>QEPC01007521.1:3177086-3203128 GCA_003113815.1 Sphenodon punctatus | reverse complement strand
GCCTTGCCCTCCGCGCCCTGGAGTGGCTCCTGCAGTCCTCCGGGGGTGCCTTCCTGGAGGTCCCCCGTGTTAAGCGGGGGGCCACAATGGAGAGGGCATTCTTGGTAGTGGGGCCGCGGCTTTGGAACTCCCTTCCGGAGGAAGCTCGCCTGGCCCCTAGCCTGTTAACATTCCGGCAAAATTGTAAGACCTGGTTGTTCACCCAGGCCTTTGGGAGGGAGTGTGGGTAGGAAGGGATGTTTTAGTTCCCCCACCAACCTGGGTTTGTATATTGTATCTTAGTCCTGTTTTAATGTTTTATAATATTTATGATAATTTTAATTAATTTTATTGTATTTTAATGTTCTGGAAGCCGCCCTGAGCTGCATGGCAGGAGGAGCGGGGTAAAAATCTATGAAAATAAATAAATAAAATAAACAAACGACCCTTCGTAGCCTCCCAAACTCCTTTGTCTGCACCCTTTAACTGCCCCTGGTTTTTCCCCTCCCTCTCTGAGAAGTCTTGAGACCCAGATACGTGCAGGTCGTTCTGTGCGTGTCTGCGTTAAGACTTCTTCCAGACTCTGGTCTGTCCCTTCTTTCTTCCTCCATACCCCGAGCTCCGCTGGATCCGTGGGCTGCCTGTCCCATCTCAACAGGCCAGGAAAAGGTAAACTGCAGGTCCAGACTTTCCCAGCCAACTGGGGAAGCCCTTTTTCCTCCCTGTCTCTTTCTCTCTCCCTATCATGTTCTCTTGTTCCCCCTTGCTAAGCCAACACCGGAATACCCCCCTCTCTTCTCCTACTATCCCTGCAAACCGCTTGTGTTTTAAACCCCACCAGCCAGACCGGGGCTGTGTTTCTCTGTGTTATATACCAATAAACCTGTTGTTTTGGGATACCTGTCTCCTTCTCTCTCTTTCTATTTGGGGAGGGTACATAAACTGCCTGTAGCGCGTACTGTCCTCAGCTTGATCCTTTGAACGTGTGGAGACCCCAGTTTAAGTCTTTAAGCCAATTCCCCCTGAAGTTTAAGGAATGGTGATTCTTGGGGTACATCGCCCCGAGAGGTCATGAGTGGGAGGGGGTCTCCTGTTAACAGCCCCTTCTGCCCAGATGCTGCCAGCAGCTCTCCTTCCCCCCAAACCCTCCCACAGCAGCCCCATCACCTAGCAGCCCCTTCCCCCCAGTTGCCTCCAGCAGCCTCTTCACCTCAAACCCTCCCCCCATGAACCCAGCTCCTTCCCCTTGTCAGCTTCCAAGGTAGGCAGTGGGTGCCAGTGTTAAGCGCGTGGTAAAGCAAGCAGAGGTATTTCTCTGCTCTCCTCCTTGTGATCCTCAGTGGGCAGGGGCAGACAGCAAGAAAATGAGCATGGCAGCCATGCACTTGGCGGGCAGCGCTGCTGTACATGTGCCACATGATTCCAGCTTCCAGGAGGAGGCCCAGGACTACCTAGCACCAATCACACAACCCAGCTTGAGGATGGGGCTAGGAGGAGGGCCTGGGGGCAGGCCAGGGGTGGAGCCTCTCAAGCTGCCGCTGTGGAGGAGAGGAGTGTAGCCATGGTGTGACACTGCACTTACTCTCCCCCCCCCCCCCCCCCGGACAACATAATTCTCCAGGACAGCACAATTACCACCCAAAGTGTTTTTGATTTGTTTTTTGCTGAGTTTTCTGACCCTTAAATGAACAGAGAGCATGCTGCTCAGGGGGACGATACCCCACGCATGCTCTCTGGGAGTTTCATCATGGCTCAGCTGGTGTCATCACAAGATGGAAGGGGTGGAGAGGGATGCTTTTTGCTCTCTGTGCATGTGCCCAAACTTAAGGCTCCTGAAACTGACTGGGAGTGAGTGGCTTGTGTGCGCAGTGCAAAAACTGTAAACCTCCAATGCGGCTCTGCATGGTAGTACACACAACAGCGTTTACAAACTGGTGGGGGGGAAATCTGAGCTTGGGAGTCCTGTGGGGGGGGGGAAGCGTCCACCCCCACCCATTGATAGGAACTGTCACTGTCTCAGACCTTAGTCCATCTTAAGTTCCAGCTGGGCACTAGCTGAGACTGGACATTTCTATCAAAGAACTTAGGAAAGAAGCTGAGGGAAGAAATTAGAGGGTGGATTGTAGTGCATTAATTGAAGATGATGACTTAACATGGAACTTGGGCAGCACGGTCTCCAACACTGAAATGAAACTGGATGCATTCCCATTTTCAGCCTCTGCAGTGATTCCTTCATGGTTATTAGACAGAGATTGCCTTGAGCACAAACCTGGCACTGACCATTCTGAGAGAGGCCAGAGATTTGATCTCATGGTGGCTCCGTCCCTGATACTTCATTCGTGGAATATGCCCATCAGAGACCCTTATGCCAGCACATTATGTGTGGAGGAATGGGCACATTGTTTACATCAACTAGCCCAAAGAGTGGTCAGTACAGAAAACTCATTATTACATCTGTTTGTTAGGGCTCAGGGTAATTCATTTGGCTCTACTGAAGTTCTCCCTCTTGCTGACAAATTGCAGCATCCTGGTACATACAGACAATGGCATACATTGGGGTGGCCAAGAGGTAGATTGTGATCACAAACTAGTCTCCAATAGATCATGGTGTGAGGAAGGAGATGGAGACCAGCCTCTTAGACATCAACTGTGGGGATGAAAGCAGGACCAGCTCCACGGGGAGAAACTCCAGGAAGGAGACAGGCTAGGGAGGCTCCTCCAGTGTGGTAGGTAGGGATGTGCAAACAGAATGAGGTTTGGATGTTTGGCCCTTCAGCCCCAAAACTTAGTTCGAGTTCATGGGTTCGGTACCGCTGAGTTCAGACCCCCCCCAAAATTAAAAAAAACCGGCTGCCTGCAGGCTTGGGGCACTCAAGGGGTGCCCATGGGGGCATGGCAGGCTGTCTGAGACACAGCAGCAGCAGAGAATGGAAAGGCTTGGGGCTTGGCACCCTGGGTTACCCAGGCAAGCAGGCTCAGCGCTTGGCCCCTGGGGGTGCCGATGAGGGCATGACTAGCTGTCGGAGACTCAGCAGCAGAGGCAGGGAAGGTTTGGGGCTTGGTGACTGGCCTGGCACCCCTACTTGGCCAGGCATTGCAGGCTGCCAGGCACCGACAGAGCAGCAGCAGAGGCCCGGCCAGGACTTGGTTGCTGGCACCCTACTCTGCTGGGCGTTGCAGGCTGCTAGGCATCGGCAGAGCAGCAGCAGAAACCCGGCCTGGGCTTGGTTGCTGGCACCCCTACTCAGCCAGGCATTGCAGGCTGCCAGGCATCAGCGGAGCAGAGGTCCGGCCAGGGCTTGGTGGCTGGCACTCCTACTCGGCCAGGCATCGCAGGCTGCCAGGCATCGGTGGCAGCCTGACTCAGGGTGGTGCGTGAGGGCAACTTAAACTGGGGGGCCAGGAAACCAATCAGGCACCTAAACCCTATGTCCCTGACCACTGAGAAGGGCTGCCCATCGAGCGCAAACATTTCCCCCAACATGCACATGGCTTTTAGTTGAAAGCCAAGCCACCCTCCACGTCCTGCAGCTGCTGATGGACTTGGCACCTGCCCCCACCCCAGCTCCTCCATGGTGCACTGATGCTGCTGGGCCTCGACTGGTGGTGGCTGCTGCTGCTCCTCTCCCTGCTGCCATTGCCCGGGGATCGGTCCCTGCCTCTAGCAGGCGGAGTGGGATCCACCAGCCCTGGACTTCTGGGGATCACATGAATAATGGGGGACGTTGGTGGCCCATGATGAACATCCGACCCTGAAACACCTACACCTGCTCCTTCAGCTGCAGCCTCCTGGACTGCAGGTCTTCCAGTGCCCTGCATGGCAGTAGAGGATGCTGGCAGGAGGTGCCACCAAACCACACCCCTAGTGCCACTGCTGGGAGCCTCTGAAGCCTGTCTCCCAAAATCAGGCCTATGCAGTTTGGGGCATGGTGATGGGTTCGGGCTGCTGCTGCTGCCTACCACTCCACTGGCATGGCCCCGCCACCTCTGCCACATGCCCCATTGCCCATCTTATGGGCAGCAGACAGGCCTCTCCTGCTTCCCTTCTCCATTTCTCCCACCCAAATAATGCAGAGGAAGATTTTATATATTATTTATTTATTCAAATTTGGAATATATTATTATATATATCTACACTAACTCTAACTGCTATTAACTATTCTCAAACCTATGGAATGGAATATTATCTAATATCTACAAAGGCCTAGTCCTACAAACACACTAAAAAATATTAAAACTGAATCACTACACACTATCTCTATCTCTATAACTAAGCTAAATCCTACAACTATCTATCTATAGTATCTAATATCTAATAGATAGATAGATATAGATATACATACACACACACACACATGGATGGAGGTGGGGGGACACAGACAGCTCACAATAAACACACGGAGGGGTACAAAACTGAAATGAAACCTAAATCAATCTAATGCTACTCTAAATAAATCCAAAAACACGGGAAGGGAATCAGGGATGGAATATCTACAGGGAGGAGGGAAGGATTAAATGGAGGGGAGGGAGGAAGAACACAGGGAGGGTAAAAAATAAAAATAACACCTAAATCTATCTAATGTAATCTAAATAAATGAAACTATGGAGGTAAATGTGTGAAAATGGGTGAAATAGGAGGAGGATGGCAATGGATTGGGAGGAACACAAACTGCTGGGAGAAGGAGAGTTCTGAAAACGCCTGCTGACAGGATCAGTGGCTAGCTCAGAACGAATTGAAAGGGGGGGGGGGCAATGACTTTTGTTACTTTCTGCGCCCGCCTTACCACAAGCCCCATTGGCTCTGTGCAGCCTAGTCCGTGGTCAATCGCAGACTGTCAAGCCAGTGGTCTGAGGAAAAGAGGGATGGTGATTGGGCAGGCTGGCTGCTAGTCCAAGCCTCTCTCCACCCCTGGGGCCAGGAAGTCTGCTTCTCAGCTGCCCCCCCTCAGCCTGCCAGACAGGTTTTTCCCGCCCGAGCGCATCCAAACATGCCAGAACAGTTTGGGGGTTTCTGCGTTCGATTCGGGCGTCCAGTTCAGGCGTCCGAACTGGCTGAGTTCGGGCCAAACTCCGAATGTCCGAACCGCGTTTGCACATCCCTAGTGGTAGGAGAAGGCTCTCTCTAAAGTGGAGTGTTTGAGGCCAGTTGCTTAGGTGTCGTAGAGCTGGGAACCAATGGGATTGGTCTCCAGTTTGGAATACCAGAGCAAACAGGAGCGGTCCTGATAGATCACCTCAGATTGACACTTGGATCAAGTGGATTGCAGACACCATAGGTTTGGCTACCCCTGGCCTACGTAAAGAGACAGAGATGCACCAGGTCTGTTGCACTCCAAAAGGAGATGTTACAGCTGCTTTCATGGGCAGAGAAACATCTGACATCAATCCAGACAGCCAATATAGTAGTTGCCAACAACAGCATTGTACTCAGGGGAGTGGTTGCTGAGTAGATCTTCTCATGTTGCACCACAATGCAAAAGTGGTAGCCATAAAGTGAGAGAGAGAGGTCAAAGGAGTGGATACTCTGCCTCATCCTTGGTCACGAGATCTCCAGTACACGTTTCCTCCCTTCCTTCTGACACTATGCAACCTGCAGAGGAACATAGAGTTGGAATGATCTTCAAGGGTCATCTAGCCCAAACCCCTGCTTGGATGTAGGATGACTCCCCCTAAGCAGGGGGCTTTCTAGCCTCCGTTTGGGCCTGTGGAGTTCTGTCCAAGTTGGGCTCCCCCCTCCCATATGTGGTGCCATTTTACACATGCGTAGTGAATTATATGAATGTGCATGCACAGAAGATCTTTTTGTCCACTGTGCATGCACAAATTGGCACTGCATACAGGAGGGGAGAGCCAGAGCTTCCAATTCAGTGGAATGCAGGCCAGATTGGGTTCAGTACATGTTCCGCCACACCCAGATTCCGCCAGATGCAAAACCCCATCAGACTATATCTCCGTTGCAGCCCTACACTTCACCATTTCTTCCCTGCCCCCATTCTCCCCTCCTTCTCTTCTATTGGAGACCAGCACCCAAAAAACTGTGAGCAAGCTTCTTCAGCCAGGAGATGTCTCTATAACCTGTGCTTTCCTGAACAAAGGAATTTAGATTCTTTCTAGGGCCATTAAGTCACAGAATTCCTCCTAAGAAAAGAAAACTCCCCATCTCCTCTTAACAAAACACATTCTCACAGGGCAGGACAAATCCTCATGGCCATCTTAATAGTTTGAAATTGAATCTGAATACTGTGTCTGTTTTGTACTCTGAAGTCAGGTACACAAAGCAAAGGAGACTTTGCAAAATTGCAAAATAATCCTGTATAAAACAGGTGAGGAAAGATGCATGCCCAGGGCATCCATACATGCAAAGCAAGGCATTCTTTATATCTCTCCCTTCCCTGGCCCCTCCCCACTGGTCACTCCCTCCCCTCTGGCCCCTCCCTACCTGCTATATAGATGCAGCCATTACTGGTCCCTGATACCATTTTACAGAACTGGTGCTTGCACACACAAAATCCTCCCTAGCCCTCATTGTATTACCAATTCCTTTCCTTCCTCATATACCCTACCTTTTACCTTCTCCCTTTCCCTTCCCTGTACGTTATAGATAGATAGATAGATATAGATACTATAGACATTTAGATTTAGGTAGATATTAGTTGTGTACAACATATATAGAGAAATTAGGTATTATATAGGTATTTAGGAGAGGTCTATTTTATTATATTAGGATTATAGGATAGTAGGATTAGGTTAGATTTTGTGTAAATATAATAATTCATTACTACTTTTACTGTGCAATTGTGTGTACATTAGACAACGAGAAAGGGAAGGACTCCTAGTTCAGCCTTTGGGGCAGGTGGCCCTGGTAGAGGGTGAGGTCATGGACATGGGGGAGTTGGCAAGCCACTTCTGCCACTGCTGGTAGCCCACTGCCCAAGATTGAAGAGACCTGATTTTTTTCCCTGAAGGCAGCAGGTCTTATCGGGGGAACAGGCTGCAGCACAGATCTCAGGAGTGGCATATGTGGAAGGCAGTGGCACTGGAGAAGGGAGCCAAGGGCAAGGGGTGTGTGTACAGCAGCAGCATTACACCCCCCTCCTGAAGCACAGGCAACAGTTGTCCTTCCATGCCACCAGGAACTGGCGGAACAATTCAAGGGCGTCCCTGTCCTCAGGTACTCCTTGTACGCCTCAGCCTGGTGTTCCCTGACTTGGAGCTCCTTGAATCGTTCCACCAGCCTTTCCTCCACATTTCGGGTGTGGGCCTTGAAGCCTGACATATTTTTTTTACGGGCCTCCACAGTAAAGCCCGAAATACCCTCGTTTCAGGGGTCTCCTCTTGCTGGGGGGCTGGAGAATCCTTGGAGGAGCTGGAGGGAGAAGGACTGGGACAGCATCTCTTCTGCCGTGCCTTCCTCCCTTCCTCCACTTGATGTTCCTCCCGGCTCCTTCCAGCCCGAGACACATCCCGCATCACCTCAATGAGGTGGACAGTCTCAATATGGGCAATCAGCTGCGCCGTGGTCCCCTGCACCCCTCTTTTGATTTTTTTGTTACAGATCTAAAGAACATAAAAAGATAGTATGCCACTTATGTTCCTATGTCAGACCAATGGTCTATCAAACCCTGCCTGCATTCTGTCTCCACAAGTCGGTGGCTGGTCAATCTCTCTCTCTGCAGGGGACTTCCTAACAGGTCATAAGGCAATCTATTACAGCTCCCGTGCCAGGGCCGGCCCGAGGCATGTGCCACCGGCGTCCAGGCACATGGCTCCTCAGCAGCCTCCGAAGGAGTTGCAGATGGAGTGTGGGATGCCACCGTTTGCCACCCCCATTGGTAGCAAAACCCGCCAGGATGCCTGTCCTGTCTTGTCCCCTCCCCTGATGCCCTGGGCCCCCCTGCTGGCTGACACATGCCCCCCTCCCCTCCCCCGCTGTCGCCGGGCTCACACCATCCCTCACCTGCCTCTCCCCCTTGTAGCGCTGCAGCAGCAGCTGGGACAACCCCATCGGGCTGGGAGATAAAGCTGTTTGTTTACAAACAGCTCCTCCTCATGTGCCGATCAGAAGCTTGCTACCTTGTAAAGAAGGTTCTTCGAGATGGCACCTAACATTCTCACAACTTGGTTGTGCATGCTCACCCTCTTCAAATAATAGCCACATGACATGATGGTCTCGAGCTTCTTTAGTATAAAAAGTGCTCTCCCCCTCAGAATGACAGTTCCTTCCAACCCTTTCTAGAAATATAGGGAAAAAAATCCATGCGAGGCTGGAAGGTGGGTGTTGTGAGAATGTTCGGAGCCATCTCAAAGAACCTTATTTACAAGGTAGCAACCATCTGTTCTTCTTTGAGTGGCTCCTCACATGCTATTTTTACTAAATATGAACATGCTTGTATGATCAGGTATTGTTAATAGCATGCAGATATTTTGATGTGGCCCAGAGGTTTTTTATGTTTTAAATATGTGAACAGGATTTTTTAATCCTGCTATGACACTACCATTGATGGAGAGAGGGTTGTCCTACTGGAGTCCCATCCACTTACTGGATGAGATGCTAGTAGGAGGGTTCTGTCAGTCTCCAAGTAGCAGGGTTTTACTCAGCAGCAAGGAGTTCCCAGTGTAAACTAATGTTCTGTCCATCACATCTTGATGCTGAAAACTCTTTGTTGCTGGATTTTTGGAGGCTCTGCCTACAATGGACAAACCCCTCCCTGGAGCTCTGCCAGTCATAAGGTTCTGCAGGCCCAGTGGTGGTTTTGCCGCCGTCAGACCAGCCGGCCTTTGGGGCCCCACAGCAAGGCTTGGCACATGGCCCCTCAAAACCTTGGGCCGGCCCTGTCCCATGCTTTACCTTACATTATGCGAATCTGCTTTTTGGGGTATGGAAATATTTCCATACCACGGACCTCATTGGCCTGGTTTGGCCCTGAGATGTCCACCTTGATGGACTTGGACCAGCGGCGTCCTCCTCATCACCCTCTCTGAAACAGGAACACATAAACCCCTATATAATATCATGCATTCATGGTGATGCCTATAGTCCTTCCCAGACCAATACCCATTCTCCCACACCAAGTGGATGGATGGTACTACAGTGCTGCCTACTCATCTCTTTCCCTTTCTCCCACGTACACCACTACCACCTGGGGTGCTGTAGTTTCTGCAAGTTGAGACCCTGGCTGCTGCTGAAATAGCCCCTCTCTGTCTCTCTCTCTCTCTGGCAAACCCAGAAATAAGACACACGCAAATCCTGCCCTTCCTGGGGTGCTATTGTTGGCAAGTTGAGACCCTGGATGGTATGTCTCTGGGTGGGTGTTGCGGCTCATGCCTGACTGCTGAAAGAGCCCCCCCCCTCTCTCTCTGGCAGACTCAGAAATAAGACGTGCAAATCCTGCCACTCCACTGCCAGCCGCTGATGCCTGCTGTTTGTGCCTGATTGCCCACCACCCGCCAACCCTCACGCCACATCATCAACCTCTCCCTCTCTACTGGCTACTTCCCTCTGCCTGTCACCATCCTTCCTGTCCCCAAACCCGTAACTTAGGCTTCATCTTTGACTCACCCTTTCTTTTAAACCCTACATCAACTTTGTTGCCAAATTCTGTCACTTCTCCCTCCATAACATTACTAAGATTGGCCTTTTCTCTTTGTCTCCTCTGCCAAAACCCTTGTTCAAGCCATGGTCATCTCTCGCCTCGATTATTGTCACCTCCTTCTCACTGGCCTCCCCCGGTCTCACCTTTCTCCCCTTATTTCCATCCAAAACTCTGCTGCCAGGGTTATCCACTTCACCCGTCACTTCGACCACGTGCAGCCCCTCCTCTCCTCTCTTCACTGACTTGCCCTTCCTGAACGAATCCTGTACAAACGCCAAGTCTTCACCTATAAAGCTCTTCACAACCTTGCTCCCCCTATCTCTCTGCACTAATTTTCCTCTGTACTCCAGTCCATGAACTCTACTCCTCCTCTGTCCCCAATCCTTCCTAAAGACCCATGCCCTCCCTGACTCCTCGCTCCCCTCACCTAACTCCTGCTGACTGATACCCCCCAGTCAGTACACTGTGTACTTATATCCTCACCACATGGACCAGCCAGCTATCATTCTCGATGTAACCAAGCCAAGTGTGCACTTGGGACCTCGCATCTTTGTGAATGTTACACTCCTTCTCTCTTCCTCTGGTCCCCTTCCTTTGTCTCCCCCCTCCTCCCCCACCAGTCTCTTAGAGTGTAAGCCCTAGGGCAGGGACTGTGTCTATTCAATTACTTTGTAAAGTGCCAGGTACATTGCTTGCACTATATAAATGCTTACCAATAATAATAATTAGAGGAGAAGGGATAAGCTAATAGATTTAAAGGTAGCAAGAGAATGCTGTGGAGGAAAAAAGCAGTTATCCTTGAGGGTGTACAGGGAGAGAAGTAATAGCAAATGCCTGGAAGGAATCAGGAGCAACACGGGGGGGTGGCGGCCCCGCGGGAGGAACCACCGCTCCCTGTGCTAGACGAGGCTTGTGAGTTACGTCCCCGGGAGCCAAAAGGGCCCTGCGTTGCCCGGTTCATGGGGGACCGCCGGCAGTTCCGGGGGTTTCTTGCCCTTTGTGAACTTACCTTCAAGACGCAGCCGCGCACCTACAATACGGATGCCAGAAAGGTGGCCTTTGTGATCGGGTTGCTAGAGGGACACGCCTTGGCGTGGGCCACCCCACTTCTCACGGGTAACAGCCCCTTGCTGGAGGATTATGACAATTTTGTCAAAGAATTTAAATTTCTCTACGATTACCCTCATCGCCTCCAGGAGGCCGAAACCGTTATAACCACCCTGAAACAGGGGAGGGGCCCACTCCTTGAATATGTGACCCGTTTTCAGCAGGTGGCAGTAGATTTGGGCTGGCCAGATAACGTCCTTCGGGTCACGTTTCGGCGAGGGTTGAACGACGAGATCAAAGACCAGTTAGTCTATGCCACCACACCCAAGACGTGGGGGGAACTGGTGAACCTAACAGTGCAAATTGATGAGAGGCTGAATGAGCGCCGCCGAGAACGGCGCAGTGATAACCCTCGGGGGCCGCCCCCGCGCCCTTTCTCGAGTGGAAGCTTTCCAGTGGAACCCCAACCCAAAGATGAACCGGAACCGATGCAGGTGGAAGTGTCTCGAGGGCCCCTCATGGCGACGGAACGAGAACGTCGACGTTCTTCCCGGCTATGCTTCTATTGCGGAGAGGCCTCCCATTTCGCCCGCAACTGTCCAGCCCTCCCCAAGGGGCGTAAGGAATCGGGAAACGTTCGCGGCCGGGAGGCATAGGGGGCCTCCTGGGCCGAAGCCAAAACAATGCCCCGATAACTAACAAGGCAGGGGCTACCCGGCAAGAGCCATGGCCACACTTGCGGATCCCTGTTTCGCTAGGAATAAGCCCTACACATACGTTAATTGGGTGGGCCCTCATTGACTCGGGGGCATCAGGGAATTTCGTGGACGCCGGCTATCTCCGGCGCCACCGGATTCCCCAGCAACCCCGGAAGATACCAGAGCTTATTCATTCTATTGATGGGTCCCCCTTGGTCTCGGGACCCGTGACCCTACAGACCCCGCCGCTGCCCTTAACGATGCATGGCCGTACCCGGCCCATACAATTGGATGTCGTATGTACTCCTAGTTTCCCCATTGTGCTTGGACTCCCCTGGTTGCGCCTGTGGAACCCCAGTATTGACTGGCAGACACGGAGGCTACAGTTCCTCAAGACCGCAGAAGGGCCGGAACCGCCATCTGCAGCGTCCTTGTGTGTTGCCACCACCACCAGTAACCAAGAGGAACTTCCGCCGATGTACCAAGAATATGCAGACGTGTTCGATGAACAGGAAGCATCCACTCTTCCTCCCCATCGCCCCTACGACTGCCCGATTGAGATCCTCCCGGGCCATCAGCCGACCTACGGGCGTATTTATGCCCTTTCGGGCCCCGAACTGCGAACACTAAAGACCTACATCGATGAGAATTTGCGGAAAGGGTTTATTCGCCCCTCCACATCACCCGCCGGGGCACCGCTCTTCTTTGTGCCTAAGAAGGACGGGGGACTCCGGCTGTGTATTGACTATCGTGAACTCAATGCCATGACCATTAAAAATCGATACCCCCTCCCGTTAATTCCAGAACTCCTCAACCGATTACAGGGGGCCCGGATATTCACCAAATTGGACCTCCGAGGGGCGTATAACTTAGTACGTATGCGAGCGGGGGATGAGTGGAAAACGGCGTTCCGCACACGATATGGACACTTTGAATATGTGGTGATGCCATTTGGCCTGGCCAACGCCCCCGCCACGTTCCAACATCTGATAAACGATGTTCTACGTGAAGTTCTGGATGTCTACGTAATCGCTTACCTAGATGACATTCTCATTTATTCCCACTCCGCAGCAGAACATGTACTACATGTACAGAAGGTACTCGCCAAACTTCGCCACCATCGCTTGTTTTGTAAATTATCCAAATGTGCGTTCCACACCAACACCATTGCCTTCCTTGGATTTGTCATCTCTCCCGAGGGTCTACAGATGGACAATACGAAGGTGCAAGCTATTCAGGCCTGGGTGCCGCCGCCGACAGTTAAAGCCCTCCAACGATTCCTCGGCACCACTAACTATTACCGACAATATATTCCCCGATACGCAGCGACCACACAGCCTCTTACTCAACTCCTCCGTAAAGGAGTGCCATATGTCTGGGCCGCGCCCCAACAACTTGCTTTTGAAACTTTGAAAATCGCCTTCACGCGTGCACCCTTACTACGGTTCCCAGACTTCGAGAAGGCATTTGTAGTAGAAACTGATGCGTCTCACAATGCGATTGGAGCGGTGCTTCTGCAAGAGGATCCCACGGAACCAGTTCTGATGCCCTGCGCCTACTACTCGCGGCAACTCACCGGAGCGGAGGCGAACTATACGATCCTAGACCGGGAATTATTGGCCATCAAAGCAGCCTTTACTACATGGCGCCACTACTTAGAGGGGGCCAAGTGGCCCATTCGAGTGATTACAGACCACCGGAACCTACTCTACCTACAGTCGGTTAAAATTGCCAACGCCCGACATGGGCGCTGGGCATTATTCTTTTCCCGGTTTTCCTTCAAAATCCAGTATCGCCCGGGAAAACAAAACATTGTCGCAGACGCCCTTTCCTGTTCACTGGGGGACCAACTGGTGAAGTACCACCAAGGGGAGCCGATCGTTCCGGCCAGCGCCGGGCTTACCCACGCCCTAGCCACTAACCACGTTACCTCACCAACTACAGGGGGAAACCCCACGAGAAATGCAGAACAGGAACCCCGCGTCGTTCCCCCAGGGGACCGTCGGCAATTACTCTGGAGCCATCATGATGCGCCCCTTGCGGGGCACCCGGGAGTCAAACGAACTTACGAGCTCTTGCGTAGACAGGTCTGGTGGCCCACTATGCGCGCTGACACAGAACGGTATGTTCAAGCCTGTGAAATTTGTGCAAGAACAAAGACTCCCCGACGGAAGCCAATTGGACTACTACACCTAGCACCTCTGCCACAAGGCCCCTGGCGACGTATAGGCATGGACTTCATTGTTGACCTCCCTCCGTCGCAGAAACATACGACTATTTTTGTGGTCATTGACCATTTCACCAAACTGGCCCACTTCGCGGCCTGCCAAGGCTTGCCCACCGCCAAGCAGACCGCAAAACTTTTGTTACAAAACGTCATACGTTTGCACGGCGTGCCCATCGACATTGTGTCGGATCGCGGATCACAGTTCACCTCACGACTATGGAAAAACCTATTACAAGCCCTACAGATTCAACTGAATCTTACGACAGCCTATCACCCCCAGGCCAATGGCCAGGTCGAACGGACTAACCAAGCTCTCGAGCAATACCTCCGATGTTACGTAGACCACCTGCAAGACGACTGGTCTGATTTACTTCCCATAGCAGAGTTCGTGCATAACAACACCCTCAGCGCATCTTTGGGGAACTCACCCTTCTTCGTTTCCTATGGATTCCACCCCCACATCTGCAACCCGGATCTAGCCTTGCCCCATGTTCCCGCTGCAGGGGCACTGGTGTCCCAGATCCACCAAGCGCAAAGTACCGCACTAGCCTTCCTACAAAAAGCACGCCAACGTTACAAAAAGTACGCCGATCAGCACAGACTGCCGGCACCCTCCTTTTCGGAAGGAGACCTTGTCTGGGTAGATCGTCGACATTACCCCACTACTCGGCCATCGGCCAAACTAGACTATCGATTTATGGGGCCGTTTCCTATCAAACGAAAAATTAACGACGTGGCCTATACGGTGAACCTACCCCCGCACTACAAGATTCACCCGACCTTTCATGTCTCCCTGCTAAAACCTGCCGGAGCCCACCAGCTCCCGCCTTGCCCCGGACCGGTGCCCGTCTGTGACCCAGCCAACCCCGAATATGAGGTTCAAGCCATTTTGGATAGCCGCCGCCACCGGGGGCGCCTACAGTACCTGGTTAAATGGAAAGGGTATGATTCCTCAGAAAACTCTTGGGAACCTGTGACCCACATTCATGCCCCAACCCTGCTTCGTCGATTCCATGCCCGTCACCCCGCGGCCCCCGCACCTGCCGCGGGGCATCCCCCTGGACGGGGGGGTACTGTCAGGCCCTGGGGCCTGAGGAGATGGGGGAATCATAGGGCGCCAGCGCAGGGGGGCAGGGCGCGCTGCACGGCTGGCCCCGCAGCCCTGGGACACCCTGCATCAGCCCCAAGATCTCCACCGGCAGCTGGCCAGCAAGCCACACCCCCGGCGACGCTCCCTACGCTAAACGCACCAGGCACTCCACCGGGGGACGCTACGTGCCAAGCCACGCCCCCCGACAACGTCAATACAACGGCGACGCCCCTGCAGGCGCCGCTACGCCGCTCAGCACGCTTACAGCGGCACGCCTCAGCCCCGCCTATATAGGGGGGTAAACGCCGCACTCTCATTGCTGGTGATCAGAGCCTTGCCTGTGAGACCGGCCCCGTGCGAGGAGTGTTGTCAGGAACGTCTGAAGTATTGAGCAGAAGCCTTCTAAGTGTGACTGGGAGTGCGAACGTGAGTGCGAGTGGGAGAGCGAGTGCGAGAGCGATAGTGCGTGTAAGTAGCCCCGTGAAGCAGAGTGTGCGTGGTCAGAGTTTTCCCTTCCCCTGCACGTGGTGTCCAGAACAGACTAGGATACAAGGAGCCCTACTACCTAAACCCGAGGGTTACCCCGGGGGGGGAATACCCCCACTGGAGATACCACTACCCCAGCACCCCCTCCTGGTTCCTGGGGTCCGTGTGTTTGCAAGGGCAACAGAGGGGCCTTCCCTGGTCGGGAAGCAGCGTGGCCTGTGTCCCTGTGATGAGCTTGGCAGGGAGCAACTGAGTTCCTCCATACTGCCGCATAAGACCCTGAGGGAACCTTTTTCAGGCTCGCTGCTTCCTTCCCCAGGCCGGGGCCAGTTGCGGACCTGAAGACCCGCTTGTGGGGTAGCTTCCCGTGCCTCCTTATCCGTTCTCTGGTCCCGTCCCCTATCCGGGGTTTGGAGGCTGATCCCCGCCAAACCCCACAGTTGGAGAAAAAGGTTTCTTCACAATAGTGGCAGAAAACTCAGGGAAACTTCAGATGGAAGCCGGTGGGGTTAATAAGGCTTTTGTCACAGTTAGTTATAGTTTTTAGATAGCTAGTTCTTAGATAGTTTACAGCTTTTAGATAGTGTTTAGTGTTGATAGTTCTTATTTAGCTAGATTGTTGGAGACATGGCCGCTTCCTACAGGAAATGCCCCAGTTTCAAAAGGTGCTCTAAATGCACCACGGTGGTCCTAATCTCCAACCAACATGACCAGTGTCTCCTCTGCTTAGGCGAGGGACACGTCAAAAGAGGCAATGTTGCCTGTGAAGCCCTCTCCTCGAGGACCATCAGGAGAGGAAGCAAAGACTCCAGGAGCTCCTCACACTTAAGGCCCTGCAACTGGAGGAGGAACACCCTTCCAGTCCCTCTGCTAACTTCCCCTCAGTTAAATGAAGCCCACAAAGCCCAAAATGTGCAAACCACACAGGGCATCCCAACCTTTGAGACTCAGACTGGACAGGGTGATTTGCATGTGCAGGGTAACTTGGGGCAAGGCAATTTGACTACAAACTCACAGGAAGACATCCTACTCCAGCTAACCCAACCAGATCCATTAGTGGACCTGGAGACAGTCACTGAATTTCAGTCAGATTCCCATCTCTCTCTCTGTCTCAGACTCTGCAGAGCTGGAGCACGATCAGATGCTGCAACAGCCTAAGAAACAAGGAGGCTCATGGGCACCACCACCATGGCAAACACCACCAGTACCACACTGAGGAAGAAGAGGAGGAAGATGACAATGATGAAGGTCACCACCATCACCACAACAGAGGAGAAGACCTGGCCCAGGGATAGGGTGTTGTGAGTATACCCAGCTTAGGGAGAGCCAGATAAGAGAGCTGAGTGAAGTTAGAATCTTGCATGTTTGCTCTTTACATTTATTTGGTTGTCTTTGGTTGCCATAACTTTGCTTTTGTCAGAACTTTCTCTCCAATTGGCTTTGTTCTTATACTTTATTAGAATAATTTCCGAACGGAACTGTGCATGCGCGAGTAGCGGCAGCAGCTTGGTGCGAGCGCTCCCCCAGCTGCCGAAAAAACGGCCCAAAATCAACAGAATAAAATAAAAAAATCTACTCAAAAACAAAAAGGAACATGCCTCCAAAAGGCAGGGAGGAAAAGAAAAGGGAAAAAGGACCAAAAGAAACTTCGCTGGAGCGGTACGTGAAAACCGGCCGCTCAGAGAAAGGTGGGACTGAGGCCCGGGTAGCAACATGTGCTAAAATGGCGCCCAGGGAGGCGGCGGAGGCTTCAGAGGGGGAGGAATCTACTGAGGAGAATGTACTAGAGGAAGAGGAAGCCCCAGAAGGGGGCCCAATCATGAGGTTGCTCCTTGAATTAAAAAAAGATTTCAAAAAAGACATGAATAAACTGAGAGCCTCAGTTGAGGCAGGGAACCAGAAGCTGGAGGGGCTAGTGCTGAGATTAAATACAGCAGAGGAAAGAGTATCCACGCTGGAAGATCAAGCAGTAAGCACAGAGGAGCAAGTCTCCTCACTTCAGGAGAGGGTGCATTTCCTCATGCAAAAAACAGAGGACCTGGAGAATAGGTCCAGAAGAGACAATTTAAGATTTGTGGGCTTCCCTGAGGGGAGTGAAAAAACAGGGGTTAAGGAACTGATATGGGAATTCCTGACTGAATATTTCCCCGAAGAACCAACAATGCAGAAACCTGAAATCATTAGAGCGCACAGAACGGGGAGAATGCCTAATAAGGATTATCCCAGGCCAAGGACAATTATAGTAAAATTTGCCAGCTTCATAGTGAAGGAGGAAATTCTGAGAAATGCACGCAGGACAAGGGATTTGAAATTCAGGAATGACTTTATTAAGGTATTTCCAGATTACGCGCTGGAAACTATGAATAAAAGAAGGAAATGGAGCAAGTATTTTACAACCATGAATGAGAGAGGCTGGAGACCTGTGTTAAAATTCCCAGCGAGAATGGTTGTGAACATAAATGGCAAAAACAAAGCATTTGAGGCAACAGAAGAGCTCGAGGCCTTTCTCCACCTTTCATCAAAAGACTTAAATTGAGTATTAAAGTTAAATGTTAATGTTATAAGGTTAGAATTTTGGGCCAATGAATAAGTTTAAGGGGTCAGGTGAAGGCCCCAGTATGATTAAGTTTACAAGGCTGGGGGGGAATAAGCCTCGTGGTAAGAGGGAGACATTTTGGGGTTGTGTTTGCTGTTTAGACAGCAAGGAAGAGGTTAAAAAGCTGGTGATGCGCAAGAAGGAGGAGTGGATGGGAGAGGGGCTGTTGGGGGGGAAGTTTGGGGAAAGTTGGGTGAGGGAGGGGAAAGGGAGTTGGGGCACAGGGGTACAGAGGCACAAGAAACTAATCAAAGAAAGGGTAAAGATGAAAAAGATGAAAGGTAAAGGTACACCAAAAAATATGAAGGGAGGGAGATGGGACCTCAAAAAAAGAAATAACAAGGATTATGGCTGATACTAAAATGTTAACATTAAACGTGAAAGGGCTGAACTCACCGCAAAAAAGAAAAAGGGTAAGAGAATTAATGAAGGAACTTAGGATAGACATTTTATGCCTGCAAGAAACTCACTTATTGGAAGGGGAAGTGCACAGATTTATTCACAAAAAAACGGGGCAAATAGTGGCCTCATGTGCTAAAAAAAAAAAAGCAGGTGTATTAATAGCTATATCAAACACATGCGAGTTTAGATTAGAGAAGGTAGTAAAGGATGACGATGGAAGATTTTTACTAATAACGGGGGAGCTGAAAAAAAAAGAAATGACGATAGTAAATTTGTATGGACCCAATACAGAACAGGCTCAATTTTATAAAAAATATATTCCAATCATACTACAGAATGCAAAAGGAATACTACTAATCCTGGGAGATTTGAACATCCCTCTATCAAAGTGGGATACCTCAAAAACTATACCATTGAGTAAAAGACAACAGACCATTAGGGATTTGTTTGAAACCAAAGGTTTGATAGATGTTTGGAGACATTTAAATAAACAGAGCAGAGAATACACCTTTTACTCCAATGTACATAACTCATACTCTAAAATAGACCATATTCTGTGCTATAAAAATGAAGTAAGATTATGTAAAAAAGCATTTATTGTGCCAGTGGTTTTTACAGATCACAATGCTATGGGGCTTAACGTGAGGTTAGAAGAGAATGTAACATACACTAAAGTACAATGGAGGCTAGATAGAACTCTGTTAAAGAACAAAGATAGTAGAACCAATCTGGAGGAGGAAATCAAGGAATACATAGAGCTAAACCAAGGGTCAGTGGAACTAGCCTCCACCTTTTGGGAAGCAGCAAAAGCTACAATAAGAGGCAAAGCCATAGCTTTGAAAGCGCAAATACACAAAAGAAAAAAAGAATTAAGGATTAAAACCTATGAAGAACTTAAAAAATGGGACACAATAAACAGACACAACCCCTCTAAATTAGCAGCGAACAAATTACAGAAAATAAAAGAACGAATAAATGTAATTGAATTAGAAAAAACCACCAAGCAATTGAAATGGATAAAATTTTATTATCACAATAACAGCAATAAAGCAGGTAGGGCCTTAGCCCAATTAGTCAAAGCCCAACAACAAAAGGCATCAATAATAAGCATTGATAGAGGTGATGGAGTCGAGGTGACTGAGACTGAGGAGATCCGGGATGTCTTCGTGAAGTACTATAAAAATATATACACATCCACAAATCCTGAACCTAGAGAGATAAAAGAATATATAGACAAATTAGAAATCCCCAAATTGAATGGAACTCAAAGTAATTTCTTAAATACCCTAATAACAACTGAAGAGGTAGCCAAAGTAATTAAAAATTTAAAAAGAAATAAAGCAAATGGACCAGACGGATTCCCCGCTGAATTTTATCAAACATATAACACAATTTTAGCCCCACATCTGACAGAGGTATACAATGAGATCATACAATCCGGAATAATGCCACCCACGTTCTATGAAGCACAAATTACATTAATACCCAAACCTGGTAGGCCCCAGAATCATTGTGGGAGCTACAGACCTATATCCCTTTTAAACAATGACTTTAAATTTTTTTCCAAAATATTGGCGAATAGGTTGGCAGGGATTATAGGAGAAATCATACACCCAGATCAAACAGGCTTTATCCCCAGAAGACAAGGGGTAGACAACATAAGAAAGGTGGTGAACCTGATTTATGCACAGAAGGAAGAGTCAGCAACCTCAAATTCTATCATAATTGCAGCAGATGCTGAAAAAGCTTTTGATTTTCTGGAAATTAATTATCTACTTGAAATATTAAAAAAAGTGGGAGTGGGGGGTAACTTCCTCAAGTGGATCAAAGCAATATACGCACAACCTAAATCACAATTGAAAATTAATGGGGGGTTATCAGACACATTTAAAACACAAAGAGGAACCAGGCAGGGATGTCCTTTGTCCCCACTATTATTTGACTTGGCAATAGAGGGGCTAGCAGTAGCAATTCGCCAAAATGAAGCCATAAAAGGGATAAAGATAGGAGAAAAAGAATATAAGCTGGCACTATTTGCTGATGATTTAATTCTGTTTTTAAGAGACCCACAACAAACATTACCAGAGCTAATACAAACTATAGAAGATTTTGGAAAAATTTCAGGATATAAAATAAATAAGGAGAAATCACAAGCACTGATATTTGCAAAAAATAAGAAAGAACTAGAAGATATTAAAAAAAAGAGCCCTTTTCCAGAAAAAGCACAGGGAATTAAATATTTGGGGGTGACACTTACAAAATGCTGCGAAGATTTATATAAAACTAACTTCCCAGAACTATTGATAAAGGCCAAGGAAGATTTTGAAAAATGGAAAAAACTAGAGTGTTCATGGTCAGGTAGAATTAACTTATTTAAAATGATAGTCCTTCCTAAATTTACTTACAAATTCATGGCATTACCAATAAAATTACCCAACTCTTTTTTCAAACAGACAGACGAATTGGTGAGGGACCTGATTTGGAGGGGGAAAAAGCCACGCATTAAAAAGGAGACCATGTTCACTATAAAGGAAAAAGGGGGGCTAAATACCCCAGATATCAAATTATACTACAAAGCAGCAGTACTGGGGGCGATGCAATTCTGGTATCAGAATCCAAGAATACCAGAATGGAATGCAATTGAAAAAGCCCTGACAGAATCGGTTTCTTTAGCGGATGTCTTGGTAGATGAAGGAAAACTCACAAGCGAAAGGGCTAAAAACCACCCCTTTGCAAAACAAGTGATAACAATATGGGAAGAAATAGCTAGGAAATTGAGAATTAAAAAGCAAGCGACACCATACTCACCCATTAACCGAAGGAATATGAGAGACAAGCAGATAGCATATAAATTGGTAGAACAGCTAGAAGAAAAAGGCATCAAGAGAGCGTCACAATTATTTGAAAAAGACAAATTTAAACCATTAAAAGAGTTAGAAAAAATAACCCAGTCCAAGATCAACATATTTCAGTACTTACAATTAAAAAGTGTATTCCTTGAACCAAAATTCAAAGCCGGTTTTATAAGGGAGCCCACAGAAATAGAAAAAACGTTATTTGACATGAAGGGGAATAGGGGGAAGCTATCCAGAATATACAAGGCCTTAAAGGAAATAACATACCCGCCTAGACACAAATACATACTAAAATGGGAAAAAGACCTAAACAGAGAACTTACAGAACAAGACAGAGAGAGAATTTGGAACCATATGCACAAATGCTCACCAGCATTGGGGGTCAGGGAAATACAAATAAAAGCTACAACCAGATTCTATCTAACGCCAGCTCAACTTAAATATGGAGGGGATGGAATGAATAAAGGGATCTGTTGGAAAGGATGCGGCCAACCAGCAGATTTGAAACACTGTTTATGGGAATGTATATATGTAAATAGATTTTGGTGTAAAATTTGGAAAATTGTGAACGAAGTAAACAAAGGTGTGGTCCCTTTCAGACTAGAAATAGCGATCTTGGGGTTGTACCCAGAAAATTCAACAATAAAAAAACACCAGGATGCCCTAAGAACATTGTGCCTAGCAGCGCTCAGTATCATTGCTAGATACTGGAAGTCGGAAGGGACTCCACCGTTCCAGGAATGGATAGCGAGACTTTGGCATTTGTTCACCATGGACAAAATACAAAACCAATTAAGAAATCAACCTGAAGAAAAAGATGAACAAAAGGAAAAAAGAAAGAAAAAGTCCAAAAATAACTTTGAAGCCAAATGGCTGGCTATTTTGGAAGCCATAGAAGGATTCGAATTACCACAAGATGACAAGACAATGTTATTTGATAAATATTTGTAAGAATTTGTGTCTGGAAGGGGGGAGGGGGGTGGGAGGGAGAGTTTATTAAAGCATTTAGAGTAATATATAATGTTGGTGAGAACCTAGTTAGGTAATAATGAGGAGAAACAAGAGCTAACAAGGCCACCACAACGAATAAAGGGACCAATGCTGTAACTTAGGTCCCAAAAGAATGTAATTGACAAAGATATCATGGTGACCAGATGTATAAGGTTATATTGGAAAATATTTAATAAAAACAAATTTAAAAAAAAAAAAAGAGAAAAAAAAGAATAATTCTCTCCCCCCCCCCCCCCCTTGTACTACAGTAGGGTGTATGTGGTCCAATGCCCCTTAGATCTCCAGGGAAGTCTGACTCTCTACCCAGAGAAACCCTATCCTTCTTCCATACCCAAGCGATTGAGCTAACCACTCAGCAACTCTGGGATGCCCGACCCCATGGGGGTATGGCTGGCAAAGTCAGGGAGCTGAGACACTGGGTAGTAGAGACCAGGAGTGTCCACCCCGGTGGAGTGGCTGGTTGGAGGCTACAGGGGAAGTTCCACCATGCTGAAGCCCTGCTCGATCCATCACACCTGGTACCAATACAGCCCTGACCTTGGACAAAGGCCTTACTGCCAGCCAAACCATTGGTTCCAGAGAGAATTTCCCTATCTGTACATGGACCATGGGATGGAACCATACGATACCAGATCTTCGTGAAGTTTCTCTCCATCACTTGAATGAGGGCAACCCCAGGGACATCTAGGAGCTGCAAACTATCCTACTCCCATTCTAACTCCCATTCTCAGGGACCACAAAAGCAACCTTCAACCAGCCCCATAAATGCCACCCATCCTATCACCTCAACCACACCCCAGTCAATCTATAACAAACCTCCTGGGGATTCCCTCAGTACCAACTCAAATCCAGGCACAACAAAGACACTCTTGGCACTGCACCCCCAGCTGGTGGTGGCACCAAAAGATGTTCACACTCACACACTGTGTCTTTACTCCAAGTCCTGATGGGAAATCAGGACCATCAGTAGCTACACGCACAGCCTGTACCATCAAATATTAGGTGTTCTCATAGGAAATATCTTCCCCTTTCTTGCAGATAGTCACTGCTTCCAATATGCCATGCTCCCATTCAGACATTCTATGGTGCCCAGAGTCTTCACAAAATGCATGGCCCTGGTAGTAGCTGAACTCTGCAGATGAAGGATAGTCATATATCCCTACTTGCATGACTGGATCATCATAGCAGCCACCCTTCACAGCCACATCGATGTCACAATATCCCTCCTAAACGATCTCAGGCTTCTGATCAACTACCAAGAATTACAATTGACTCCAGTACAAACTTTGCCCTTCATAGAGACAATTACAAACATCATCAGGGCATGGGCCAAGTCCTCCTCTTTATACTGCACCAGCTCCACCAAAGCCCTACTAGGCCAGTTATTTCCTTCCTCCACCTCCTAGGTATCAGCATCAGCTACAACTGTGACTTCATACACAAGACTGCAGCTCCATCCCTTACAATATTGACTAAGGGATGCCTACACTCTTGTAACAGAAAGCATGTACACAAGGATAATGATACCACCAAGGACCCTCCATTCCCTTCTGTGGTGGTCCCAACTCCCTACCTCAAAATGTGCTGGTGGAAACCCCCTTCCACCAACAGGATTGTACCATAACAATAACTACAAACACATTTCTGGAGGGCTGGGGAGTACCTTGCAAAGGATTGACTACATACACGGGGCCATGGACAACCTCAGAGAGGACATTGCACATAAACCTGATTGAACTTCAAACAGTTCACCTAGTCCTGCAAATGTTCAGAGCAGAAATTGAAGGGAAGCATGTCCAGATTGTCAGACAACCTAATCATGGTGTACTATCTAAACAAACAAGGAGGAGCTGGATCAAAACCATTGATGAAGGAAGCACTACAGATTTGGTATTGGTACATTGATGCACAGGTGTCCCCCCTCAGCTGTTCCCTCCCAGGAGAGCAGAACATACTAGCGGACTACCTCAGCAGATTCCACAACCTGGTCACTAGCCCCCAGAGTAGTCAGGAAACTATTCAACCATTGGGGGACCCCAGAGCTTGATCTATTTGTGACAGAACTCAACCACAAATTGAACACCTTCTGCAGCAAGAGGGGAAGGGCTCCAGGCTCAAACTTCAATGTGTTTGCCATAGCCTGGAGAGGCATGGATGCTTACACTTTTCCACCCTTCCCACTCATTCTGAAGACGATTTTCAAAGCACACAGTAAAGGATAGGGATGGGCGAATGCGGTTCGGAGTTCGGACCAAACTCAACCAGTTCGGTCAACCGAACTGAACTCAATTTTCAAACCGAACTGAATTTCCGAACTCGACTCTGTTCAGTTCACCCATCCCTAAAAGATAATATTCCATTTAGTTCAATGAGGTTTGAATTTCCAAACTTTGTTCAGAAGTTTGGACCGAACTCGAATAGCTCGGTCGACCGAACCGAATTTCTGAACTGAACCAAACCGAATTTCTGCACTCCACCCAGTCCTGCCCTCCCTTCACCTCACCACATGGCTTATAGAATAGCACCACCAGACCACAACCTACCAGTGGAAATCAGAGATGTTCTTAATGTACATTAAACCCTCCATGAGGAAAACTTACTTGGCCAAATGGAAGAGATTTATGACATGGGGCAACAGCTTGTCTATTGACACATGACATCTCTTCCTCCCCACCATACTTGACTACCTCCTCCACCTTAAGCAAGAAGGGCTCACTAATTAATGCATACACATTCACCTTGAAGCTCTCTCAGTCCATCTCTCAATTCACAAGGGTTCTGTTCTCCAAAACCACTATGTGTGTCTTCCTCAAATGGCTCAATAACCTCTACCCACCAACATCAGCCCCACCACCACAATGGGACCTCACCCTCATCCTAAACTGCCTCACCATGCCCCCCTTTGAGCCATTAGCAACTGCATATCTACAGAACCTTACTCTCAAGGTTCTCCTCCTCGTAGCAATTACATCAGCACATTGAGTTTCAGAGTTAGCTGCACTGAGAGCATCACTGCTGTAGCTCCTCTTCGACAAAGTACAACTTATGATAGATTCGACCTTCTGACCCAAGGTCATCTCCACTGTCCACCTTAACCCAGACCATCACAATCCTGGTATTTTCTCCTCATTCACACTCCTCCAGTATAGAAGCAGCTCTTCACACCCTTGATGTGAAAAGGGCACTAGCTTATTACACTGAAAGGACCAAAAGCCCCAGGAAAACTGACACTATTTTCATTGCTACCGGGGGGGCAGGGGCGCACATATCTGGGTGCAAAGCTTTCATCCCAATGCATATCCAAGCTCTTCTCTACTTGCATCTTGACCTGCTATGAGCTTGTAAGGAAAACTGCTCCTCCTAGTCTCTGAGCTCATTCAACCAGGGCTATGGCAGCAACCACGGCAGCGTTTGGATCTCTGCAATGCGGCTACCTGGGCATCAGCAGACATCTTCATATACCACTACACCCTAGATCTAGCAGCAAGAAACCAAGCATTATTTGGAAGAGCTGTACTGTTGGCTGCGCTCCCTTGATCCAACTCCCCACGCTGGCATACAAGTAACTGCTCATATTCTCCCATAAGTGAGAATCACAGAGCTACTCAAAGAAGAAATAAAGGTTACTTGCCATAACTTAGTTCTTTGAGATGTCTCTGTGGATTCTCACTACCCACCCACTTTCCCCCTCAGTTGGATACCTCCCACAGGGGCCAGCTGGGCTAGAAGGAACTGGAGATCTAGGCTACACCCTCTCCTTTTATCAGGGGCGGATTGGAAAATCAAAGTGGCCTGGGAAGATATAGTGTTAGTGGCCCTGTGCCGGCAGCCAAGCCGCCGGCGCGCCGAAAATGGGCTAAGGGGGCGTGGCTTGGGGGCGTGGCTTGGGGTGGGCAGAGTGTACCAGATTTGGGGCCTATCGGAGCTGAGTCCCCAGACTCAGATCCTCAGCAGCCTGGCAGGGGTGAGCAGGAGGTTATGGGGGGATGGCAGGGGGGAGACTGCCACTGGTGGGGGTACTGGCCCTCATTTCAGTGCTCTGGCTCCCCAAATCACTC
>QEPC01007521.1:3150167-3173918 GCA_003113815.1 Sphenodon punctatus | reverse complement strand
AACCTTCTGATCAGCACATGGGCAGGAGCTGTTTGTAAACAAACAGCCTTATCTCCCAGCCCGATCGCTGTCCCCGCTGCTGCTTCAGTGCTACTAGGAGGGAGAGTCAGGTAAGTCCTCCCCCTCCCCTCCAACACAACTCAACCCTACAGGGGTCAGGACCAACAATTTTTTTGGTTTGTTTGTTAAGAATAATTTTTAAAAAGACAGCATGAACGGCCCCCAGCCCGGCCCCGGCCCACCGGGAATCCTCCCGGTGCATTGAATGGCCAATCTGCCTTTTATACTTCCAGCCTCTTCCAAGAGTGGCTGTGGGGGTGAAAGAAAGGGAGTAGGAGCACAAACCTTTGTGATAATTATTGGCAAATATCACAAATAAAAATAGTAGTCCAAGTTCCGATTTAATTAGCACACAGTTATAGATTAGAAATCAAAATTAACAAAACAGTCATCAGCAAGACCACAATCTATGGGGTCAATCAATCCAGCTAGATTCTGGAAGCAGAGGACTGCTCTAAAGAGGCAAGCAATCAAGTGAGAATCCACAGAGCCATCTCAAAAAACTATGTTATGGTAAGTAGCCTTTATTTACTGCTCTTCTCACTATAGTCTCCCCTCCCTTGTCCAGGCCAGATTGTAGATTTCCAGGCAGGGATCTGTGTCTAATCATGACTGCTCAGCACCAGCACCAGGCACATTGCTTGTGTTATATAAATAATATACTGACATGTAAGTTCACACAAGACATTAGAACTTACATAACTACCTTCCTTTGACCACTTGACTCTTTCTGTACTACCGTTGTACTTGGTAGCACAAATAGCAGATGCTCACTTCATAGATAAAGTTCAGATTTTTTCTAACCTCTAATTTCAGGTTAGAGAATACCTGTAAGTATTTGAACACAAATATAATAAAGTTTGAAATATAAAGTTACGGCCATGAAACAAATATGTCAAACATGTCTATATTTTCATTATGTGTATATTTATGAATGGCAATTAATTTCTTCCTTTCAGTATCCTTTTAATGTAGCATCTATACATAGTGTAACAATTTTGTCATACATCCTTACATTGGGTGAAAACAGACATGACGCTAACCACCCTTTAACCACCCTTGGTGGTTATTTATTCATGTTGCAGGGCTGTATTGGTGCCCTATGCAGCCCTGAAACATGCATAAATGACCACCAAGGGTGGTTAAAGGGTGGTTAGCGTCATGTCTGTTTTCACCCATTAACATAATCCTGGATCTGTTTACTGTGCAGTACAGCTGCAATTGAATGAGGTGGGGTATAGAATTCTTCAGAAATGTGCACTGGAAAGAGCAATTCACATAGATTGTGAGTAGTAACATATACTACTATTGTGGTCTTGCTGACGATTGTTTTGTTAATTTTGGTTTCTAATCGATAACTGTGTGCTAATTAAATCGGAACTTGGACTATTATTCTTATTTGTGATATTTGCCAATGATGTCAACACCTTGCATCCTATATTTCCCCCCATCTTTTTCAACTACTATGGATACACTGGGTGAAAACAGACATGACACCACCCTTTAACCACCCTTGGTGGTCATTTATGCATGTTGCAGGACTGTATTGGTGCCCTATGCAGCCCTGAAACATGCATAAAGGACCACCAAGGGTGGTTAGCGTCATGTCTGTTTTCACCCATTGTTTCACTTTTAACCACATATCGAGTTTTTGCAACATATTGTTTATTTTAAGGTTACTGCAGGAATTCGTGGAGGTATTTGAATGGAAATACCTAGTATGAAACTTAGGGCGGATTCATCCTAATGAAACAAATGGAGATTAGACATATCTAAATTTGTCCTTAGGTATATACATAGAATACATGCACATGGGTGGTGGCTGGAGCCGAGAGGCAAGGCTAGAATTAATTTCCTATGCGNCCCCCCCCCCCCCCCCCCCAGTGACTTTTGTTTATGTTTATGGCAGTGTGGGGAAGTCATGGATCAGGATGCCATTGTGCACAAGAAGCAGTCACACTCTGCAACCACAAAACAAAAAAGAGAGCTCCGACTACAAGAAGTTTACAGTGAAATGAGAGGAGGCAGGTGCCGGCACGAGGGCGGGTAGGTGGGACAGTGGGAGAGGCAGGGACTATCCAATCTGTCAAGTTTTTCCACTGAAACCCCCGGCGTTCTGGGAGAGTGCTGGGAGATCAGCCAACTTTCCCTGGAGGTAGGGGATCTGCCAGTCCAAAGCACCCTAAATGCCCATTTCATTGCCGTGGGCAGCACGGGCCCTTTTTGCTTTAACCCCGCATGCCGAGCAGTCCCACTCCCTGTAGATGGGATTGCGATCCATCCTGGCGAACGGCTCCCGGCCCCAAATGGTTCTGTACAAGAAGCAAAGCGGACTCCGATCGGGCAGGGCCGGTACCTGCTGGGCCCGATCTCTTCTGTGGCGTCGGACAGGCTGCCTCCAGGTTCCGGAAGCCTCTGCCAGGCTTGGGGGAGCCCTTATGGTCTGGCTCCCCTGCCCGTTCCGGCAGCGGCGTCCTTGAGGCTAGGGGTGGCTGACGGAGGGGCCAGTGGCAACAGGGGATTGCGGGGTTTAGCCTGCTGCCAGGAGGGGAGCAGCGCCCCAGCTTTTCAGCCTTGCTGCTGGGGACACTAGCTAAGGGCTGGCTGCCCCAGAGCGGCCGGCCGGGCTGAGGTTGCAGGGAAGCGGGGGGGAGATGGGGCTTCCCAGCTCCATACCTCCCTGGTGTCGCTGGAGCGGTCCGGGAGCCGTCAGCGGGGGAGCCCCCTACCTCGCGCGATGGTGCTGGGAGTCTCCCTGGTCCGGGCAGGGCGGGGGTGTCCATGCCAGCAGCTCCAACTCCTGTGCTGGCCCCAGTGACCGCGCCGGAGCCCCCTGATTTTCCTCCACTGCGGCCACTCCTGGTTGGGGGCGGCAGCAGCAGCAGCAGCAGCAGGAGTCGTAGTCTGGGGGCAGTCTCCCTGCGGGGATGTCCCTATCGCCCTCCCCTCCCAGCAGGGATTCCTGGCCGAGTCTGACTACATTGATCTGCTGCCAGAGCCAGGAGCCGCTGGCCCGAGACAGAGGGGCCCTGGCCTGGCCTGGCCTGGGCAGCCAGCGAGGAGAGGCGAGACCTGACGGGAGGCAGCGGGGGAGCAAAAGCTAGGCAGTCCAGGCAGGAGATACACTCACACCCCACTGTGCTGGGGAGGGGAGGGGCAGGACAATGTGCCTCTCTGCCCGCCGGGCCCGTGTGTGTGCGCATAGACACCAGTGTGTGTGTGTGTGTGTGTGTGTGTTTTGAGGTTATCTCTGTGTGTTGGTGTCTGTCCTGTCCTTTGTGTGTGTGTATCTACCCGTGGGTCTGGATCCTGCTGTAAGTGTGTGTCTGTCGGTCCGTCCAGCACAAAACAGTGTGTGCAGGGCGCTGGGCCCATCCCAGGCGGAGGCGCTGCTGCAGGGCCCAGGGGAGGAGGGTCGCTCTGGCTGGCTGGCCAGTAGCTGCCCCGCCCCCGATGCCCACTCTGGGTTCCACGGCGGGGATGGCTCTCACTGGGCTGCCTCTCTCTCTCCAACAGGTTCTCATCTGGCGGCTCCGCTCCGCTCTGCAGCCTGGCCATGGCCCTGGCCCTAGCAGGGGGCTGCGACTCCAAGCACAAGCCCTACCCCGGTGGAAGCAGCCCCGGGAGCCTGGCCGCCGCCTGCTACCCGTCTGTGCTGCCGGCGGCCAGCCCCTACCTGGAGGCGTTGGGGGGCAGCGGTCCGGAGCTCTTCCACCCGCTCCGATCCCTGGGACGCCTGGTTCCCAGCTCCCCGCCCCTGACCCCCTTCGGTCTCAGCGCTCTGCCCGCCTTCCTGCCCCGCAGCCCGGCGGAGCCCCTCTACAGCCTCCCTCCCGCCCCGCCGCAGCCTCCCCCGGGAACCCCCCGCAGAAGCCGGCCCGAGCCGGGCGGGGACCAGCCCCGCAGGTACCACTTCACCGAACAGGAGCTGCGCGCCGTGCTCTACGGGGCCATCCCCGGCACCCAGCAGGCGGGGAGCGGGCACGCCGTCTCGGGGCTGCGGCTGCCTCCGGCCAGCCTGGGTAAGCGGGGCAGGGCGGTCCCTGAGGCTCCGGGGCCCGATCCCACACTGCCCCTGCAGGATCGGGCCACCTGGAGCAGCCAGCGGGTCTAACAGGCTCTTTCCTGCTCCCCAGGCGCTGCCGCCTCCGAGTGCCAGGCTCCGCTGCCGGACAGAGGCTCGCTGCGCTTGCCTGCAGGTAGGGAACTGTCGGGGGGGGGGGACTGGGCTCTGTGCCTCATCACCAGCTTCTCGGGTTCCCTTGCAGGGCTGGCCGTGCAGGAAGCGGTGTGCGGGGAGGTGCCGCAGCTGGGGGTCTTCTGCACCGAGCCCGTTCCTAAGGGCCTCCGCTTCGGACCCTTCCAGGGCAGGGTGGTCAACACCAGCGAGATCAAGACCTACGATGACAACTCCCTGATGTGGGAGGTGCGAGTGTGTGTGTGGGAGGTGGGGGGCAGAAATGGACCCTGGCTTTGACCCACCCAGCCCCCTGCAGCCGGGTCCCAGACAGGCCGGGCTAGGGGGGAAGGTTCCTGGCACCCAAAGAGCAGGGGAACCCTGATGCGTTCATCCCCCTTCCCCGCAGATTTTCGAAGACGGCCGCTTGAGCCATTTCATCGACGGGAAGGGAGCCTCCGGCAACTGGATGTCGCTGGTGAACTGCGCCCGCTTCCCGGAGGAGCAGAACCTGACGGCCATCCAGTGCCAGGGCCAGATCTTCTACGAGAGCTGCAAGGAGATCTCCCCGGGGCAGGAGCTCCTGGTCTGGTACGGGGACTGCTACCTGCAGTTTCTGGGCATCCCTATCAGCCTGAAGGGCCTGACGGACGGGAAGCGAGCCCAGCAGCCCAGCGAAGGTCAGTGGTGCCTGGCGCGCTCCCCTCTCCCCGCCTGGCAAGTTCTCCGGGGCTCAGACTCTCCCTTCCCTATTGGGGTCAGATCGCACCAGCCAAGGGCTCTGATTTGGACCCCAGCCCAGCTGAGGGAGCCCGCTGCTTGGGGCTGCTTCACGCTGCTGCCCGCTAAGAGGTGAATGAAATCATCCCCGGGGAAGGGGCGGGAGGATCTGGATCATCCTGAGCCAAGTCGGGGCAGAGCGGCTGCGGGGAGCCCCATGCAGTCCGCTTGAAGCCGCAGCCCCGCTTCAATTGACCGAGAACGAAAGGGTTTCTTTAGACCAAGGCGCCTCACGATTGCCCGGGGGGCCGACTCCCTCCATTCCGGTTCTTGCTCGTGGCCCTTGCCCAGGAAGGATCCACCCAAACCTGGCTCGGATTCTGCCAAGCAAGAAATCAGAGGGTCTCCTCTTTCCCTTCGTGGGTTTCTCTCGCCCCAACTTTAAAGGTTGCCCACCCACACGCATTGCCAGATTGAATCATTGCCTGGCGTGATTCAACCCCTTCAAAATAGTTATGAATGGAGCAGAGCCCTTCATTCATTCACATGTGATGCAGGAGTGTTAGGAGAGACTGGACCCTGACCGGGAGAAAGCAGGAAAGGAAACCGCCCGTATCCTGACCAGTAAAACCACCTTGTTCCACCCGTTCTGCTGGAATCTGCTTTATGGATGTTACAGTTACAATTCCCGACGCAGCTGAGCTGTGAGCTCCAAAGAGTCTGGCAATTGTTCTTCTGAAACAATTGAATAAATATTGTTTGTAGGAGCTATAGCCCCGATTCACAAGCCACTTACTCCGGAGTAGCCCCATTGGAACTCCTAGAGTTATTCCGGTCAGGAGTAAGTGCTTTGTGGCATGTGGGGCCGAAGGAATCGGATATTCTGGAAATTCCGATAGCACCAAGTGCTTTTAAACATGGAGACAACGAGATTTTGGAGATCAGTGTAAAATGCAGGAAACTGAGCCATGAAACGAATCCTAAGACTTTATAACCCTAGTTCTGTGCAAACCCAGCGCTCGCTCGCTCTCTCGCACAGGCACATGCACAATTAAATTAAATTAAATTAAATTAAAGAACTAGCGTTATAACGGCTTGGATTTCCACATTAAATATATAGGAATTTACAGTCTTTCGGAAACCTTGATGGTCCCTAATCCAGTGCCTAAGACTGGATTTGAAGGGAGAAATGATTCCACAGCAGACGTAAGGGAACTACTATTTGGAGAGGGTTAGAAGCTGTTTGATATGACACGGAGGTTGCCTGGCCTCCCTTGCTCCGGAGTAACCCTGGGTCGCTCTCATTCTGTGGAATCGACTCTTCCAAATTCCCACCGAGGGAGGAGATCTCCAGCCCCAGGGTTTGTAGGCGGGCACGGCAGAATGCGAGGGACTGGGAGGGGCAAGGACTTGAAACGTAAGGATTCTGGAAGTCGAGAAAGCTCAGCCTCGCCCCGGGCAGCTGCTCGCCTCCCCCTCTTGGCTCAGGCTTCCCTTCTGTTGCCCAGAATCCGGCGAAGGCTACAAGTGCGAGCGATGCGGCAAGGTGTTCGCCTACAGGTATTACCGGGACAAGCACCTGAAGTACACCCGCTGCGTGGACCAAGGAGACAGGAAATTCCCCTGCCATCTCTGCAGCCGATCCTTCGAGAAGAGAGACAGGCTGAGGATCCACATTCTCCACGTACACGAAAAGCACAGACCTCACAAGGTGAGTGAGCGCTGCTTAACCTCCTCCTGGGTGCCGAGCGAGCATCCTCCAGTCCGGAGTCTCGGCATCCGCCGCCAAGGGATGAATAGCCTTTTCCTTGTCACCCCCAGCCACTTTGTCAGGGACACTCTGCCCCACTTGAGGTGCCTTGCTTCTTCCTAGCGCTCACCCGGCTGCAGCACACTTGCAGCGCCCCGGAAGCGCCCCTTCTTCCAGTGTCCTGGGATCTCCCCTCGTGTATAGGTATAACCGCTGCGCTGAAACGTGTTCAGGCGTGTGCTAGCAGAGCATGGCGCTGTACAAGGAATGAAACCCTAGTCTGAGTCTCCATAATAAGTGAATGGTGAGGGGCGGGGGCTGACAGGGCAGCAGCTGGTTGCGGGGTAGAGAAGGACCCCGTAGTTATCAAATCCGCATCTTAAAGCTCCTCGTCCGTCCCCCCCCCCCCCCCCCGCAGTAGCTGCTAGTGGTTAGAGAGCCTTTCCCACTAGTTGTGGTGGAGAGTCGATGGGGGTAGGGGGGAGACTCCTAGGGAAAGATCGAGGAGGGGAGAGACTTCCCTAGTGTTTCATTTAACAATCCGGTTGCATTTGCTCCGACCGTGAATCGACCATCGTCCTAAGGGGGGCAAGTCTTGCCCTCATCATGTACAACAGAGGGGTGCAAGGGGAAGCCCCCCCCATTACCCCCTACGCACAGACGGGGGGGAGTGTCCTCTCTGGGCTCTTGCTGCCGGCTGGCTAGTGTGTCCTCCCCGCCGGGCTAGGGTCCCAGGATTTCTGCGCCGCTTCCCCTGCCGCACCGGGGAGAAAACCTTGGCTTGTGAGCAAGCAAGTCGCTCGGTACTCACCAGCACCCCCCGCCGCCCTCTGTTTCATTCTGCGGTTGCTGAGACTGACCCGACAGGGGCCGAGAGCGGCAAACAAGGCTCTGGAAATCCCAGCCCCAGGAAACAGGCGAGCCGGCTGGAAGGAGGCAGCAACCAGTGACACTCCATGGGGGCTTACTCGGATTGATGCCCGCGTATTTGTACCCAAGGTACCTCATAGCGGTGTCTTCCGAGGGAAGCTGATCCTCTAATCCGTTTTGTGGTCTTTAATCGCCAGAGGCACATTTCGTTTGAAAATAATCTCCTTCTAAAATCTCAGAAACCATAAAATAAGGGATCTGCTCCAAGTGATCAGCATAATGGGATGACAGGCGATTTCATGTAGTTTGATGTAATTAAATCACAATCATTATAAGATTTTTATATCAAACATTAACATCCACAAGTGCTGAATACATCCTCTAAATGGGTAGACAATAGCTTAGTCAGTACAGCAGTCAATTAATCAAAGTTGTTAAAACCCTATGCTGATCTAAGGACAGGAATTAAACTTTTGAAGTATGAAATTTAAAAATAAGAGATTCTTTCTTTCTTTCTTGTTTCACATGACTTAAATAAGTGCATTGATACAGGCTCCAGTCACAAACTGACTAGCCCATCCCACCTAATGCAATGTGTTACTTTTTCAGTTAAAAGATATCTGTTACTTCATGACACTAGATAAATCACACAGGTATATTAGAACTGGTAAAATGTTGCAAATAAAATGGTTGTAAAATGCTGTAAAATGCGGCAAATAAATAGCATTTCAGTGAACATTTCTTGTTTTAACAACAAATGCAAATAAACTTGCAAACAAATTGTTAAAAATATTTTGGCTTTTCTGATTTTTACAATAATTTAAAAACAAAAACATTTTTCTCAGAACCACTGCTGACACCGTGAACAAGCATTATTCATTTAATCTCAATTTATTTTTTTGCTTAAAACAAAGAATAAAATTAGTTTCTATAAAATTTTCGATAAAGAAAAATCAATTTGAATGTCTAGAATATTTGCATAATGGGTCAATAACCCCATAAGATAGGGGAAAATCTTGAAATGCATGATCATTTTTTAAAAAATCAATGGTCGGCTCTAATAAATACATTATAAAATAATTCTGCCACTTGTTAAGTTACTTTTTATTACCAGTAATCACAATGTATGCAAGTATGTGTATACGTGTCTCTCAAGCTTGCACTCTGATAGGAAATAGCTAGCTAGCTATTGTGTGATAGTGCTCATGTTATTTTGTCCTCCTCCAGTGTACTATATGTGGGAAGAGTTTCTCTCAATCCTCCAGCCTGAACAAACATATGAGGGTGCACTCAGGAGAGCGGCCCTATAAATGTGTGTACTGCAACAAGGTAAGGGGAAACAAGACCCCCCTCAAGGTCTCCTTGTATGTGTAGAGTAGACCTGAAATGAATAGCACAGAGATTGTTTGCATTTTCAGATAGTACTGAATAATTGTCTGCATTTGAAAAGACATTTGTCTAGTCAACTTTCATCATTTCAGATATTCTGTTTTGGATACTTTGTCTATTTATTCACTTCGTTTAGGATAATTTTGTGCTTCATTACTTCATTTTGGGATTATTTAGTGCTATTCTGGGAATTTGTGGTACTGTTTAGTACCAAAATATTGAAACCAAGTAACTAAAATGACAAATATACCAAAATAACCAAAGTAGCCAGACTGAAATAAGCAAAATGTATATCAGAATGAAGCAGAAATGGGTAGTACTTAATATCGGATTTGCTGGAACCAGTTAAAAGTGAGTGAATTTGTCAGATACAAGATTTACTGTGGCTATTCTTTTCAGCCCTGCTGCAGAGTTTTGCACAGCTTCCAGTACTGCACGACACTGCATTAAGCCTGACATGCCATGGGCTGGCTTTCTTTTTGTTTCTTTTTATTTTCCAGGAATAAGAGAACAAGGGCACTTTTACCCTTTGCAAGCACAGTCCCTAGACTTGTATATTACCTGTCAGTTCCTCTGTTTTGTTTTGAATTGTAACTCAGTTGTCCCAATCTCTATAGCCCTTTCACCAGTTTTAAAAACCACCCAAAGAATCTTTGACTAAAAATTGTTACTACTTTTTTTTTTTTTTTTTTAAATGGAGCTGTTTGAAAGGAGATGTGTGGTAGACACCTCCTGGGGCTTGTGAGAAAAGTTCTGCTGCTGGCAGCTGCTTTTCTGTGTGTTCTGGCACAGTTCTCCAGTCACTGCTGTTTTCTCTGCATGCAGGAGAGTAGCTAGATAGGTGTAAACGATGGCAGAGAGCAGCAAGGGTGATTTTTTTTCCCCTCCGAGTTTTTACCTCAGCAATGGTATCTGGGTGGGAGGACAGGTGATATAAAAGCCTGTTGGTTGAATCAAGAGATTCAAGAACAAGCTTGAAGATATGTCCTGTGAGTGACGAGGAGGGAGGGACGGGTGGGTAGGTGAAGGCAATAATAAGCTCAGATAGGTTCATGCTAATGAGTCCCTTTCTGGCAGTGGAATTCCAACCCTGTATGTGACCCCAATGCTCTCAGGTGAGAAGAAAGGAACACAACCTGAGCATCTGCTTAGTGTGTCCGACAGACATAGATGTGAATCCTGCCCAAGTGGGTGGGAAGACTCCAGGCCCTGCAGTCTCAGTGCTCACCCAATGCCTGGCTGCTGTTGGGGGCTTGGATGAAGACGAGCCAGTTGAGGCTGAATCCAGGCAAGACTGAGGTGATGGTGGTTGGCTGACTTTGTGACCTGGAGGGGATTGGGACTCCTCTTATTGATGGAGTCCAGCCCCTTCTGGCCAATCAAGTTCACAGTTTCTGGACCCTTTGCTGTGCCTGGCTTGTCAGGTTCCGGCAGCAGCCAGGGGCGCTTTTCATCAACTCTATCTGGTGAGGAGGCTGCGGCCTTTTCTTTCTGATTCAGATCTGGCCACTGTCATCCATGCCTTCATCGCTTCGAGGCTAGATTACTGCAATGCTGCTCTACGTAGGACTGCCCTTGGTGACTGTTCGGACGCTGCAGCTGGTGCAGAATGTGTCGTCTAGCCTCTTTCCAGGGGCGGGGTGGTGGGAGTACGTTACTCCAGTGCTCCAAAGTCTGCACTGGCTCCCTATAGCTTACTGGGCACAATTCAAGGGGCTGTTTTTTGACCTTTAAAGCCCTAAACAGTCTGAGCCCCACATATCTGAAAGACGGCCTGTCTTCCATGTCCCATTGCAGCCCCTGCAATTGGCTGGGAGCACCTCCTTGTGGGTACCGTCTGTTAGCCTGTTCATACAAGATCTCACAGGGAAGTGTTCTTGATTGCTGCCCTGTTATTATGGAACTCCCTCCCTGGGAGGTTCATTTGAGCCCGGGCCTAGGTGTCTTCTGGAGGCAGTGTAAGACCTTTCTGTTTCAAAGGCATTTGGCGGGTGGGGATAGGGGCTTGGGTTGGTTTTGCAGTTCATATATGGGGAATTAGGCTGGGAAATGGGTAGATGGTATTAGGAGGTTGTGGGAGGGTTGCAGGGTTTTTAGGGGTTTTTTTTGGTATTGATTTTAATGTCTTTACAATTTGTGAGCCATTATGAGCCTCCATGAAAGGGTGGCTGATAAATTTAAATCAAACAAACAAACAAGATTTTTTCAGGCCCCTCTCTATCCATAGTAGGCAAGGGCAGTGGGCATTAGGATGAGGAGCTCTGTGTGCTAGGCTCCAGCAGTAGTATCATGTCCTCGCATGGAGCAGCACAGCTGAGTGCATGTGCATAGATCTGCTCGATGATGGCCACAGAGGACTTTTCTGCAAGCCCTAGGTACTTTGTCATCCTGCGCCCTCCTCTCTCCACCCATATTGCAAGTGTCATTCCAGGACTCTGGTTCCCTGCTCATCAGTTGTTCAGCAAGGAGCATTGCTGCTATTGAGGCCTGTTTGCACTGCAAGCAGGCTGGGACTTGCAATGTGAGTGGGAGGGGATGCTCCTACTGTTCTCTGATTAGCTGCTTGATGGTGAGCAGAAGTCTGGAGGCGGGGTGTGTGTGCCACCACTCTGGAAAAGGTGTCCACCCTGTCCAGTCCATGGGCCAATCCTGCAAGTGCCACCAGGGCAGTGACATGCTGAGGAGATCCCCAGTCACCTCACTTAGCATGGGGGCAGATCCCCTTTACCTAACACAGGGCCTTGCATGACCCACAGGATCAAGGCCTATGTGAACAATAAGCAGACATGGATGGCAGCCTTAACACAGTCACTGCTTTGCATTTATGGATTTAAGCAGTGTGTGGGTTGGAGTCATTTGGGGATATTCCTGAGGGCACTTGACTAACTGCTTTCAATCTCTTTCCCCTTCCTTAGGCATTTACAGCCTCCAGCATTCTGCGCACTCACATCCGCCAGCACTCGGGAGAGAAACCCTTCAAATGTAAACACTGCGGCAAAGCCTTTGCCTCGCACGCAGCCCATGACAGCCATGTGCGGCGCACACACAACAAGGACAAAGGCTGCACTTGCACAGTGTGTGGGAAAACATTCCTGGAGCAGGAGGAATTCCACTTCCACATGAACTACCATGCAGCTCTATAGCCTGTGTATGTATGTGTGCATATTACTGCTCTGTGGGAGACATTCACCGCCATGCAGAGGGGCACACAGAAAGCCTATGTGGACACTTCAGTCCCAGTTCTGAGGGGTTCAGTGGTGCATAGGCCTTGTGCTGGCTCTCTGCACAAACCCCAAGTGGATATTTCTCATGTGAGTTTTGGCTGTGAATAGTTTCATGCTTACAATGTGGCTTCCCTGCCAGCTACTTGTGGCTAGATATAGAAACCCCTTTGCCTGTGATTTCAATGTCTCTAATCCACCAGAGTTCATCCTGTCCAGTTTCCTCCCTTTGAAGCAGTATTACTGCATTTCAAATTGCGTACCATACCGATACGTGTTTAAGTTCCACATGTTGCCTCTTACAAGCTCTAACCTGTTGCCTCTTACAGCAGAGAAGTATGTCCTTCTTGGATGCTTAGCAGGCCTGAATGAATGTTATCTTTGGAAGTTGGTAAACTGAAGTTGGAAGCTTGTTAATGTTAATGAATCTCCAAATGTATAATTCCACACTTCCAACTTTTTGACTTCATTTTCAATAGCTTCAATAGTTTGTGTTCAGTAGCAGGCATTTCACAAATGAGACAATCCCATTGTAAAAAGAAATAACTGACCTTGATGTTGTTTACAGTCAACTATCTATAGAAGGGAGTAGGGCTGAACCAAGTAGAAGAAAAAGTATTTGCAAGTATTTCTGAGTAGTCAAGTACTAGGCCTAAGAGTTGCTTGGTAATACTGTCAGTACCATTTGGTACACATTAAATTACTGAGTATTTTGCCAAGTATTTTACCGAGTCCCCTAAGTGACAGGCAGGAATGGGAAGCAAAGCAAACTCATTGACAGGACACGGCCCATAGAGTTGAAGTGGAGCCAACTTGCTGCTGCCTGCTGCTGCTGAGGTCCCCCCAGTGATGCGACCCTGGTGAGGTCCCCCAGCACTACCCAGCTACAGGCCAGGAGGTCAGGCCACAATCTTTTCCCTGGGAGTATGCTGGGAAATGTAGTCCATCATGCTCCCAGAAAGCCAGCATACTAATATTCTTTGGGAGCATGCTGGACTACATTTTCCAAATTTTTAACAGAAAAAGGTATAAAGAGCAGTACATCCATACAATTATGACATCAAAAAGGGGGGGGGAGACTGCTCTAAAATCAGCTCTTATTTAAATGAAGCCCGAAATTTTCAAAATATGTAGAGGAATCAAAGATTTATAAATATACCCAATTTTATAAGCATTCATAATAATACCAGCAGTAAGCACCTGATATATATGTACAAAGGACAAATAGCAGTGACAGCGTGTAAATATACAAATCCCAGATGATTACATATGTACAAGATGATACAACATATATTATATAAAACACAGGTGATTATCTGTAAATTCTTATAGGATCCCTTCCCTCAGGTGATTATCTATAACTTCTTGTAAGATCCCTTCCCTCAACGTTTCGTCGCACATCAGGCGACTTCTTCAGGAGTGGGGTAAATCAATGTCAGAATCCTGCATTTTACAAATGCAATTCTAATTGAAAAATAACCACCAGACTACTTCCAAGGGCTTCCAGGTAAAGAATTAAGATTTTTAGCCACCAATGGTGCCAATTGCAATCGCGAAGCTAGCAAAAAGCTAGTTCGACGAAGGCTTTTTTTGCTCCCATCCTAAAAAAAGAAGAGGGCTCTCGTTTCTGGGATAGTTACTTTTTCTAGCTTTTTGCTAGCTTCACGATTGCAATTGGCACTATTGGTGGCTAAAAAATCTTAATTCTTTACCTGGAAGCCCCTGGAAGTAGTCTGGTGGTTATTTTTCAATTAGAATTGCATTTGTAAAATGCAGGATTCTGACATTGATTTACCCCACTCCTGAAGAAGTTGCCTGATGTGCGACGAAACGTTGAGGGAAGGGATCTTACAAGAAGTTATAGATAATCACCTGAGGGAAGGGATCCTATAAGAATTTACAGATAATCACCTGTGTTTTATATAATATATGTTGTATCATCTTGTACATATGTAATCATCTGGGATTTGTATATTTACACGCTGTCACTGCTATTTGTCCTTTGTACATATATATCAGGTGCTTACTGCTGGTATTATTATGAATGCTTATAAAATTGGGTATATTTATAAATCTTTGATTCCTCTACATATTTTGAAAATTTCGGGCTTCATTTAAATAGGAGCTGATTTTAGAGCAGTCTCCCCCCCTTTTTGATGGGACTACATTTCCCAGCATGCTCCCAGAGAAAAGATGGTGGCCCAATCTCCTGGCCTGTAGCCAGAAGACGGGCAGTGCTGGGGGACCTCACTGGGGTTGCATCACTGGGGGGACCTCACCAGCAGCAGGCGGCAGCAAGTTGGCTCCACTTCCACTCTATGGGCCATGTCCTTTCAGTGAGTTTGCTTTGCTTTCCATTCCTGCCCGCCACTTAGGGGACTCGGTAAAATACTTGACGAAATACTCAGTAATTTAATGTGTACCAAATGGTACTGAGTATTTGACAGTATTACCAAGCAACTCCCAAAAATTTGGGTCCAGTACTTGACTACTTGGAAATACTTGCAAATACTTTTTCTTTTACTTGGTTCATCTCTGCTCCCTTCTATAGAGAGTTGACTGTAAACAACACCAAGACCAGTTATTTCTTCACAAATCTGCACAAGGCAAATTTTGTTAAATACTCTGCATGCTTCTGAATACTCATTTTGCATCTTGTACTTGGCTTTATTATTCAGCTTCACATCAGCTAAGGACTTGTTCACATGTTATGGTGAGTGGGACAATACCCTGTGGTAAAGAAACATCTGGATATTTAGTTTACCATGCCTTATCTCCAGTTAGTGAATGCTCAAAGGTGTATGGGTTGTTGCCACAGAGTCCCTTGTGCCCTGTCTACTGGTTACCCCTCATGAGCATTCACAAATGATATTAGTTTCCCTTTAAATTGTAATAATTGCAAACTTCCCACTCATACAAGGTGCAAGAGGCTGCACTGGAAAGACCACAGAGTGTCACTTGTAAGGGCTCGTGACTAGAGCTGAGGCAAATATTTGTGGTGAATACCACATGTGACGAACTTTCCTGATTTAAGTTGGGTAAACTAAGTGGATATGAACCACTCTTCATTCCCATTTCACCAAATATCTGTTTTGGTTATTTTATTTAGTTTATTTAGTTATTCGGTACTCTGTAAAATCCTTCAGCACTATTAGCACTACCGCACACAAGTAGCTGAAACGAAGTGACTGGAACACTGAAATGATTGACCAAAATAAATGAACGGACTGAACTAGAATGCCCAAAGAGGCGAAGCTCTGTTTTGGCTGCTAATATTATTCAGCTGGTGAAGGCCCTATTTCTTCTCTGCATTGTCTAGGAGAATAGGGTGAGAGCAGTCTTGGTGCTCTGTATAGCTCAGTTTTGTCTAGCTCTTGTTTAGGTCATACTTAAAACCCATAGGCTATAGAAAGATAGGTCTCTATAAGACATAGATTATATATGCTGCCAGAAAAGAAATCTCCTTCTGGTCTTCCCACTCTGTAGCCTGTCTCTGCATTTCTGTTTTGTGTGAAAATTGGATTACGACTAGGCTGCCAGTACCAGTTTGGGTTTTTTATTAGCTTTGGTTAGTTTGGTAAGAGAGGTTACACCTTCCAGTTCTGCTACAAATTAACACAGCCACCATCTCAGTAATAGAGACTGTGTATAGGTCTAAATATAAGGAGGAAAATAAAAGAGGATTTGTTTTTGATACTTTGAGCTCTACATCAAAGGTCAAATCCCTCAAGCAGAACTTCCACTGAAATCAATGGGCTTAACCATCTTAAGCAAGCACTCCACTACTACAGCCCTTGTTTCTCATTCATGAGGCTTCTTCAATCCGGCATTGATTTTTTAAAAACAAAATTAAAGTCTTTGTTTATATAATACTCACCTGCCTCCATGAGAGCTATTGCATGCTGTTGGAAATCCAGCCAATTACACAGGTGCCTAAATATAGATTTAGGATAATTGTAGGCCTCTCTTTTGGAAAATGTAGACCTTAATGTTTTGACTCTATTATTCTTGATTTCTCTTGGAATTAGAGAAGAACTAAATTAAAACTCCCAATGTGAACACCTCAGCAACGCTTTATGTATATTGCATCCAGGTCTGATTTTTACCAGTGGCTCCAGCTTTGTTACTAAGTAGTAACAAATCACCAGGACCAGATGGCATACACCCTAGAATTCTAAAGGAACTCAAATGAAATTACAGACCTAGTACTGGTCATTTGTAACCTATTGCTAAAATCTGCTAGTGTACCTGAGGGTGGTGAATGTAACACCAATATTTAAAAAGGACTCCAGAGGCAATCCTGTGTCTGCGCCGGGGAAAATGGTGGAAATGATTATTAAGAACAGAATTACTGGACATATTGATAAGGAAGAGTCAACATGGAAGAGTCAACATGGATTTAACAAAGGGAAGTTTTGCCTCACTAATCTATTGGAATTTTGATGATAAGGGTGAGCTGGTCAATATAGTGTATCTGGGTTTTCAGAAGGCATTTGATAAGGTCCCTCATGAGAGACTCTTGAGGAAATTATCATAGAATAGGAGGCAGTGTCCTATTGTGGATTGGTAACTGGTTAAAAAATAAGGTAGGACTAATTGTCAGTTTTCACAATGGAGACAGGTAAATAGTGGAGTGCCCCAGGGATTTGTACTGGGACCAGTGCTGTTTAATGTATTCATTAATGATCCGGAAAAGGAAGCGATTGCAGGAGGATCTTGTGAGACTGGGTGACTGGGCATCTAAATGGCAAATTAAATTTAATGTGAACAAGTGAAAAGTGATGCATGTAGAGAAAAACAATCCAAACTATATGTAACATAATGCTGGGTTCTAAATTAGGAGTAACCACTCAGGAAAAGGACTTTGGAGTCACTGTGGACAATACAATGAAATCCTCAGTTCAGTGTGTGGCAGCAGTCAAAAGGCAAACAGAATGTTTGGAATTATTCGTAAAGAGATAGAGAATAAAACTGAGAATATCATAACGCCCCTCGCGGGGGCGGGATTTGGGGAGGTTAATTCTGGAATGCTCCCCATAACATTGGGAGGAGCCTGAGGCCGTGCCGGAGGCGCGTGCTGTGGGCGCGGGTCTAAGGAGCACGGTCAAAAGGACGGTGGGGGTATTGGTGGGTTTAGATTATGTTAGTTTCTTCCTGGTGAAGGTGGTAAGGAATGTTCCCCCCTGTGAGAGAGGGGTGGAGCAAGAGGATAGCCCCTGGTGGCAGCAGGGGAGGGAAGGTGGTAGGAGGTGGAGTCAACTGCTTGGTGTGAGCAGGGAGTGGCATGAGTGGGTGCCAGTGGAGGAAGTATGGGGTAGCGATATATGTATTTAATGTAGTTTAATTGTATAAGGATAAATAAGGGATTTTGTTGTATCAGATTGAATTGTATCGGATTGTATATTGTATTGTATTGCTGTTGGGTTTCCCCTGTGTGGAATATAAACCCCAAAATTGTATTTTTTGTTGTTGTGAGCCACCTCGAGCCAACTTGGGTTGGGAGATGCGGGATATAAATAAATTGTGAAATGAAATGAAATGAGAATATAAATGAAATGAAAATATATAAATCTATGGTGCAACCACATCTTGAATATGGCATGCAGTTCTGGTCGCCCCATATCAAAAAAGCTATTGTAGAAATAGAAAAGGTACAGAGAAGGGCAACAAAAATTATAAGGAGTATGGAATGGTTCCCCTACGATGAGAGGCTGGATAGGTTGGGGCTCTTCAGCTTGGGGAAGAGACGACTGAGAGAGGATAAGTTTATAAGATCATGAGTGGTGTGGAACACGTTAATAGGGAATGGTTATTTACCCTCTCAAATAGTACTCAAATAGTAGCAGATTTAAAACAAATAAAAGAAAATATTTTTTCACTCAATACACAATTATCTTGTGGAATTTATTGCCAGAAGATGTGGTCAAGTCCAGTAGTAGAGCTGGGTTTAAAAAGGACTGGAGAAGTTTCTGGAGGACAGGTCCATTAGCAGCTATTAGCCAGGTAGGTCTGGGGAATGTAACCTCTTACTGTCGGGAGCTGGGTGTGAATAACGGAATGGATCACCTCATTGTGACCTTGAGTACTTCTCCCAAGCGATCGAGATTGGCCACTGTCAGAGACAGGTGTTGAGCTCGATGAACCATTGGTCTGACTCAGGATGGCACTACTTATGTGCTTATGTTCTTTTTAATCATGTCAGATCACAAAAATCCCAAACTTTACAGTGCTGAGACTCTAGATATTTCAATTTGAATCTATCCTTATTTGTGTGTAAAATCTGTGTTCTAGGATGAATTATTTTTCTCCATTAAACACATGGTAAAATTCAACCATGTGCAGAAGGACTAAAGAGGTAGGTAGGCTGTGTCCTGACATTTTATACTAAACACAATTTCAGCTGCATATCAGTTTGCTGTCTCATAAGGTTGAAATCCCTTTCTCTTTTGAAAGAAGAGCAAGTAGAATTGCAAATTTGTTTAAAAACTTCCTTTCCTATAAGAAGTCAGATAAGACTTTGCACATAAATACTAGAAAAAAATGGATGAACATTTTTGTCTATCATTCTCAACAATGGTGTAACCATAAATATGGTGCAGACTTCCAAGGGGAAAAATATTTTGTTCACAGGCTCTGCCATGCAAATACTATGTAATGCTTTGCACTACTATTTCTATTTATTGTTGCACATAAGTAATTTCTTCCACAATTTTTCATTGTTAATAATGGTGAAGGAATGGTTATAACTTCATGTAATCATATTTGAAATATTTAGGTGAAGCACTAACTATGTAGATGATCCAATAAATTGTCTATATGGGTGGAAATGGAAGTGACCACACTGCTGTAGCAACCCAGCCTTGGTTGGTACAGGAAGCCATGATAGTCACAGTCTGGACTGGGTTGGGCCGCTCACCATATGGTCCCATGGCCAGGCTGCCAAGGAGGGCCGGGAGATGCAGGAATGTGTGGCCAGCCAGCCCCTTCCCATGCTGCGCCCAGTGTCTCGCACCCTGCCATGATGGACAGCCATAATGACCAGTAACAGTGGACATGGCAACCAGCTGTGGTGGACCCAATCTGGGCCAGGATATGGCAGGCCACACCACATTTGCTAGCCCACTGTGACCCACTTGATTGGGTGGAGCCTAGCCTGGGCTGTGACCTGGAGCTAATCCCAGGGGTCAGAGCTCAGGCTACTCTCCTCCAGGGCAATCCTGGGCCAACATCTGACAGCTCCTCAACAGATGTGCCAGTGACTTGTGGACCAAAGTGTGGAAAAGCAGGCCACTGCCACGTCTGTTTTTACCCTATGTGTAGGTTAGGGGTGGGGTGAAGGTTGTGTTTGCTTCTTTTTAAAATTATTATTACAACTATTTTTTTTTGCACTAATCTTGGCACCAAAGATTCTTATGGAAGGTAAAGGACATACTCTGTGCACATTAAAGGAACTGAATATGTGACTGTTAGTTGGGTAACGTTATTCATGTGTAGACGGTTATAAACACAAGACCTATGCTCTACTCATGTACCACTGAAGTATGATTACATGTGCTTTAAGCCTGACAGGCATGGTGTTGTTCCTTGTGCCCCTTGCACAAATTGTCCACTTGTGTTAGTGGGAGATTGAGTCTGAAGTGGTTGAGACTTTTAATTCAAGATCCTGGGAAAGCATTAGCTACCTCAACATTCATCCAAATGTATCTGATTTACCAAAAATAAGATGCAAGTGTTCTCAAATGTATTCTGGTGTTTTCATATGCTGCTAATGTTCACCGCTATGTACATAGAAGAATTATTTATTGTATGGTGTTGCCATTTCATTTGCAGTCCTTTGTAGATGTATGCATTTTCTGGAGAAGATAGTATTTAATACATAAACCACAACTGTACTGGCATTTGGAAATCTCTGCTATCACAATTTTACAAGACTATTAAGAGGGGATTTCACATGTGTTTCTGGTTGTAGGTGCTTTATTAGCTTATATATGTATCTTGGTGCTTTCACGTTAACTATTAAGAATGCTAGTTTGAAATTAATACTGATGACATTCCCACTAATAAAAGGTGTGAGGGTCTTGCATTCAAGAGAAGGGTGGGTTTTTTTTTCATGAATATTTAAATTTTAAATTAATGTATGTAAACGTAAAGGAAGAACTTTGTTCTTGCTTTGCAAAGTTAGATCATTGCATGTTTGGATGCAATTCATAGACCTAGACAAACTGCCTGAGCTATTGTTTTTTGTGCTGGGATTGAAAGGCCTGAACTGTTGGTTGCAGTTGAATTCTTTTGAAAATGAGGATGCTCAACCCCTAACTGATCATTAGATACCTCTTATGCAGCAGAATAGGGCCATGGAAACTGCATGATCATGGATCTAGCTTCCCTTTGTGACTTTTCCAACCACATGACAATGGCCTTTTTTACACAGGCGGTGATGGGTGGAGTTGGGTGTGGAGGGGTGGGTGAGCACACCCAGCGGCACTGAGCAGGGAGACATTTACACAGACAGTGCCGCAGGGGGTTGTGGGAAGCAAAGGGGAGGGGCCGGCAAACACCTATTGGGCAAACACCCATCCCGGGAAACATCCGTGCAAGTATATGGATGGCCGGGACCAGTGGGGAAGTCCCACCTGGCACAGCAACGGCACAACATGGCCAATTGAGGGCAAATGAAGCCGTGCAACACAGCCCTGCCCCTTTTCTTCCATTTTCCTTGTGGTTGGGGCGGGAGGGAGATGGAATGACAGCCACTACAAAGGAGCCAGCTCCACGCAGCCCCGGCACAGAGCCCACACAGCCCGGCGCCAACCAACCTCCCAGCAGAGCGGCACACACACAGCAGGCAACAGAAGCACACAGGGATGGGCCCACGGCCCATGGCGGGGGGGGGGGCAAAGGAAGGGAAGGCACCCACACAACACAGGCAGCCCTGCAACACCCCTTCCTGAGGCACCCGCACAAGGGGAGAGGTCAAAGCAAAGGACAACACGGACACACCGGGAAGGAACATAAATGCCTTTAATAGAATGGGGAACCAGCAACAGGGGGCAACATCAACAGGGCAGGGAGGGGGAGGGGGCAACAGAAAGGGGGGCCAGCAACAGCAGCAGCAGGCCCGGGACAATCCCTGGTCAATAGGGCCAGCGACCCCGTGCCCAGCGCCAGCACTTGGCCTGGATGCGGTCCAGGCGCTGCAGCCACTCCAGGACATGCAGGAGGAGTTCCAACAACTCCCCCTGCTCCCGGGTCTGCTCCGCGATCATGGCTTGCACTGAATGGGACAGAGGGAGAGGAGACAGCCATCAGAGCTGGCCCCGGGCACCAAGGAACAAACCCCCCATGGAGGGACACAGGGACAGGGCCCAGCAAGCAGGCAGCACACTCACGGATGCCATCGAACAGCCGGTCCACTGCCTGCATGTCCCACCCCACCCGCTCCAGCTGCAGCACCATCGTGCCCAGGTGCAAGATCGCCAGCAGCATGACAACAGTAGCTGCAGGAGAGAAGGGACAGGGCAATGGGGAACGCCCGCACCAATGGGCCCTGGGAGGGTCAGAGGCAGCAACAGCACCAGGTGCACACACCACACACTGACTGCCACCACCCGGAGAAGCACAGACCCCTGCATGAAGGGGGATCGGGTGGGCCAAAGGCCAGGGCCAACACAACCCCTACTCATGCTCAGTCGCCCAATGCCCATGGTGCCACTGCCCATCCATTGCCACCACCATAGACGGTCCGCACCAACAGGGGGCAACAGCGGAGGGGAAGGGCAGGGCCAAACTAATGCACAGGTGAATCCAGGGGGTGCCCAGATGAACGCCCACCACCTATACCACCCCGAGAGCCAGCCTAGGCAGCAGCACCCAGCAGGGAAGTCACCAGGGGAACACACACCACACAACCGGTGCCCAACCCACAGGCCCAGAGCCCACCAGTATACACCAAGCACACCCCGTGCACATAACCACACAGATGGGGGCAGGAGGGCCGCCAAGGGGAAGGGGCACCCAGCTGCCACAGCAGCAACAGAAACAAGGCAGGACAGACCATCACCCGGCACACATCCAACAGGCCCGGAGCCTTCCAGGACACACCAAGTACACACCCTGCACACAACCACACAGATAGAGGCAGGAGGGCCGTCAAGGGGAAGGGGCACCCAGCTGCCACAGCAGCAACAGAAACAAGGCAGGACAGACCATCACATAACAGCATTTTATTGGTGTTGAGGGAACGGGGTCCCCCAAGCACAGAGAAGCAGAGCAGGGGGGCGCAGGTGGACCCACAGCTGGGCAAGAGAAGCACAACACACAGAGTGGGTGAGGGCACCAGGGCAGCTCCAGCGGAAATGAGCAGTGGTCACCCAGAGGGGCAATGGGGTTTAGGGAACCAGGTGGCAGCCATGCAACGATGCAGACGGCAGCGCTCAGCCCGATCGGAGGCACCGTCCAGGGCACTAGGGTGGCAGCGAGCGGGCGGCAGCGAGGCGCCGCTCATGGATGGTCCAGTGAGCATTCCAGGGGTAGTGACCCTGGCGCTAGACCCTCCCACGTGAACAGGCCCCGTCAGAAGCCTCAGGAGCACATATGAGTATACATCAGGAAGCAGGGAAGGAGGAGGTCCTCTCCGGCAGCTGCAGCTGGCACAGCTGGAAGGTCCCTCACCGATCGAAGGGTGGCAAGCTCTGCAGTGGAGGAGTCCCCAGTCCAGAGCGGGCCACCAAGCTCGGGGCACAGCAAGCCCAGGTCCCATAGGAGGGCCCCCATGTCCGAGGGCATGTGTGGGATGCCGCAGGCATGCAGGAGGCTGACGGTGTACAGGGAAGCAACAGGGGGACCCCCAGACAGCAAGGCCAGGCTGAACCCAGGTAGCTCTGTCAGCAGGCGAGCCGCCGTTACCTCCGCAGCGGTCCACGGCACGACAACGGCTGGCGGGTGCTCCCAAGGAGGCTGGAACAGGGGGGTGAAGATGAGCTCGAGGGAACAGCCCTGGCATGCTGGGGCCCTGACCGGGTGACCCATCATCCACATGTACAGTGACAGGAGCCGGAAGCCATCCTCCACCAACTGGGGGGGGGGTCACCCACCAACAGCTGCACGTCGGGGCTCAGCCAGAGGGCTGCCAACAGCATGTCCGCACAGGGAGACCACCCCTCCCATACACCCCCAGTGGAGGGCCTTGCAGAATGACCGTCCATGGCAGGTGTGGGGCCCGCTCCGGTGAAGCAACAGGCGGGAGACGGAGGGTTGCAGCGACTGGGACATGGAATGGCATGGAATGAGTGGCTACCCTTGCCCACAGGTGGCCTTGCATGCCAGAGATAGCCCGGACCGCTGGGGATGGGGAGCTGCAACCCACACACAGGACAGAAGGGATGCAGCATAGGTGCCGAGAGATTAAGGAGGTCATGGCCGGGCACTGCGCCAGGCCAAGTAGCCAAGCCAGGCATTGTATCTACACTGTGCACAGCTGCAGCATGCAAAGGCATACCCTGGCAGGGAGGACTGTAGTGCGGGTGCAGAGGCAGGGGTACCCTGGGGTGCGCGCGGTCCCATCC
>QEPC01007521.1:3133742-3148344 GCA_003113815.1 Sphenodon punctatus | reverse complement strand
GGGGGGGGGGGGGGGGAGAGAGGCAGGCAATGCACCGTCCAGGGCACTAGGGTGGCAGCGAGCGGGCGGCAGCGAGGCGCCGCTCATGGATGGTCCAGTGAGCATTCCAGGGGTAGTGACCCTGGCGCTAGACCCTCCCACGTGAACAGGCCCCGTCAGAAGCCTCAGGAGCACATATGAGTATACATCAGGAAGCAGGGAAGGAGGAGGTCCTCTCCGGCAGCTGCAGCTGGCACAGCTGGAAGGTCCCTCACCGATCGAAGGGTGGCAAGCTCTGCAGTGGAGGAGTCCCCAGTCCAGAGCGGGCCACCAAGCTCGGGGCACAGCAAGCCCAGGTCCCATAGGAGGGCCCCCATGTCCGAGGGCATGTGTGGGATGCCGCAGGCATGCAGGAGGCTGACGGTGTACAGGGAAGCAACAGGGGGACCCCCAGACAGCAAGGCCAGGCTGAACCCAGGTAGCTCTGTCAGCAGGCGAGCCGCCGTTACCTCCGCAGCGGTCCACGGCACGACAACGGCTGGCGGGTGCTCCCAAGGAGGCTGGAACAGGGGGGTGAAGATGAGCTCGAGGGAACAGCCCTGGCATGCTGGGGCCCTGACCGGGTGACCCATCATCCACATGTACAGTGACAGGAGCCGGAAGCCATCCTCCACCAACTGGGGGGGGGGTCACCCACCAACAGCTGCACGTCGGGGCTCAGCCAGAGGGCTGCCAACAGCATGTCCGCACAGGGAGACCACCCCTCCCATACACCCCCAGTGGAGGGCCTTGCAGAATGACCGTCCATGGCAGGTGTGGGGCCCGCTCCGGTGAAGCAACAGGCGGGAGACGGAGGGTTGCAGCGACTGGGACATGGAATGGCATGGAATGAGTGGCTACCCTTGCCCACAGGTGGCCTTGCATGCCAGAGATAGCCCGGACCGCTGGGGATGGGGAGCTGCAACCCACACACAGGACAGAAGGGATGCAGCATAGGTGCCGAGAGATTAAGGAGGTCATGGCCGGGCACTGCGCCAGGCCAAGTAGCCAAGCCAGGCATTGTATCTACACTGTGCACAGCTGCAGCATGCAAAGGCATACCCTGGCAGGGAGGACTGTAGTGCGGGTGCAGAGGCAGGGGTACCCTGGGGTGCGCGCGGTCCCATCCCCCCCCCCGGCGGGCATGCGGTCGGCGCACTCGTGGGGATGCTCAGCCAGACATGGCACCCGGTGGCAGCCCCAGCACACCCTCAATGCAGCACCAATTGGTGCCCTGCCCCCACCGGCCTACACAGTACATAAAGGACCCCCTGTAGGCAGTCGGGTGTGGGGTAGAGGGACTGTAGCACAGGATCGAGCAGCACACAGAGACCGGCGACCCCGGGCTGGGTGGACACAGAGGAGCTCCCACGATACCAGGGGAGAGTGGGCCATGGGCACAGGCCATACAGCAGAGTGCGCTGCGGCCAGGACACGCACCAGCGGAGGGTGGCTTGGAGTGGGGAGCTGCAGAGCCATGCTGCCAGGGGACGAGGACCCATAGCCCAGGGACGTGCTGCTGCACCTCCTGGGTGCAGCCCTTCTGCTGCTGCACATGCTGCTGCAGCAGATAGCCAAGCTCTGCCTGCTGGGTCGATGGTCCGTTCCCCTGGGGGCATGGCGGCGGAGGGCAGCAAACCTCAGGAGGGTGGCGATCGTGCAATGGGTGAGGAAGGCAGCCGTCCGAGGTCGTGCCCTGTTGGGATCCACGGTGTCCCAGTAAGGCCAGCTCATCCTGGCCCAACGGACCCTCAATGTGTACGCCCACCGTGTGACCCTACCAACCCTGTGATGGCACTGGTCATGCTCCCGGTCCAACGACTGGTGCGAAGAATATGTTGGCCACCTGGACGGATGGGGAATGGTCGGACCACTTCCAGATGCCCTGATCCCTCCTGACCCACTTGGGGGAGCTCCTCAACCCCCACCTCTGGAGATGGGAGACGAACATGCGATTCTCGCTACCACCAGGGATGTTCGTGGCCATGGCGGTTATTTGCCTGCTGCATGCATTTAAAAAATGGCTGCAATGTTAAAGATCCGAAAAATCGGCAATGTTAAAAAACCAGTATGCTGATACTGATAAAACTGGTATCGGATAAAACCGATACTGGTAAAATTGGTAATTCCCTGATCGTTCCATCCCTAGTGTTTTGGGGCAGTGGGTGGAGGTGGGTGTGTGTCCACTAGGAATGGGACGATCGGGGAATTACCGGTTACTGGTTTTACTGGTATTGGTTTTATCTGATACCGGTTTTATCAGTATCGGCATACCCGTTTTTTAACACTGCTGATTTTTCGGATCTTTAACATTGAAGCCATTTTTAAAATGGCTGCAATGTTAAAGATCCAAAAATCGGCAATGTTAAAACACCAGTATGCTGATACCGATAGTATAGGTTTTATCTGATTAATCCGATATCGCTGATTATCGGCATTATTGGATTAATCCAATACCGATAGTCCCATCCCTAGTGTCCATCCACCTCCACCCACAGAGCCTCCTCCAGTTTTCCAGAGGGTTCTGTGGGTGGAGGTGGATGGGTGGAGGTGGGTGTTGTGCAGAAGCACGTATGCACCCCCACCCATCCTGCTTGGTGTTCATCCGTGGACACCCATCCCCCCGTCACCGCCGACCATTTACACGGACGGCCCCTCCCCGCACACCTGCTCAAACACCGAGCCGGGGTGGGGTGGGGTGACATCTGTGTAAAAACGGCCATAGAAGGAGCAATTGGGCCACTTACCTTGTGAGTTGCTTTTCTATGTTTGCTGTCCTGACCAGGCATTTGACCCCCCTGGTAGAGATATAGAGATAGTTTATACTATATGTTGGTTTGCATTAATGGAGAATTTAAAATTAGATAGTTTACCTGCTGTAGCAGGTAATGGTTCCCTGGATTAAGTTCCTTTAGGATCAGACCCCGTAGAGTTTACATATTCCAAGGGATTTGCTTAATACACATGGTCTCTTTAAGGGATCACTCATGAACAGCCACTCTCACTTGGGAAATTAGCTCAGTTCTTTAATCAAATACAGTCTCTCATAGGTCTCTGGTTATACACAGCTCTCCACCATACCCATAGTATCCAAATCAGTATACAGTTCCCTATATTCTGTCACCATTGCCAGGAAACAGCCTTCTGGCACCCCTGTCCCTAACTCTAGTCCAGTTAGACCTCTGGTTCAGTCATAGGGCATTTTCAGACAAGATACTCTCCACCCACTCGCCTCCCACCCACTATACATGTTACAGGGCACCCACAGGACAACACTGCAGCCCTTCAACGTGTAGTGGGTGGAGAGTATCTTGACTGAAAATGCCTATAGTCCCTGGTAACCTGCAGCCAGACCTTAGCACAGCCCAGTCCCTGGGCCACTTCAGACAGTCTGCAGCCCTCTCCCACTGGTTCCCTCAGTACCATGGAAAGAGTCCAGGCTCTTAGCCCAAGCAGCCAGCTTCAGCACTCCCTGCCATCCTTGATTATCCTTAGCACCTCACCAGCATTCAGGACCCTGGAGAGAGCCCCTGCTGAGATCTAGTAGAGATGTGTCTCTGTCCACAGTCAGACAGACTGATCTCCTGTCTGCAGGCTGCATCCTCTTATACCCTGGAGTAGGCCGGGGTACCCCTCAATTTTCTCAAGAACACTCAAGGCCCAGTGTTCTTCCACTCTCAGTTTAGCTATTCTCTCAGTTGGGCTGACTTGTACCTAGCCCTTATCCAGCCCACAAGCTGGCACATGTTCTACAGAGCTGCCTATGCAACGCCCATACCCAGCCCTCCAGTTGGTGTATAAAACGAATCCTGTAAAAATATATACAGTATAAAAATAGAAACCTACCCTCACCTGCTAATTAGGTCTTACCTAATTAGGTACGCCTCTGGAAAATGCTTGGGCTTTGGCAAGCCTTAGGGGAAGGGACTTCCAGAGCTGTGGAGCAGCCACCGAGAAGGACTCTCTGTGCACTCTTGCCCTATGGACTTGGTGCACTGATGGAACTTGCAAGAGGCCTGACTGACTTAGAGATTTTGATGGAACATGGGGGAGGAGGCAGTCTTTTTGATACGTAGGGCTCAAGCAGTTTAGGGCTTTCTTCCCAGCACCTTGAGTTATGCCTATGACGCTATTGGCAGCCAGTGCAGATGCTGGAGCACCAGTGTAATGTGCTCCTTCGAACCCATCCCCATCAGGAAGTAGGCCACTTCATTCTGCACCAGCTGCAGCCCCCATATGTAGAGCACATACACGCTTGCAATGCCATCAAGGCTGACTCTACCGTTAAGACAAGGTAGGTGGCCTTCTTGGAGGGGCAAATGTACAAGGGGTGGTGAAAGGGGGATGGGGTAAGTAGGCAGTGGGCAATGTGGAGGCAGAGCAATGCAGAGGTAGTATTTGGGCAGTGTGGAGGCAGAGAAATGCAGAGGTAGTACTTGGGCAATGTGGAGGCAGAGCAATGCAGAGGTAGTATTTGGGCAGTGTGGAGGCAGAGCAATGCAGAGGTAGTATTTGGGCAATGTGGAGGCAGAGCAATGCAGAGGTAGTATTTGGGCAGTGTGGAGGCAGAGCAATGCAGAGGTAGTATTTGGGCAATGTGGAGGCAGAGCAATGCAGAGGTAGTATTTGGGCAGTGTGGAGGCAGAGCAATGCAGAGGTAGTATTTGGGCAGTGTGGAGGCAGAGCAATGCAGAGGTAGTATTTGGGCAATGTGGAGGCAGAGCAATGCAGAGGTAGTATTTGGGCAGTGTGGAGGCAGAGCAATGCAGAGGTAGTATTTGGGCAGTGTGGAGGCAGAGCAATGCAGAGGTAGTATTTGGGCAATGTGGAGGCAGAGCAATGCAGAGGTAGTATTTGGGCAGTGTGGAGGCAGAGCAATGCAGAGGTAGTATTTGGGCAGTGTGGAGGCAGAGCAATGCAGAGGTAGTATTTGGGCAATGTGGAGGCAGAGCAATGCAGAGGTAGTATTTGGGCAGTGTGGAGGCAGAGCAATGCAAAGGTAGTATTTGGGCAGTGTGGAGGCAGAGCAATGCAGAGGTAGTATTTGGGCAGTGTGGAGGCAGAGCAATGCAAAGGTAGTATTTGGGCAGTGTGGAGGCAGAGCAATGCAGAGGTAGTATTTGGGCAATGTGGAGGCAACTGCAGAGTGCTGTGGCAGGTTTGCCAGACTCTGCTGTCCGCTCAAATAAGCCCTGCCTCTCTGCCCCTAGTCCCAGTATACCCTGCCCTCATGGCTACAGTGGACCTGACCTCCCTGCCTGCTTGTTCATTCCATGGGCCAGGGGCTACTTACCCTTGCCAGTAAGGGCAACAAAATGCTGAAGACCAGCCTTGAATGCCATGCCTCTGTGCTAGGGGGACAACAGTGGCGAGATGGTATAGAACAACGGTCTTCTTGAAGGAAGCAAGAGCAAAACTAGCAGTGGCAGGAGGGACTTTGGGAGTCTCGACCCCCATGCCACGTATCCACATGCTTGTTATAGGAGGAAATAAGGCAAATACATGGCCAGCCACTTCTGTTGAAAGAGGGGGACATTTGCTATTTGCCAGGTCTTTCTCCTGATTGGGTGCGCATGCACCAGGGGAGGAGTAACAAGCCCGCTGATTTGGTAGACGCAGACACAGGCATAACAGTACAACCCCCCTGCTTGTCCTGTTTCTGATGTGGATACAGCTTAGGGCTAGGGTTGCCACAGATGTTGCCACCCTTTATTTCAGAGACCATATTTACACAGGACATCCCTTATTCTGAACCCCCCAGCTCTATGGAACATAATGGCCACCCCTTATTTCACTGTCTCCAGCTCTGTAACGTCCCTTATTTTGGAAACTTTCATCTGGCAAACCTATTTAGGGTGATCTGTGAGTCTGTGTGTGTGGAAGGTAGTGGCAGGTGGATAGGATCTCAGTTCCTATACTTTGGGTGAAAACCAACAAGACAAGCAAACAAGATAGTAGCCCACAGTAGTCTGTGAGTCACCTACCTGAATTGGCCAGAGAATGCTGGTGACACAGACCGGGCTACTGTTGTCCCACCTGGGCTAATGTGGGGCTATGGGGCCATCTCCCATTTAGTTGGCCTGTGCAGCTCCACTGAGAGGTGAGGTCTGAGCAGTGGGCCCGGAGGAGCATGCTCACTCTGGCAGCAAAACAGCTGAAAGTAGAAGGGGGTTCCTACACTCCTCTGTACCCCCTGATCAGCTGTTTTGTGAGCGCACTCCTCCAGGTACCCTCAGTCAGCTGTTTGGTGGCTGGGGTGAGTGCGACCCCCCCCATCAGCCATTTGTCAGCAGCTCCTTCCAGGGGCCCAATCCTGCTGTGCATCAGGGGTCCAGGAGTCCTGCCCAATGTGAACGGCTCCTCAGCTGATCTGTAGCATGGAGGGACATGTGACCGCAGCTCCCTGCCCGCAGCTCCCTGCCCGGACAAGCAGATCCTGCTTGTTTGGACTGCCCTCCCTGCTGGCCCAAAGTGTGGCAGCTCCAGTGGCCATCCCTTGGATGGGCAGGGGATCCGGTTCACCCCTGTCTGGTTTCCCCCCCCCCCCATCCTCTGTCAGCGGAATACAGTTTTGCTCAAGGTATACACATGAATGTGCCCTGGGGACTCTGTGGCATAAAGTAAGGCTGTGTTCTCACCTGCGGCGGCAGTCACGGCAGTGGGAGGGGCGAGGGAAGATGCGGCAGTGCGGAGGAGTTGGGAAAAGAGCCGGTGCGAACGGGGATCTGCTGCGGCTTCTCTCGCACATGTCAGGGTGCAAAATCCTGCTCTGACATGCGCGAGAGAAGTCGCGGCAGATCCCCATTCGCACCTGCTCTTTTCCCGTCAGCTGGCTCCTCCGCGCTGCAGCGTCTTCTCTCGCCCCTCCTGCTGCCGCCACTGCTGTTGTAGCAGGTGGGAATGCAGCCTAAAAGAGAGATTAGGAGGGAATTCTTCTTTTTCTGCCTGTACTTTCCCTGTGTCCTGATTAGCTAAGGTGCTGATGTTTTCTTTTTGCTGGATTTTAATTGTTTGAGGATTTTTGCTCCTTCTGTTGAAAGGCTGTCAGGGAGGCTGGGGAATGAATAGGCCTGGCCAGCTCATCTGGGAATAGAATCTCATGTACTCTGTACATATTTGTGCTTGGAGGAGTGCGTGTGGCTTTTTCATCTGGCATGCTTCCAGAAGGATCACTGTAAATTTAGAAAGCTACTTCCATGAATGCATCTGTACTGTTTGTTCAGTTGAAGGAGGAATATTCATGACAAGGCAAACTGTAATGTCTCAGGATTCTTCCCACTGGGATTATTGCACCTGCTGGGTCCCTTTGCACCAGACACTATAAAACACAGCATCTCCAATGCTCTGAAATTCTCCTGCTAGCCATAACAGAGTTGATATATATCAAATATAAGATGGAGACATAGTAGTTCAGATGTTATCCTTTGTTGGTCCAACTTCTGCTGGTGAGGGTGTGCAAACTTTCAGGCCTCATGGGGCCCTTTCTCAGGCTTGTTAGGAGTCAGAACTACCCCCAAGCACTGAAAGACTGAGCTCAGAGGAAGGGAGCAGAGATGAAGGCATGTACACAAGGAAAGGGGACATATCCATGGCACAGATTCATGATCTGGACCCTCCTTTTCAGGAGCACACCCTTTAACCGCCACCATTCTCAACTTCTATGCAGTCCTCAGAGATTTGTATTACTTTTCATAGTGGCCCCTAAAAATGAAAAAATTTCCTCACCCCTGCTCTACATGATATAAAACACAGCATTTAATCCATCTCCCAGAGTAGCAGCTAGGAGGAAGAGATGTCCTGTGAAGTCCAAAATGTCATAGACAACAGTAGGAGCAGAATCTGGCCAAAATACAGTAGCACCTTTTTAACTCTGGTCAAGGGACTAGGAGGCAATACCTTTTTATCACCCAGTGTTTGTGGTGCTGTAGATTCCACCCCTCCCACCCCCATCTACGAACTGAGAGGTGCCTGCCATTGACTCAGTAAGTCAAGTCATCATAATGAATCTAAGCTTTAAGAAACTAATTGATTTAAGTGCTTTGCACTATCTATATACAGGTATTTTAAATGGTAAATGGGAAGTGATCTAAGTAGAAACCAAAGGATGAGTCTGACAAGCTCAGCTGTTTGGGGGTGGGGAAGAGAGGTGTATAACCCCTGAAAAGACACAGAGTGAATGACAACAGAGGGGCTAAAACAATAAGATGGCCCTAAAACTCAGGCTGGCAAGTGCAGCCAAACAAAAGCCGCCCTGGTGACATCTGTTGCCCTTTGGCTGAATCCAGCATGCTCCCAAATGGTCAAATGGCTTTTCCTCCTTTTTCAAAAGCTCTTGTCCTGCTGTATTTAATAGGGGAGAGAATGAAAGGAGGAGCCAGTTGCTTCTCCCCATGGAAAGAAAGAAAGAAAGAAAGAGGGCAAGAGCTTAGTGAGTTACAGATAATGCAGCAAACAAATATTGATTAAGCTAAACTGTTCATTAAACAAGGGGAATCATTTTACCTAGAAGCCCCCCAATGTGGAAACATCCCTCCTCCTCCTCTAATAGCAGTTTCTCTGGGGTCCTCAAGTCTCCAGCACCACCTGTCTTACAAATTCTCTTTCTCTCCTGCAATCTCTCTCTAGAACAGTGGGTGCAAAAATGTTGCCCATATGACCCCATTTTGTGATTTTAGTATAATCCTGAAGACCTAGACAGAATTAAAACCATGCAGAGGCTACCCCAGTATCAGTGGTAGTGGGACACATCTGCAGATGGCACTACCCTACATGGGGTCTGAGCCATAGTCTGGGGACCTCTGCTCTAGGAGCTTTCTCATCCACTCCGCTAAGCAGACCATAGATTGCTATCAGCTGTTTTCCCCTTAGGAAAAGCTGTGAGGAGGACGGCCTGTGGTGTTTGGTGTTTGAGAGGACTTGGAGACAGAACATGGAGGAAGCAATTGGTTTCCTATTGCCCTGCTGTCAAGGCAGCCTTGGGGCTGAATGTTAAAATCTGCATTTTCAGTGAACCAAGCCCTCAACTCCCCTGCCACCCAGGTACCAAATCAAGGAAGCTCCTGTCTGTGAGAAATGTTTTGCTTACAAGTAACCCATATAAAGTTAAGGCCCTGGCTGCATGGGGTATTTTTACCACATAGTAACCTGCGCTGTGACCAGGGTACAGAGGTCCCCACAAGGGCCCAGGCCTCCTCTTTGACCAAAGGCCTGATCATCATGATGATCTTGTGCTCCTGCTTTCTCTCTGCTTCTCACTGCTGGGTATTGAGTGGCTCAAAGCCCCAACCAGGCAGAGGGCAGCCTGTGGCACTGCTCTCGCCATACTTGCCACCCCCAAGGCACACCCACCCTTCACTACCCTACCCTAACTCAGGGTAGTGCTCTCAATGTCAAACAGGAAGGAAGATAAGTTTTACTTCAAGTTGAAGTACATCCAATTCTGCAAGCTGTAGTTGCTCTCAACTTGCAGTATTTAATTTTTTTTATTTATTTAGTTAAAATTTATATCCCATTTATATCCCATCCCTCCTGCCGGGGCGGTGAACAACATTCAATAAAAACAATATTAAAAAAAAAAAAAAAACAATTTAAAAATACAGTATGTGGGGAACCTCCCCACCTCACCCCACCCCTCGCCAAAAGCCTGACGGAACAGCCAGGTCTTATATACACGATGAAACAGCAGGAGAGTGGGAGCCAACCGAGTCTCCTCTGGGAGCGAATTCCACAGCACAGGAGCAGCCACTGAAAAAGATCTAACATCGGTGGCCACCCGCCTTGCCTGGGGAACCTCCAAAAAGGCTCCCACGGACGATCTCAAGGGTCGCACAGGCACATGGGGAGTGAGGCGGTCCGCAGATAGGCAGGGCCCAGGCCATGAAGGGCTTTAAAGGTTAAAACCAGCACCTTGAACCTGGCCCAGTACTTTTTGGCAGCCAGTACAGAGCCCGGAGCACTGGTGTCATGCGCTCCCTGCGACCCTCCCTCGTAAGGAGACGGGCCGAAGACAAGGAAGAGGTAGTATCAAATTTAAAACTACCTCTTCCTTGTCTTCGCTACAGTTTTAGATAGCTAACCCTGAGGGAAAAAACACACCTTAGAAAAGTTTTGAGACACAAGATTGCAGTCACACATCCAGGCTTAAAGCCAGAAACAATCAGTTTTGTGCTCCATAAAGTAGAGAAATCGGGATACATGTCCTGGGCAATGTGTCCTAGGAGGGGAAACTGTTGGCTAACTTAAAACCTAATTGTTGCTTTTGGAGCTACCACATCCCACTAAACAGTCATCCACTTTGCCCATATACATCTAAGGCAGAGAGATTCCTCATGACTTTAAGTGTCTTACTAAGGATGAAAACAAACATGACGCTAACCACCCTTTAACCACCCTTGGTGGTCATTTATGCATGTTTCAGGGCTGCATAGGGCACCAATACAGCCCTGCAATATGCATAAATAACCACCAAGGGTGGTTAAAGGGTGGTTAGCGTCATGTCTGTTTTCACTCTAAAACAGACTGGAGACGAGTATGCACTGACCAGTTTTAATCTCTTCTATGAAATAAAGTCAGTCCACCTCCCCAGTTTTGCTGCCCCCACTCAAGCTGAAAAGTTGTGAGACCAGCAAGGCAGAGGAAGAGAAATGTTGTTCCCCTCAAAGCATCTGCAGTTTACATTCCCCACTGAACCCTCGCTATAGCAGGTCATGATCTGTAGGGCACAAGAGTGAGAGCCAGGATATCCGGGCATTGTTGCTGAGCAACCAAAGGTGACCTTGTGTAAATCTGGAGCAAAGGGGGCTAATATGGGGCCCCATCTTGTGTGATACCCAAAATCAGGGTTTAAGCTTTGGGTTAACCTCTATGTTCTTCAGCAATAAAAAAAACAATAGTTCTTGGGCCTGACAAAAACTGGGATTGCTCCACTCATGTGATTATACTGATTTCCTTGCACAAACCCTTAAAGTGATTACCTATACTTTTGCAAAATAGGGATTACACTAGCATGATTTGCCCCAGTTTACTCCAGTAACTTATTGGGGTAAATAGATACTAATCCTGCCTTACAGCAATATACTGCATCTGCAATGGTGATTTACTTCTCTGTAGATACAATTGTGCAAAGTAAAATGGTTGAATGAATGAATACCCCCTACGTTCACCCTCCCCACAAAACTCCAGCACAGTACAACACAATATCTAGTGTCTGATCTCTTTGAGGACTATTGTTTTCCTAAGCATTTATAAAATGCTTAACACATGGGGGACCATTTATCAATGTGAACAAGGGTGCAACCAATATAGACATTAAGTAATGAGGCTTGTCTACCCCCTAAAGAATGTAGTAAGGCACGATTCATTCATGAACTTGCAACCTTGTTTGAATCTAAGAAAAAAGGTGGCACAGACATGCAAAATAATATTATTTATTGGCACCCTGCTAACGTGGACAGGAAGGAAAACCTGCCCTCTAATGCACATTAGCACTTCTGTCTGCAGAATTGTTAGTAGAAAAATCCCATTGTGTGACCAGAAAGATAAAATATAATTTAACCTTTCAGTGATGGATTTAGTGTAATTGTCATGATTATATTTAAATATACCTTTGCCATGGCATCTCTCTGGAAAATAGCATTTTAAAAATGAAAATAATTGTTACACCAGATGAAAAAAGACCCAAGTTTATAGCTAAAAATACAATTTGGAGGCAATTTTGTACATTCCATATGCATAATACCCCAGTGAATTCATCCCTGCTGTAACTCTGCAGATGTTACTGTAGTTACCTGAGCGTGGGGCTTGCAAATAGGACTTTCTGTAGTTTCACTGCACCAGAGCAATAGACTTTGTTCCTATTTGTACATCACACCCCATTCCCTTGGATGTGAGGGTAAGCACTGTGCTCTGTATGGTTTTAAGGGGATCTGACCTTTGTGCGTGATCTCCTCCTCTCTGACCCCAGTGCTGGCTGAACTGGGGAATGATGACACTCCCTGGAGAAGCTTCACTTTTCAACGTGTTTGACCCACAGACTCTCTCTAAGTGGCTACCTGTCAGTTTCCATTTCAGCCCTACCTTACTGTTTACAGGAGTGCTGACCACTAGCTGACATATTACCTGTATTGATTCTCTAATAGCTGTCAAGGTGGAGAGAGAGACTATTCTAAGACAGGCTCTGAGCTCTTAGCTGAGTGGGATCATAAATGCCCATTAAAGGTTTCATTCAATAACAATCTTTACTAAAGTAAATGGACATCAGCGTCCTTCCTTGCAAGACCCCTAATGCAAGGGCCATTATAAAAGGGCAAGGCAGCACTGAGGCACGCTGATTTCTGAAGTATCAGTTTCAGCAACATTTTCAAATGATTCCTTTAATGAAAAGCTGGTGTTTTTTTCCCAGGGTTGTGAACCACCAAGGAAATAGGCAAACCGTTGCTTCGGGGTTTAAGCTTTGGAGACAGTCACATCTCTCAAAATATAAATACAACTTAGGAATTTAACACTAAGAGATCAGGATGATATTATGTTCTTTATTACTATGACAGGGTGATCATTATTCACCTGACCATTTTGTATTTATCTCTATTTGTAGATGAATAAATGCGCATCCTATATTTTGATTAGTAGTAGTATTGCATTACTGATTCAGGAGGGATTTGCTTGAGTGGATGCATATTATTAACACTCAGTATTTTTCTAAAATGGGAATAATAATGATCTACCTCACAGGGTTTCTTTGAGGGTGAACTAGATATAGACTGTAAAGTTCTGTCCTCAGCATTACAGGTTATAGGGTAGGGTATAAATAAGTAAATAAATCAAATCAAATCAAATCAATATTCATCTGACGGTCCAATTTGAAACACCATTGTTCTGGGTGCTGCATGAGCAGAGTAACTTCTTGCCCTGAATTGCTTGCAGTCTAAACATTTTTGTCAAGTTTACATTCACAATTTGTAAGCCTCATGGGGCAGGGACCTATCTCTGTAATCATGACTGTTCAGTGCCAGACACATTGCTGGTGTAGCAACAACAAACAACAACAACAAGAAGAATTATTAATGATAAGACAGACAAAAGTGACTAGGCTATGCTTCTCTCTGCTCCTGGTCAATATTTAGGCTAGAGCAAAGAAGGTCTGAAAGTTTTACCTATAGTATATCCTGGGTCTGATCCAAATGTTGAAGTCAGTGGTAGTCTTTCAATTGACATCAAGGAACTTTGGATCAGACTTACTAGAAAATGTGTGCAAAAATGATTATTCATCTGGGTTTCCATGCTACATTTTCCCTTAATCTCCTCTTTTCCATTAGCATTGGTCCCCTTACCTTTCCATGCTATTTTTTAAAACCACTGAAGAATCTTGAAGACAAGCTCCTCAGTTACCTGTCTGAACACGCATAGAGGAAAAGGTTCCTAGTGAAAGTTAGGTATGAAAAGCATGCACCAGAATGTGTGTGCAGGGGCAAAAGAGAGAATTCCTTGCAAGAGTGAAAAACACATTTGATTTTTCCTGTTGCACTTACATCCTGACATATCGACTGCCCCCATTGACTGTGACACTTGTCTAACTCATCAAATTAAAAGCGGACTGTGTTTCATTTAAGGGTGCAGTCAAACACGCTGGGGTGGGCCCAGTCCCCCATGTGCCCAATCTCAGCCACCACACATTGGGGCCAGCATGGGGAGCAGGGCAGATTGTCCACCCCCCACAAGGAAACTGAGTGGGTCACTGTCAGAGGTCTTACCCTGCCTCAGGGCAGGCCAAGGTACCAGCCACACATGTGGTTGCCCATCCCTATTCCCCCAGCCGGCCCACTATCCTGTCCCTGGCTGTGACATGGCTGCTCGTGACTGGAGACAGTGCCCACCACTCAAAGCCCCATGATAGACCTTGCAGAGGGTGGGGTAGATGGGGACTGGGCCCATGAGCAACAGCGCACTACCGTATGTTGGTCAGACTTACCGCACTTTGGGTGATGCCACTACACGCTGCATCTCCAGCCATTTTCAGAGGATGCAGGGCATAGTATCCAGCTGTCCACTCCACTCCACCGGGCCCTGGGCCAGGGTGAACATCTAGTGACTGCTGGGCATACAATGCATTGCATCATGTGGTAAGGCTGTCCAATACGGGGTAACGCTGCGCAAGCTGGGTTAGTGTCTCATGTGACTGTAAGCAAACAAAGATATTCCTTTATTGTATTTAGATATTTGAAACTGAATACCAATGACTTTTTCTTCATAGATCCTTCTCAAGTGATTGCTGTAATATACATATACCTATCTTGTACTTGTTCAATCTATGGTCCTTTTCATACACAGATACTCTAACACTGATAAAATGGGTGTTCCATTTTATTATACATGTTGAAGGGCACCCATAGAGCACACCTGCAGTCCTGCAACATGTATAATAAAATGCAACACCAAGAGGGCGGACCTATCCCCTCCCCCACCCGGAAGTAGCTGGGCACTTTAAAACCCTGCACCCAGCGGCTCCGCTGCGGTCGAAGGGTCGTGGCCAAAGGGCGCGGCGCTTTGGGACACTTCGGGGCCGCAGGGGGTGGCGGGGGGGGGGGGG
>QEPC01007521.1:3115287-3129579 GCA_003113815.1 Sphenodon punctatus | reverse complement strand
TTTTTTTTTTTTTTTTTTGAGGACACAGGACGTAGTAGCCTGCTGTCCCCACCGGAGACAGGGTGAACATCTAGTAGCTAGCTGCCAAGCATATGATGCCCTGCGGTAAAGCTGCCCAGGGTGGGGTAACTCTGCCCAAATCAGGTTAGCATCTCGTGTGGCTGTACCCCATATTCAGGTAGAGATAGACAGCTCTTCAGGAGGTTTCACTGAAGGATAAATGTATCACAGCTTGAGGATGAAGCAGCCTTGCATGTTAACAAAGATATATTAAGGGAAATTGAGCAATGCACGCTCCAGAAATGACTGGTGGTGATCATTGTAATTCTGAATTCTGGGACTGAATTTTGGAGCTGTGTTTCTTTGGGTGTCTCACATCCATCACCTTATTTCTTTTCATTGACCACGTGGCGTTAATTTCAATGAATTGCAATTATTTTACACACTGGCTAATGTTTGTGTTAAGAAACATCTTGGTTCTGTTTAAAGCACAGCAAGCAAACTGCAATGAATAATTCATGCAAGAGTTCTAGCGGATCCCCCTTTTGTTTTTGTAACTGTAAGGAAGGAACAGTGGGTCTTGAGTGACAAAACCATTCTGCTTTTATGTCTGTGATTGATTCAGTCTAGAGGGAGCAGTTTGGGCTGGAATGTAATTATGATAAAAAGATTGGATGGTGAGTTAAGGAAAGAAATGTGGTTTTGGAGGTTCTTTTTGCATGAATGTAGGAGAATTGTTTCACTCTGAAGCAGTGTTATAATGACTGGTTAATTTAAATCACGGTACGAATATATTAATTCTCCCAAATTATTCTTTAGTGGCAGATGGGTTTAATTACTACACTTGTGTGGAAAAATTATTCCTTCTTTTTTAATCAAAAGCAGCAATAAAACCAAAAGTCTTATAAAATCTATTTTTCCCCCTTTGGCTGTGTGTTTTTGGGCCTCGTTCTTTGGGAATAAGAAAAGTTTTGTTGATTTAGGGCAAGTGTGCATTTCCATTGTGTGGTACTGGCAAAATATATTGGATTAGTTCAATTTGTAGTATAGTTCTTAAATAATTGTTCAAGGGGAAAAATTAAAGTATCTTTAACACTAAAATCAAGCTCCCAGTAAGATCAGACAGTCACAAAATTAGATCCACAATTTTCAAATCAAACTGAAGTAAATCAAAGTTTGACACAGTTCCACATGATATTGGGTGTTTTAAAATGAGATGCTACCCTGCATGGCCACCCTGCTGGGAGCTGTCCGCCTCCCCACACACTCCACCTGAGTGGATGTTCTGCAGTACACTCTGGCCACGGACCCCCTCCAAGTCTTGCTCATTTAAAAACACCCATTCTCCAAAGTAAGCTAGAGAAATGTGGGTTCCCAATTGCCTGAAACCACAACCAAAGAATAATAATAGATCAAAGTCAACTGGGGAAAAGCATCAAGTAGGGTTTCACAAAATCTTGGGTCCATTGCTGTTCAACATTTTTATTAATGATTTGGCTGAAGGAATGGATACTTGGCAAACACTTTGGGTGCTTTTAACGAGCAAAGCTTGGGGGATGGGGGGGAGAATCCATGGCCGCTGAGTGGCACAGCTGCAGAGCAGTCACTCAGGTGGAGTGGGATTCTAATGAACAGCTCCCAGTGTGGCTACCGCAGAAGCTGCCTCACACTCCCCCAGCCACAGACCATGGGGGAGCGGGGAGCCCGCTGAGCTGGTCTTTGGAAGTGACATGTCCTGATGTGAGCACTGTGGAACCCAGGCTCCCCAGTGCTCGCAGCCAGTTCTTGTGACTTGCAAAGGCCGTGTCCCCCACCCGCAGTGCCTATGAGCAGTGGACCGATCTACTGGCATGGCTGACTAACCCTGTTCATACGGGCAGGGAATACGTGGGCACCCATTGCAACAGACTTTTTTGCCTTGCCCCGCACAGTGCACTTCAGAATTTTTGGCAGTGCTCCATCCATGGCCATGAGTGGGTGCTGCATAGGTCATGGGAGCACGCATTCCCACGCTCCACCTTCAGATGAGTGGTCAGATGAATGGCTCCTAAGTGGCCATGTGTGGTAGCATCTCATTTAAAAACAGCCTCTGAAGCGGAGTATTAGAATTAAAACAATCTGGCATACTAGAGAGTTGAGCTGAAAACAACAACAAAAATCAGAAAGACAAATGTGTTACACATAGGAAATTTAAAAATGTGCAAATAGGAATGGGAGATAACTGACTAGGCAATAGCACTGTCTCCTAAAAGAGGGTGAAAACAAACAAGATGCGGGTGGACTGGACCCCCTGGTCACCCCGGGGGTGGGGGTGGGGGTGGGCACTGCAGCTGCCACTCCATGGGTTAGCAGGAAGGGCAATTCAAACAAGCACCCCCTGCATGGGAGGTCTGACATCACAAGTCCCTCCACACCCCAGGTCATCCAAAGAGTGTCCACATGGAATAGGGAGTCAACATCAAGGAATGGTTTCTTGAGCAGAGGATGGAAGACCACAGTTTTGAGACCACCAGACCTCCTGCCCTCTTGAAGGAAGGAATTGACAACCTCAGCTAGCAACAGTCCCAGTGTCTCCTGGCTAGCTTTCACCAGCCAGGGTGGGCATGGATCTAATTTACAACTGGTGTTATAATGACACCCCCAATAACTGGACCCACTGTTTCCAGGTAGAACAAAAGGTCCAGCCTCATGTGTCGAGCCTTATGTGTCGGGCCAGATATTATGTGGGGTAGGCCCATGGTTGTTGGTGTATATGTTGAATTCACCCAAGATAATAAGTCTGGGCGATCTCAACATCACCTCCAAGACAAGCTCAACCAGAGCAGTCAGAGTGTCTGCTGTGATATCTGTCTGGGTGGTTGGTACACCAGCAGTATCCCCAATCTACCCTTGTCCTCAAGCTCTAGGTAGACACACTCTATACTGGATAAGTCAGACACCAGTTACCTTCAATAGGCAGTCATCTTTACGGACCACTGCTACTCCACCATTATCACACCAGTCCCCAATACTAGGTTGTTCCTGCTCTGAGTACCCAGCCGGCACCCTCTGGGCCAAAACAGGCCCAGAAGTCTCGTCCAGACAGATAATACATACGAGGTCAGTGGCTTCATCCTGAATAAGATCATGGATGATCTTATTGATCTTATGGATGATATATTGTTTAATAGATTCATTAATGATCTGGAAAAAGAGTAAAGAGTGAGGTGATCAAATCTGCAGATAACACAAAATTATTTATTTATTTCATTTATTTATTTTGAGAATTTATACCCCGCCCCTCCTGCAAAAGCAGCCCGGGGCGGCTTACAACCATAAAAGCATAATAAAAACAGTTTAAAACATCAAATATAATATAATAACATTAAAACAGGGCTAAAATAACAAATAAGATAATAAATAGTAGATAGGTGGGGGAGCTATTCAAGGTAGTTAAAACCTGAGCAGACTGTGAGGAATTGTAGGAGGATCTTGAGAGACAAGATGACTGGGCAACTAAACGGCAGATGAAATCCAATGTTGACAACTGCAAAGTGATGCACATAGAGAAAAGTGATCCAAACTATATGTACACAATGCTGGGTTCTAAATTAGGGGTTACCACTATTGAAAAGGATCCTGGGGTCATTTTGGACAATACATTGCAATCCTCAGCTCTATGTGTGGCAGTGGACAAAAAAGAAAACAGGATGTAAGGAATCATTCGGAAAGGGATAGAGAATAAAACTGAAAATATCATAATTCCTCTATATAAATCCTTGGTACAACCCTAAGGGGTATGGAACGTGCCACACAAGGAGAATAGATTGATAGGTTGATTGGTTGGGGCTCTTCATCTTGGAGAAGAAATGACTAAGAGGCGATAGGATAGAAATTTATAAAGTCATGAGTAGTGTGGAATGAGTAAATAAGGAGTGGTTATTGACCCTCTCAAATAATACTAGAACTAGGGGACAGTCCATGAAACTAATTGGCAGCAAATTTAAAACATAAAAACAAACAAAAGAAAGTATTTTTTCACTCTATGCACCTGTGTGGAATTTGTTGCCAGAGGATGTGGTCAAAGCCAGTAGCATAGCTGGGTTTAAAAAAGGACTGGATAAGTTCCTGGAGGGTAGGTCCATTAATGGCTATTAGCCAAATAGCTTTGGGAGACTCAACTAGAGCTGAAAGAAGGTACCCACAAAAATGGGTAACCCATTGCATTTCCAGTACCTGAACTGACCTGGTAACAATTGGGTACCCGATGCCCTGATATGTTGACTTCTGGGACAGCTTTTTCTACGTTTTTGTTGATATATCAACTCCTGACATTGATTTGTCAGATTTCTGTCAAGTTCTGACAATTTGTCAGCAACTTCCTGTCCCGGGAAACTACTTTCGGTTCCAATTTTTTAAACTTATTTTTCCAATTTTTCTTCTTAAAACATGTATTTATGGGTTTTCCGGTCCAGAAAATAAACTTTCCTACCCCAGAATGTCAACTTCCAGTCCAGGGAAACAACTTCTTGTCCCTTTTTTTATTTTCATGCCAATTTTTGGGCTTTCCAACTTGTTATACTGATTGATATACCGACTGGGAATTGTTAAATCAAAAAATTGATACCAGAAGTACCCAATTTTCAGGGTATTCAGGTACCTGATAGCTACCCAGGTAATTTGCTGGTTACCTAATGCAGAACTTAAGAATGTGAGTATTACCTACAGGTGCTAAATTTAGTCTCTGTTTCAGCTCTAGGTAACCTCTGACTGCTGGGAGTTGGGCGTGAACAACAGGCAATGGATCACCCCATTGTGGCCTGTTGGATATTTCTCCCAAGTGACTGAGATTGGCCCCTGTCAGAGACAGGGTGCTGAACTTGATGGAGGTCTGAACCAGTGCAGCACTACTTATGTTTTTGTGTTCATTGGCCCTCAGGGGCAAGAGGTAATGGGTTTGGTTACAGGAATGTAGATTTTGGTTAAATATGAGGGAAAATAAACCTCTAATTGTAAGGACCCTTGATCAATGTAACAAGTTGCCTAGGGGAGCTGTGGAATCACCTTCACTGGTGGTTTTCAAGAAGAGTAAATAAGAGGGTAACAAAACACCTGTGGAGGGTGGTGGTGGTTTAGGTAGAGCGCACTCTGCCTCTGTGCATGTGGGTTGGGTTAGATGGACCTTGAGGTCCTTTCCAGTCCTACAATTCTATGATTCTAAACCCAAGTCCCTCCTGCCTGCTTCTATTTTATTCAGCAATAGATCACGTGTTGCATTCACAATCCTTTGTGATGTGCTGATGCAGTCAGCATTTCCCATATGTACTTTCCACGCCTGTCCAATAAGTATCAGTGAACTTCTGAGTCACCACTTGAGATATAGCTAATTATTTAAATTTATTTAAAAAATAATCTTGGGACCTGATCTTCTAGACATCTATGCATGTGTCTAGTGCTTGAGAGCTGGGACTGGATCCCTGGGCCAGATCCAGAAATTGGATAGGGATTAAATGAAAAATAGCCATGGGCCAGATTTGGCTTATGGCTGGAGCTTTTCCACCCTGGTGTAATACTTTGCTGGATCCGGCCCTCAGAATGTAGGATTGCCATTTTGAAAATAAAAAAACCTATGACTAAATAGGATAGGAAATATATTGCAGTCATTTGTTTCACATTTTGAATCATTAATGCTTGATGTTGTAAAAGTGTATGAGTGTGATACTGTTTCCCCTTTCTGCAGCTTTCTTTGCTCTACTTACTGTGACTTTTAAAAAAAACAGGTGCTTGGTGTCTTCATTTTATTTCCATGGCCAACTTGAAAGGTTGGTTAGCTGATGACTTTACAACTCTGGCAGATGGTATTCATCCTTTTTGTGAGACTGCTGATTAGGAGTGTGTGTGTGTTCCCTCTGGACTGCTGTGATGCACTTGCTCAGTTACTGTTTTAAGCTGTTGTTCAGCACATGCTTCACGTCCGTATACATTGGTTTTCCCAATATGAGCGAATAATAATTTCAGTGTTGTAAAATGAAGGGTCTCCACTGGATCCCTTTCCCCACCTTCCTTGCAGCAGTTCCTCTGGAAAGAATCATTGGCAGCTGATAAGGAACCCTCATTAACTGCATAATTTTACCATATTAGTATTGATTGCTGGATTTCTGGGACATACTTTCAGAGATTCCTACAAGGGGGGAGTCAAAGGTCAAGCGGTAAATGGTTATAAAACTGAGGGTCAAAGGTGAGTGGTTACAGTCATTAAAAACTAATCAGAACTTTAACCTGTAGGTATTTAATTAGTGTTGAAATTCGTCTTTAACATTCTTTGGCTTTCCCGAAAGAGTTAAGGCACAATTGGAGCTTCAACATGGCCATTAACAAGAACAGACAAACATCCCCTGCTGCTCTTTAAACCTTGTATATGTAAAGTCTGAAAAAAGATCTGGTGGGATAACTGTACTTCTTCTTTGCATTCAGGCAGGTCTCTTTCCTAGCCAGCAATTCAACAAGATCCAGAAGCATGATATGTTGCCTTTATGCATATCAATTCCCAGAGGCATTCAAGAAAAGGGCTTAATTTGCTATTGTAACCATTTAAATGGGAGATTGCCATCCTGCAGTCCAACCCCTTCCAACTTTCTGATTTGTACTGTAGGGCTATGGAATAAGAGAAGCATCTGGTGCAATGGGAACTCTTTAACGGCAACGCCAAACTTTTTGTTTCCATATTGTTTTTACCAAAACTGTAAATAGTTAATAATGAAGTAGCACTTCAGGTAAACAGTTAATAAATAATAAAGGTAGCTGGAAAACAAGTAAAGGGCCAGGAAGAGAAAACATTAAAATGCATCTCAAAATTGTTTTCTTTTTCTTGGTCAAATTTCAGCAGTGTTTTGTGTGCTGAAGTTTTGGCCCACAGTCCACAAATAACCACTTATTTTAGAGAGGCTCTATTGAAGTCTGGAGTAGTTTGTGAATCGTGGTCTAGAAATTTAGAAGATTTCCACCAGTTCTGTTAAGTAATTGCAAAGTATTAAAGATCCATTTTGGCATTTAGACTAGAGTACATGGCATTTCACAATTACTTATTGAATGAGTTGGGATCTCCCTACCTTCTCCAACACACTAGTCATAGTGCAAATCAGAGTGTACGTTTCCCAGAGAAGGGATAGGAGCCATGAAGGTTTCAATCTCATTTCATTCACTCTGTATCACTAATACATTAATTGTATTGTTTCCAAAGTAGATAGTTTTGGGAAATGTATGCAAAATTGTTTTTTAGAGATTCTTCTAAGGAGATAACAAGGAGGGTGGCTTTGTATTTGTACCAAATCTATGCTAGTAAATTCAAGGTGACCTCTGTAACTTAGTTTATTTATGCCCCCTTTTTACTGTAGTTTTATTCTTTTAACCGTTTAAATTTTGTTCACTGGATTGTTTGTATTTGATTGTATAAGTATTAACTGTTTTTGGAGGAGTACGGAGGCTGCTTTGTTGTTTGTTTTGTAATGACCATATGGTTGCACAATAATAATAATAATAATAATATAATATAATAATATAGTAGTATTATTATTATTAAAGTAGATCATTAAAAATTCTTTTACCAAAGATTTAAAAATACTTTACCAAATTATTTCTCTTACTGTATTTCCCACAAACCCTGTACTTGGTTTTGTTGGCATACTGTGCAGGATTGAAAAGAAATAAGAGGCATTATTCCCAAGATAATTAATTTTTTTATAAAAAGAATCTAAAACAGCACCAGAGACTTTCAAAGGGGAAACATGAGAAATAAATATTGTGACTTGCATTCCTGATAAATTAGCATTTCCTTTCTCAACATATTTTTAATATAAATAAAATGACTGACTTGAGACTTCATTTTCTGACCATGATTTACAGCTCTGGACTGTGCATTTTGCATTTGGAGGTGTTAGTTTGGACATATGGTTTTCTCTATTGTCGAGGCTACCTGTCAGTGAGTGTTATATTTCTGGAGAGGGAATTGTTTCAGCACAAAAATTAACAAACTACAATTTCTGCAAACTATCAACAAAAAAAATTAGGAAGCATTAATATTCTTCACTGTTGTTTGAGAGCAAATGAGTGGGTTTAGCCAGTGTGCCTAGAGATCTGGGTTTGCTGGGATAAAAGAACAGAAGGCTAATAATTAAATCCCCATGGGCCCTGTAGGGTAATTAGAGCTGGTATATGGCCCAGTATTGCCAGAGACATGTGATAGCAAAACTCTGGTAGAAGACTTGTCCATCTGATCGATGGAAAGGGGTGGTAAAATCAGGCTTCTCAAAAAATATCACTCAGAAATGTAGCCAGAAGAAAGGTTCATTTATCTCCGAGCTGGTTTCCTTTCCTCCTTCTCAGGGCTGTACTAAGATAGTCTTGGGTCTTTTCCTGATAGATGCCTGGAATGAGAGGCAGTAGATTTCAAGATAATCATGACAATGACTATGATAATGGCCCTCTCCTTAGCCCAAAGCTCACCATGGCTTGTGTGAAAGCAGCTTGGTCCAGGAGCCAGTACTTTCCTCCCTTCCTGCTGGGAGATTATCTCCACCCTCAGGAGTTTAACTTGTGGTGAGGGTCAAACCTCCCTGACCTGATGCATTCTGAGGAAAATAATTGACATGTAAAAGCATTTTAAATCTTCCCTATTGGCTTCAGTACAATAGATTCCATCAAGCACAATGGCCCAGATATTCTTGTGGCTAGCCAGGTTGGGCTTTAAATCCCTTTTGCAACCTCCCTAGTCATGGTGTGGGTGGTGGAAGTCCATCACTTTGAGGGTTGCTCCATTTCATGTTCAATCGACAATACATTAAGGGGCTCTCCTGTTCACTGGAGAATTAGATGGATTCAGAGGCACATTGGTTCTGCTCCCTATGCTGAGGAGGGGAGGCATGGTGTGGAGTCAGAGTTGCTGTGGAACCGTTATGCTTGGGTCCTTCCCTCTCATAACACCCCTGCCTCTAAGATTATAGCTTAGAGTGTTAGAAAAAAATATGTGTTTATTTCTCTAAAAAAAACACTAAGCATTTACCGTATTCACACTGCTTGGTGAAACAGCATCAGAAACCTGCTGTGGGTTCCAACCATAAAATGTTTAGGACTTGCTTTGCTCTTTTACTGGTCAGTTCTTAATGAAAAAGGGATGGCATTGGTCTTCTTTCTCTTTAAACATTCATGATTTGTTATAGTTCTTGTTTCCCCTGTAGTATGCACTAACTGCTGCACTCCCAGTACAGCTCACACTAATGTACCAGTGGAAGAGCATCTAACATACTAACACCAGGCCAGAGCCATTTTCAGAAGCCACAAATATTATTTACTGCTCTTCTATATCATAGGCCATTAAGTGAAGAATGATCAGTACTGCTGGGCCCAACATCTCTTCCTCTGGCTGTTAATCTAACCCAGCATGAAGTGCAGCCAGCCAGTCAGCAAGTTTGTCTGGTTCAGCTGTGCAAGTGGACAAAACATGGCTGGGGCACATCTAGCATAAGAAGGGAAGGGTACTTTTAGTCACAGACTGTTTTCAGATACTTTCAAATAAAAATGTCTTTTTCCAGGAGCTCTTAATTTATCTTACAAATTGGTTTAAGCAAGTGGGCAGGGATGTTTAGAGAACAGCTGCATAGGGGCTGGAGTGTACACATAGAGTGTGTGATCCTCATTTATTAAAGTCAATGTGAGCTGAGCCATTCATTCACTTCAACAAGTACAGGATTGCATCCTGAGCAGAGGATATATGCGTGCAGTTTGCTTACAGGCTTCCTTTAGAAACCAGAATATGACTTATTTGTATCACTCTGATCCATCTATGTTATCATATTTTCTCTGTTAGAGTGGAATCAGCATACTCTAATGCCCCTTCTTTAGGGATCATGCTCGTATGTACTGTTCAGTGGAGGTTCCCTTGTTTATGCTATTCTCTGCTGTCCAGCACACCAACCTCCAAACTTCCTCCTTTGTGTGTCCCTCACACCGTGGTCCTTTTCACACAGACACTCTATCACTGATAAAATGGGTGTTACATTTTATTATACATGTTGCCGGGTACCCATAGAGGACACCTGCAGCCCTGCAACATGTATAATAAAATGTAACACCCATTTTATCACTGTTAGAATGTCTGTGTGAAAAGTGCCAGTGTGTCTGTCTGTTATAAAGCCCATCTTGGGCTGCGTTTACATGGCAGGTCGCCGTGGTGCGACCCGCTTGCGCGATATTTCAAAATCCCGCAAGGCAGGATTAGACAAGACGGAAGTCCGGGATCATGCACATTGAAGGCGGTCATGCATTGTTTGCAGACCGCAAATTAAATACCTCGATTGTGATGTATTTAATTCGTGGTCTGAAAACAATACACGATCGCCTTCAGCACGCATGATCCCAGACTTCCGTCTTGTCTAATCCAGCCTTGTGGAATTTTGAAATATCGCGCAAGTGGATCACACCACGGCGACCCGCTCATGTAAATGCACCCTTGCTGGTCTTTTCCTGCAAGTTTCAAAGAAGGGAGATCAGAGGATAGGAGGATTTTCAACTCCTATATTCCTCTGCCTGTGAGAATGGAGGTAGAGGGAGGTAGTTATCCCAGAGTAACTCCTCCAGGACAAAAGTTCCAAATCTGGTATGCTTGTGAAAACACACCCTAAGTTTTCAGCTTCTCTTGTAAACATTGATTTTACTTGACTGGATATTTTGATGATAAACAGACCTGTATCTATCTATTTCTACTTTTGTTATACTTTTCTTGTGTTTACAAATATCAGTCTGTAGACAATGATGGGAAATAGCATTGTGACATGCTGTGGGGAAGTAAGTTAAACAAATATATAAAGATCCTTTTGTTAGATTCTACATATGGATCTATGTGGACCGGTCCCTTCATCAATGCTGAGCTCCACTGAACTCATCTCCAATTGGAGGATCAGAACTTTGGTGCTTGCCAGCATAATAATCTTTATTCTGCTTGCCCTAAACAAATTGTACTTGTTCCTGCCATGATATGTTTTTCTGTAGGAACATGTCCAGCTTGAGTGAATTCTGAGCTTCATAACTCTGAGTTTTGTTGAATGGTTTAGCTTATTACTTTTGTATGAATGAGAAAGTCTCAACAGAATGAAAGAACAACCTTTGAAAGAAGTAAGGAATCTGACGGGAGCCTACTCATTCTCGATTGCCTTGCCTTATTTGTTAGGTTTCAAGAATACAGATGTCCTTGGGCACTCGTCATCAATAACTTGGTGCAAATCTCCTTCTGCAGTTTCCTGCAATGTTTATAAGCAAAAAAAAAAAAAAATAAAAAAAAAGAAAAAGAAAAAGAAAAAAGAAAGTCCAAATAGATGGGAAGAACATTTGCTCTACCTCATACTGAAGGCTTCTTGCTAGAAATTGATTTCTTGATTTTTTAATGCCTTTTAGCATAAATGCACCCCATTAAATTTCAAATTTGAAGAAGTAGCAACATATATGATTGACATCTGCAAGTATGTTTGTGTGCTGCACATATGCCTTTTTCAGTTATTATATTGAACATGCCTCATTTTAAGAAGAATGACCTTGAGTTGTCATTGTTTTAGAAAACTCAGACTGGTTAGGAAGCTTCCATTAATGTCCTCAAATGAAAGCTATAGCCAATTCCCAGGGGGAGATCTGGGAGAAGAGAATTTTACTGTCCTCTGGACACTGAAATCCATTTGTTAAAACATATGCTAAATGTGACGGGTAATAATGGGCAGTTGTTTAATTCCTTTGTGGGGTGAAATTACATGAAAAAAGAACTATCTAGCTAGATTTCTATTCTTGTCTCTTCAGCTAATTTCTCTAGACATTTTTGTATACTTAAAAAAAAAAGGATTAAAAGAAAAAAAGGAAAAAGCAACAAATAATCTGAACAAATATCAGAACTGCTGTTTAGGAAGCAAGTAAGATAGTATTATTTTTCATTACAAAATGTTTCAGCCTACACTTTGCTGCATACAAATATTTTCTCTCTTTCATATTTTTTCTCCTGTTTTCTTTTTTTAGATGCATCAGGGAAGAAAACGATTTTAGTAGACATGTAGTATTGCCATGACACTGTTCTAGCTATGTTACTGTATTCTTTTTAGTCAAGTCTGTTGGGAGATATGCTTTTGAGGAACCCAACCCCCAACACAATGTTGGGGTAGAAAGGGGTAAAAAAAACACCACCACCAAGAACTACCTAATGTGCACCTGGAAAGATGGTTTGTGGGGGGCAGGAAGGGTGGAAACAAACAGGAGCAACCCTAAACATGTTTGCTGTCCATGGTGTGGAAACTAAAATGGTGGCTGCTGTGAAGCACCCCAGAGGTTTTAAAATCCCAAACTAGTTGATTTGAAAATGTTTTATTTAATGCGCATTTAATGCCCGAGATGTTGTGGATGTATTTAGTTATTAATTGCAGCTTTCCATAACATAATAGAATTTCAATTAAAACTGTGGCAAAGAAAAACATTAATGAAAATTTAATGTAAAAGCTAATGTTAAATAGAACAGAAGAACCAACATTTAAATGCTTGCTGGCCCAATTAATGGGTGCTGTAAGCAGGTGAGACTCCACTGAGACAATTCTGCCAATCTGAAAGGTGGCTTTGGCTCCATGCCTTAGTACATTACCAAATAGGGCTCTAATTCACCTCCCATTGAAGTCCATAGAACCATTTTTATTGACTTAAACAGATACTGAATTCACTTTCTATTAAAATCCAGGATACCATGATGTGTGCATTGTAGTTCTCTTTCAGCAGGCTGGATGAAAACAAATACGCCACTAAGTCCCATGCTAAGGCTCCAGCTCTTGGAGTCATGTGATGGTACAAAGCCCCTGCCTTTTTAAAAAAAAAAGAGAGAGAAAAAAGACTATGATGAACACCTTGAAAAAAACAGAATCAGTAGTGCATAGTTAGCGAACTGGCTTGTCCCTTGAGAAGTCACTTTGCAAATAGTGAAGAACATTTAAAAGCCACTTATTGATGGTAGGCATAGGTATATGTGTGGAGTTGATTGTCAACCCTGCAGGCTGCATAGATGCTTATCATACCAAGTGAAATGCTGCCTCCCAGTCAAACAAAATTGGTAGGGAAATACAAAGTATTTACAGTCAATAGCAAGAAGCTATGTCACTTGGGAGTGTGATGCTAATAAGTAAGTCAGGAAAAGAGTGCAGATTTTGTATATATTGGAAAGATGCATCTTTGGATTCATACAATATTTATAAAGGGTTTTCCTGGTTGAAAACTTGCATTTGAAGATTTAAAATGCATGAGTTTGGAACAGTTTTCTGACTCATTAGGATCTCATGAACGCCAAAGCTTGTTTTCCTTCTCTTTTGGCTCTGTTTGGATCCCATATATCTGAAAGACCACCTCTTCCCTCATGTCTTGTTGTGACCTCTGAGATTAGCTAGGAGGAGTGCCCTCTTGGAGGTACCATCTGCCCACCAAGTTCTGACAACAAGGGCACTCGGAGAGGCATTCTCGGTGGCTGCCCTGCCACGCAGTTGTGAAACTCCCTTCTCTTGGAGATTTGTTTAAGCCAGAGCCTGCTCATCTTTCAGAAGCAGCATGAGACTTTTTTTGTTTGGCACGAATGATAGGGTTGGGTGGGACTGGGGTGGAGTTTTTTATTTTTGATTGGGGTGGGTGATTTTAAGGTGCTTTTATATGTTTTACGTTGTAAGCTGACCTGAGGGCGCTTTTAAACAAGACAAGAAATGCAACTGATCCTTTCATCAGCCGCCTTTCTTTGTGCTCATTTAAAAGTCTAACCTGCTTTGAAGCCGGATCTTCCTCGCTTTTGACCGGCCCGGCGATCCTGCCCCCTCCGACGTGGATCCCCGATGTGCCGGCTTTAAGCCGCACTTCCGGTTCCCTTTGTAGAGTGCGCACGCGCAGAAGGACGTGCATGCGCACGTAGTCTCTGAGACGGGTCTGATGCTCTTCTGAACATCAGACCCATCCTAGGGCGTTTATAGACGATCCCGCTTACAAGCGGGATCGCTAAACGCCGGGTTTTCCCGCCGCGGCGTCTCTGCGTGCCGTGTCTGATGTTCAGACATGGCGCAGAGTGCGAGTGCGCATGCGCGCCCTTCTGCGCATGCGCACTCGCGCACAGGACCAGGAAGTGCGGCATAAAGCCGGCACTCCGGGAATCCACGTCGGAGGGGGCAGGATCGCCTGCCCCCTCCGACGCGGATTAAAAAGCAGGCCACGCATGTAGACGAGCGGCAAGAAAGGCGGCTGATCAAAGGATCAGCCGCCTTTTTT
>QEPC01007521.1:3081786-3112886 GCA_003113815.1 Sphenodon punctatus | reverse complement strand
CGTCTCTGCATGCCGTGTCTGATGTTCAGACACGGCGCAGAGTGCGAGTGCGCATGCGCGCCCTTCTGCGCATGCGCACTCGCGCACGGGACCAGGAAGTGCGGCGTAAAGCCGGCACTCCGGGAATCCGCGTCGGAGGGGGCAGGATCGCCTGCCCCCTCCGACGCGGATTAAAAAGCAGGCCACGCATGTAGACGAGCGGCAAGAAAGGCGGCTGATCAAAGGATCAGCCGCCTTTTTTGTCTCGTCTATAAACGCCCCTAGAGAGGAAGGCAGGGGGGAGATGTGGCAGAATAAACGATCCCTCTTGTGAGCGGGATCGTTTAAAAGCGCCCTGAGTCTCACTAGGATGGGTGGGGTATACATATACATAAATAAATATTTGCAACAGGAAACAGAGGTTACATTTTCTCCTCTTTGCATTTTGTCAACCATCCCCTCCCTCCCTCTGGTAGCTAATCAAAGCTGTTCCCTGATAATGGCAATTTTGGACACTTTCATAGCTAACTTCATCCACAGTGTTCAAAGAGCTTCACAAAGGTGTTGAAGCATTGTCACTTCTGTGGGGCAACGAAGAGTTACCATGCTGGGGGATGGATGGAAAAGCTGATTCAAAGAGACAAGAGTTCCTTCAAAATACCATCCCTGGTAGTGCTGGCATTTTATCTACAAATTGATATACCACTGGCCAAGAGAGGCTTTACAATCACACTCCTGGCTACCATCCTGTCCAGAGGGAAGCAGAGTAGCAGATATCTTAAATACATGGAAAAGGTATGTTTTTCTATAGTACAAAATGTTTTATAAGCAATGTTTCGAACCATTGAGAAACAAATATTATTTGCTGGCACAGATGTTTAGAAAATGCTCAGTGGTTCAGAACTCTTGCTCTTAAGGTCTTTTAAGGCTATAGCAGAAATCTCAGCAACACAGGGCTGGGAAAAGTTCTGATGGAAGCTATGGAGGGAAAGGTATAGAGAGAGCTGAACATGTCTTTAAGGCAGAGGTTGTGAACCTGTGGTCCAGCACCGGCTTTAGAATTTGTCGAGCCTGGGGTGGAGCCTCTGGAGGCATTGCTGAGGCAGAGGGACAAGGAGGCCAATGTGTGGCGAGCAAGGGCAGAGAACATGGGAGGGGTGTGGCATAGAGCAGTCTGATGGGGTTACTGCCCCTTTAAGAGAGCAGAATACTCCATCCAGAGGGCTGAGTATGGACTTGGTGGAGCCAGCCCTGTTTGTTCTAGCCTGAAGGCTAAGTGCGGGTTTGGCAGAGCCAACTGGATAGAAACTGGTACAAGCCAGAGCTGTAAACCCAAAGTGAGAGACAGGAAAAGAGGGGGAAGTGACTAGCCCTTAAAGGGCTGAGAGACTGGAGGGCCAGTGTCACCCACTCTGGGCATATAAATGGAGGCCAAGTCTGAGGAGAGTCAGTCAGTGCCTGACTCTGGACCAGAGAGGAGCTATGCTGAGAGCTGGGCTACAGCAGGAGCCATGACCAGGGTGCTAAACAGGCTGGGAAGTCTGGAGAAGCCTGGGGCCTGGCTGAAGGGATAATCAATGACAGTAGCCAGAAGGCTGGTGCTGGTTTACCTACACAGTGTATAAGGGACCTCAAGCCTAAGAGAGTCTGTGAGAGGCTTGCCTGGCCAGACTAGGGACTGGGCCCAGCCAGGCGGATTTAAGGTATGGAGCCCAAGACTCAAGCATAGACTTGTATGGACTATATATATACCTATAGTGTTGGGAACTATGAATGGATATGTAAGAGACTAGCCGCCCTGAGCCTTTTTTAGGGAAGGGAGGGATAGACATTTAAATAAATAAATAAAATAAGATATACTGGGATAGATTGGCTGGAACTGAATAAGGGACTGATAGTCTCTGTATCCTATGCACTGTCGCCAGGAAACAGCCCTCCAGAAACCCCGCCCTATCTCTAGCCCCATCTCAGCCAGGCTCCTGCCTCTGGCTGGTTACTCAGTCCCTTAAACAGTTCCAGCCAATCTGCCCCAACAGAGTGGAGAAATCTATAACAAGAGACTGAGCTGGTGGAACTATGTAAACAAAAGGACATGGTGTTGAGCTGAAGTCCCATAAATGTTGACTGTACAGCTAATTGCCTGAAAAAATAGTGACTTGGTGGGGCTGGTTCTGCAAGGACTTGCCTAGCGTGACTGCATCCTGCTACAAGGGGGTCACTGGAGGTGGGGAAAGGGCACATCTGGGTGGGGTGGCTAGGGCCAAGTAGTAAGCACCTGACCTGGGAGTCTCAGATGTAGTGGCAGTGGGAACCCTGGAATTTTCTTTATTATTATTATTTTTTTTTAGAGTTTTGCTACCCCGCCCCTCCTGCCACAGGCAGCTCGGGGTGGCTTACAATTTGCAAACAAACATTATTATTTTTTTAAATACAACTAAAAGGAGGACAAAGAGAAAAAGAAAAATAACCCCTACCCAACAGCCACCCATTCACCCATCTCCCTCGCCTGGTGGAACAGCCAGGTCTTACAACTTCTCTGAAAAGAGAGGAGATCTGGGGCCAAATGGGCTGCCACCGGGAGTTCCACAGCCATGGTGCAGCCACCGAGAACGCCCTCCCCTGCGTGGCTCCCCGGAAGACTCAGGGGCCCTCAAGCAAGGCGCCCCCCGATGACCGCAGGGGTCGGTTCAGCACCCGGGGAGTGAGGCGGTTCCACAGATAGGCAGGCCTAGGCCATTTAGGGCTTTATAGGCCAAAACCAACACCTTGAATCGGGCCCGGAAAACCACTGGCAGCCAGTGCAGAGAACGGAGCACTGGTGTAATATGCTCCTGGCCGTCCAGTCCTACCAGAAGACAGGCCGCTGCATTCTGCACTAGCTGCAGTTTCCGAGACGTCACTATGGGTAGCCCCATGTAGAGCGTGTTACAATAATCTAATCTGGAGGTGGTCAAAGCATGGATGATGGTGGCCAGGTCAGAGCCTGAGACAAACGGCTGAAGCCATTGCACCAGATGTAATTGGCAAAAGGTACTCCTCACCACAGCCTCCACCTGGGCATCCCAGTGGAGCTGCGCATCGAGGAGCACCCCCAGACTCCGTACCTGGGGTACCAATGGAGGGCAGACCCTGCCAATAATGGGGGACACCATCTCCATCGCCTTACCCACCAACATCACCTCTGTCTTGTCAGGATTCAGCCTCAGTCGGTTAGTCCTCATCCAGTACCCCACAGCCACACTGAGTAAGCACAGAGACTGCAGGTCCTGAGTCTGTTGAAAAAGAGAGAAACAGCTGGGTGTCATCAGCGTATTGATGACATCGCACGCCAAACCTCCTGATCACATCACCGAGTGACTGCATGTATCCGTTGAACAGGAGAGGGGACAAAACCGAACCCTGTGGGACTCCACACGAGAGGTCTCGGTATGATGAAAAAGACTCCCCAAGAACCATTCTACTGGTCAGGAAAGGGTGGAACCATTCAAGAACAGTCCCGCCCACCTCTGCACAGTCCCGCAGTCGCATCACCAACATCCCATGATCAACTGGATCAAATGCAGCCCAAAGATCTAATAGAACTAACAGGGTCAAATGAGCCTGGTTCATTTCCTGGCGCAGATCATCCATCAAAGTCACAAGTGCAGTCTCAGTGCCATACCCTGGATGAAATCCCGACCGAAAGGGGTCCAGATAACCGATGTGGTGAAGATGTCCCTGCAGCTGCTGAGTCACTACACGTTCAATAACCTTCCCTAAAAAGGGATCCTCTAAAGAGGGAAGGTTAGAGACAGGCCAATAGCTGGCAAGGGACTGGGAGTCAATGTCAAGCAATGGTTTCTTGAACAGAGGCCAAACCACTGCCTCTTTGAGACAGCCCGGCACTCTGCCCTCCCAAAGGGAGGTGTTCACCACCCCAGCCAGCAATGGCCCCATTGTCTCCCGTCAAGATTTAATCAGCCAGGACGGGCAAGGATCTAATTCACAAAATGTGGCCCCTACAGCCCCAAGAACACCAACCGCATCGGTGGGTGTCACCGACTGAAATTGATCCCACAAAACTGGGCAAGACGAGGCTTCCATAACTTTCAGTTCCCCATATGCATTAATTACTGTATCGAAGTCGTGGTGAATCCAAGCGATTTTATCCAGAAAAATAATCCACAAACATGTCACAGCAAGCAGTAGATGACTCCATTCCAAGGCGGAATCTCAGGAGCAGTGGCCTGCAGGGCGGAGAGGCACTTTATAAATAAAAATTGTTGTTGTTATTAAACAGAGTCACATCATGTATGGATTGGTTACGAACATGATGATGATTGATCTACTTTGCAACATGCCTTCATTGCTGTCTGGGATCACATGATTATATTTATGTTTCCAAATGGTGTCATGCAGGCAAACATTTGAGAACTCTTGCTTTAGGAATAATACTTCGAAATGTTCCTTGTTTGTGTTGGAAAAAATTAACCCTTGCTATCCATTGTATGATAAAATTACTATTCTAAAACCTTGCAAAGGTTAGACCAGCTTGTAGGCCTGATATTTTCCAAACACAAGTCAGTGGTAGCTGTTTTACCAGAAGCAGCATCTCTAATGGAGTGTTCCCTAAAAGAGAAATGTCACTCCCCATCAGTGATATTGTACAGTGAAGCCAGCAAGCAGTGGTTGCTGAGGAGACCAGGAGATAGAATTGCACTAAAGAGATGAACAATTGATCTTTGCCATAGTCCCATTAAGAGGCTTTCTTGTTCACAAGCTCCAAGCCAAAGTATTTTAAAGAGAATTGTGGTTTCTCATCAAAGGACTGTGAAAGCATACAGGAGGAGGGAATCTTGGCTCTGCCGATTATCTGGAAAGTCAGACATTAATGAAAATCACTTTCTAGGAAATAGCTAGATCTTGGTCCAAGGACATACGAGAATAAAAATTATGCAATCTTGTTACAGCCCTCTGAAAGCCCCATCATGCACATTCTTCACTCAAGAAATTCCTCGTTGAGTATGTTAATCCAGACTCCTTAACTCAAGAATTTAAGTGTGTTTGTTAGGGAGAGTGTAAAGGAAAGCAGGGTGGATCATGTCAGCAGTTACATGCCTCAAAGCCATGTTTTTCCTTATAGCCCCATTCTCAGAATCCAGTCTGTGTACTGTGTACCACAAATAGCAGCCACTTTCACTTGTGACGTTTACTATATATACTGCACCCTCCTCGCCACTTCTATCTACCAGCGGAATCGGATGTCCCTGAACAAGCCATTAGGAAGAGTCATGCAGCAAACATGTTGTTGGCAGCAATGTGAGGAAAGATGAGCCCAGTGGGATGTTCAAATTGAAATTTCTATACTTTTTATAACTATGTCAACGTACTGTGATTTATATTCTCCGCTGCCTTAATACTATAATATACCTTTGTCTGTCATATCTGCTTATCATCCTCTTTGTCAAGAAAATAAACTACATACTTGATAGTACAAGATACTTTTAATATAAGTGAGTATGTGAAACATATGGGTAGTGGCTAGAGAGGGCTAGTCACAAAAGAAAGGCAGAGGAAGACTTTTAGAATGGGAGTACATTGCAAAAGCCAACATATGCTCTAGGCTTGCTGAAAATTTTTATCTGGACATTCAGACCTACCAATGCAGCTTCCACAGAGGAAAAAAGGAGTGTGATTCAGCTAGTTGCATCAGACGGGAAATGAATGAAGAAAAATTGAGGCCTCCAGAGCAGAGGATCTGATCTTGGTCAGAAAAGAACCAGTTCATGGCTCCAATTTAAAGTCCAGTTAGATAACTGCAAGGACCTCACTTGACTTTACTGAATTTTGAGTGAGACCCCACAATGTTGATAATGATTATAGGAAAGAAGAATGGATTCTGATGTCTGAGACTTTTTTACTGTTGCTCAGTGCACTCCATTGAGATCCTACCACCATCCTACATTCATTGAAGAAGAAATGTAGAGATAATGAATGTCTTTCTCATGAGACAGTAAAGCCAACAAGCTGGTTCAACTGCAGGTTTTGCAATAGTGATGACTGGTCTTGGCTTGGTTTGCCTTGCCTGAGTTTTTGATTTTAACTTTGCTGCTATGAAAAAGTGAGAGAAAGTTAAAAAGGAAATAATATTAGAGCCTCCGTGTCTTGAAATAAAATCACTATCCTTAGTTTGCCCTTGCACTGTTGAGCATCAGTGCTTTATTGATTGGAATTAGGAAGTTAATAAGGTTTGGGCTAATTAATCAGATGGGTAGGGACTGGAACTGCACTGCAAGGCTTAATCAAGTCATCAAAGCTCTCAAGCCATGAAGAAGGTAATTAAAGGAAAAGGATGCCTGTTATATAGTAACAGGAGTCTAGGAAAGGACAAGAGCAAGATAGAGAACCTCCATTTTCTTTTGTGCACTTTTCTGATATAAATCAGGGCAAATGGCCAAGTTATGGTGCTCAGCTTCCTATCAGCAAATTAAGTTGGAGGAATTTATAAATCACTCACAGAAGTAATTTAGTCCAGCTAGTCAAATTGTCAATTGAATTATGTTTATTTGTAATAGATTTATTTTGGTACTATTGGGGCCTTCAGCACAAACTACGACTTCCTGCGACTGTTTACTTCGAGGCAGCTTGATTTAGGACAGCTTGAAGTAGCTCACAAACATCATCAAGAAAGTTATTTGTTAAGACAGTAAATTAATTAATGTTTGGGCATAATTTTATATATTCTTGTGTGTGCATTGCAGATGATTAAATATAAGAATTTCTTTCTCAGCTCATTCTGATGAAAAGGAAAATAAAATGGCACAACAAATTTCGTGGCTTTATCAAGAAACAACATTTATGGTCTCTCAGGTTGTATTTTGCAACTCATTGCTGTGATTTGTACAATAAAACAGGCTGGTTGTTAGTAGGCAGGCCTGCAAGACATAACCACTAATGGCATAAAGTATGATTTAATATGTCTCTTCCCAATATACAGTCACTGATGGGTTTAATATTTAAAGAGAAGCTATGGTGCAAACTTTAACGATAGCAAATTGAAGACATTTAGCCACATTTTACTACAAGCCATGTTTTAGTGGCTTCCTTACAGCCAATGTAATTTATGTAATTGTTTTTGTATGTGCGCAAGGCTGAGCAAGACATACTTTGCTTGTGTGAAATATTTCCCATTGTTTCATTTTGGCCTCAGATCAATTCTGACATAAAACAAAATCAAAGTAAGATAGTTTCTGCAGAAAAAAATGCATAGAAGAAAGAAACATGGATTAGTGAGGGGTTTTTAAGAAGATGCTTTGCAAGACTTATTCTTTGTATCGACAATGGATTTGAATTTTTATGAGTTTTCTGAAAAATAGAAAGCAAGAGATACCTGGTTTCTCATGAAGGAAGAAAATGGTTGAATGTAGTCAGTTTGGAGTTTCCCTGACTTCTCATTTGAATTTCAAGTGTACTTTTTGAAAAAAACAATACTTTTAACTAAACTTAATTGTTCATTGAAAAATAGAATGTGTTCCACTAAGGGATAAGCCTTGCATATGTCTGCTATGCAGACATGCTGGACAAAGATCCTTTTCATTCTACCTGTTTTGTTCTGTATGTTACAGATTAGTCATAATTACAAGGTGCTAACAAAAATCTTAGGTGATCACATACAAATATTTCATGCCTGGACTTGTGAGCCCAGGTCAAATGAAGTTTATAAAGGAAAGCAGCTGCAGAATAACACTTAGAAAATGTTTCCTCTCCCATATATTGGCGACAGTACAAAAATAAATTACTGGTGTCTTTTGACAACGTCGAGTGACACCATCTTATAGGACTTTGGACCTTTCTTACTTCTTTGTGATGTATAAAAAATGGAAAAAAAAACTTGCTTTTTTTTACCTTATTTTTTCTTTCCTCTCTTTTCAGTCTTATTTGCTTTAGAAAATTCAGATGATTGGACAAATTGTGGCATTGCAGGAGACAAGAAACTGGATCCTGAGCAACTGCAAAGTGAAAGACTATGGGTGCAATCCAGCTCCCATTGAAGTCAATGGCTAAACTCCCATTGACTTGTATGGAGATGGATTGCACCCAACTTAGTCTAATATTTTTTATAGACTAAAAGTGAATAATCTATTGAACTAGACTATTCAAAATTTTTTTTTTTGCTAATTCCTAAATGACTCCAAGGATTAATCAGCATTTGAGAGAAAAAACACCTATAGTATGTCTTTCCTGTAGCTCTCTAACACCTTAATTTTAAAAGTGAGTTAATTTTTTAATAAAGTCATTTATTTCTCCCGAATGCTTAGTGTAACCAGGGAAGAGAAGGCCTGGCATGTTTTATATTTCTAAGGCTAAAAAACCCCAACCACAAACATTATTAGAAAGGAAACAAAGAGGAAAAATCCTTTTAGACCTTCTTTATACATAATTTTAAAAAGCCAGGGCTGAAGCTTGATGTGTAACAAATCCTTTGCAGGTCACCTTTTAAATAGAATTTGATGGGGCAATATATTTATTAATGGCTCAATTCTGTAAAGAGTTATGTCTGGACATAACAATATGTACTGAGAAATCAGTGACATTACCCACAATCCATGCTATTACCCACAAGTGCAAGTCTTTTCTGGACTGAGCCCTCAATAGGGACAAATCCTAGGTAGCGTTCCTTAGATCTGTGCAGGTTACTTCCCTTCAAGAGTGTTGCATGACAACAGAGAAGCAACAAAAAAGAGGTGTCCTTTTTGCCCAAAGTGGGACAGAGTTTCCCTTGCAATGGAGGACACCCCTATTCAGAGCTATTAAGCCTGGCTAAATTGAACCAATTTGCCTTGAGCTGCGGATTCATGCACGTTTGTTTTTACCCCTGAAGCCACCTGCTAGTGGGTAAAAACAAACGTGCATGTGGCAGGGCGGCTCCCTGGGCTGGCCCAGGGCAGGAAGCTGCGGCCTCCACTCCCTGGGTCAGGGAGGGGCACCTAACAAATGTGCGGGCCTGCATTGGCTCGGAGTGGCCTGCATTGTGGGCGACTCTTTGCCAAGGATGAGCCATGGTGATTTTTCTGAGGATGCATCCCAGGCCAGTCACCTACCCGCACTGGGGCAGTCCTGGGTCAACATCTGGTGGTGCGGGAACAAACAAATGGGTGCATCCCAGGCCACAGCGGGCCACTTGTCATGTCTGTTTTTAACCAATGTGCAACCAGTGTTGACTCTGCTGGGGTTTTGCGATGTGCATGTCTAACCACTAGGTACTGGGTAAGACTACCAGAGGCTGTTATTAAACACAAGCAGCATGGGACAGATTGAAACTAGTGGAAATTGAGAGGTGAAAAGTTTAAGACTCCCCTGAACTATACAATACTGCCCCTAACTTGTTTTCCAACCAAGATCTAAATCCACTCTACACAATTTAAATACAATTCAGCTTCGAGTGGATCAAATCCTGCAGCTTTTATGCCAGTGAAGTCTCCATGGATTTTATTCAATGCTTAGTAAAGCAAAACTTATAAAGATTTCAGTGGAGAAAGAATTGAACAAAAACTGAGATAAGGGCTTCAGAGTCTACCCACCCTCTTCCATTATTAATTTCAAATATATATGAAAGCAGCAGTGTCTATTTATGTTATTATCAATATCTATATAGGTGACAATATATTAGAAGCCTATGCCTTCCAGACATAAAAGTAATTATTATGAATGTCCTAGGGGACTTTTCCGTGTTTTTATTATTTATTTATATTGTGCAAGCAATGTGTCTGATGCTGAACAGTCATGATTAGAGATGGGTCCCTGCCCCAAGGGTTTTACAATCCAGGATGGACTAATGAATGGGGGTAATTAGTCAAATGCATATAATTTCTTCTAATAAAGGTAGAAGGTGTGCACCTGGTTGTTTGTGTTTAGGGATTAATCAAAAACGATGTAAATCGGATCATATAAATCATGAATTTAATTATCAGTGTTTGAAATGTGCAATGACTTTACCTAGATGATGCATGAGTAATAAGTAAAAACTGACACCTCTCATCATTAGCAAAGAGTTTGTCATGGAGATCACAGATAATTACTGCAACCTTCTTTCTCAAGAAGCCATGACATATTAGTTAGATTCAGAACAGCGAGATGCCCAGAAGAAAGGAGGAAAAGTAAGAACTAACCTTCTTAATGTAGTAGGTTTTCTAACAACAAGGCCCATGCTCGGCCTGCACATTTAACAGGCTAGAGCAGTGGTTCTCAAACTAGGGGGCAGTATTCTGGGAGAGGCGTCAGAAGGATCAGAGTTGGCAAAGGCTTAGCTCCTCTCTGATTGAGTTAGGTGGAATCTCCAAAATAATGGAATGGCAAGGGGGAGAGAGAGTCAGAGAACACGGGGAGAGGAAGGGAAACAATGGATGTTTTTAAACAAGCAAGGCTTGGGGAGCAGGCAGTGGCTGCCGAGTGGCACAGCTATAGAGCACTCACTCAGGTGAAGTGCATGGGGAGGGATTCTAATGGGCGGCTCCCAGCGTGGCTACCATGGCCGCTGCCACGTACTCTCCCTGCCCCAGAGCATGGGGGAGGGGGAAGCGTGCCGGGCTGGCCTTTGAAATGGACATGTCCTGATCATGAGCGCTGGGGAACTGGGCTCCCTAGTGCTCACGCCCAGTTCCTGTGCCTTGCAAAGGCCACGTCCCCTGCCCACAGTGCCTATGAGCAGGGGACCTGTCTGATGGCATGGGTGACTGCCCCAGTTCATGCAGGCGGGTGATGTGTGGGCACCTGTTGCCACACAATTGCTTGGCTTGACCTGCACAGCACATTGTGGATTTCCTGGCATTGATCCGTGAGTAGCCATGAGTAGATCCCACACCAACTTCAGACAGGCAGTTGAATGAGTAGCTCCTGTGTGTCCATGCAGGGTAGTATCTCATAAAACCATCATAAGAGAAGGGTGAGAAAGGAGAGAAGGAGAGGGAGAAAAGTTTGTGTGTCCATTACCACATTACTACTGGGAGCCTCCATTACCACAGGCAAGTAGAGGGAGGACATGCATCAAAAAAGTTTGAGGACCACTGGGATAGATCAAGGATCCCTAACTCAACTCTACATATGTATGTTGGTGGGATGCTCAAAGAAGGGCTTGGATGTCTGTGTGGAGCCCTTCTTCTATGGCTGATGTTAAAGATTACTCATGCCCTAGAATCATACCTTGTTGAGCTTCATAACCCACAGCTATGTACAGCATGTACATATTTACGTTTTCAGCTGTTCGATTTTGAAGTATGAAGAGGTCGCTATATTAAGCAGCTTTATGATACCCAACTTTGCCCTTACAATTAAAACAAAATTGAAGATTTGATCCAGGTATTATTTTCCTGCTGCTTTTACAGAGACTTAGGGACCAAATGGATACTGCCTTTGGTAAATAGGAAAGATTCTCTTCCCATTGCCAAAAGCTCAAGATATTGTTGACTTAAGATATGTTAATATCTATTAAATCTGTTGCTACTTACACTTTGGTAGCCTCACATCATAAAGCAACTCTGCTGAACTGTTGTTGTGTATATTTTGTATCTTATTTTCTATTTTTATGCTATTGATCTTATTTGTTTTAAACTCGTGAATGTGAAATTTGTGAATGGCTAAATGCTCAATAAACAATAGTGACTGATGTTTCAGAAACAAATTTTTAGGAGACATGTTGAGCCTTCCTTTAATTCCTCTTCTACTTGCGACTAACTGCATCAATAGCACATGCTGATTTCAGTACAAAGGGGTCCATTTATGATTGCATAGATACAATGTGAGATCACCATAGGAAGGATTTATCAAAAGTCTATTGTAAATATTAGGATGATCTCTTGCTCCATAGATACTCTTGCTCTGAAACATACAAAGAAATATATACATTTTAATGTACTAAGATATTAAGCATTATGCAGCTGAAACATTTAAAGCAGTTTTGTTTATACTTTGGGTAAAATCAAAGGAGACAATAGCCCGCTGGAGTCCATGCTCAGCCGGGCAGTCCCCACTCACAGTTTTAGTGCAATGAAGCTCGCAAACAGACAGATGTTCTTCTCTGCCAGGCTCCGCTCCCCCCCACCAAAAAGCAATCGCTCCTCGGATGCTCTAGCTTTTGCCTGTGACTTTATGGTGCTGTATGTGTGTGAGGCTACGTGTAAGCTAACTGACGGGAGACGGGCATGCATTCACCCAGGTTAGCCAGCATTTGCCTGCACGACGAAGTCGGCATGTTCCTAGACCCTGCTATGAGTGGGTGGGTGGGGCTGCGTGCAAACATCTGGCAACCATTACTACACAGGTAGGTGGGCACACACCTGGTGGGGGCTATTGTGGACTATTGTGTTATTTGTTAACACCCATAGTGCTGTGATTACACCTGCACTTCATTCACCATTCACAAATTCTTCTTATTAAACAGGTTCAGTGACTCATTTACTCATGAAAATTACATGTTTGTTACATCACCTGATACTACTCCATCACTCCCTGGTGGTGCCAGCAGCCTAATGGCCCTAGCCCTAGCTTTTGGAAGAGAACGTTTCCTCAGGTAATACCCAAAGAGGCTTATTATCTGGTCCACTGTCTCATTTATTGTTTCAACTGCTGAAGAAATGTGTAATGAATGTTAATTTTTGCCTGACTGAACTTCAGGAGGGTAATAATTACCAGTGTGTTTTTGGAGACAAGCACGGCATGCACTTTCCTTGAGGAGCTAATTTTTCAATAAGAACAATGTACATGCCCATGTAACTTCTTCTTAGCAGGTAAAAAATACCTGTTTTCTCTTGTGACTACTGATCACATTTACGTGTGTGTGCTTGTTGGGGAATAGTTCTTTTACTCAAAGGGATTATAAACACAGAGAATATATTTTGACTTGGGTGGCCAACTTCTGACTCCTTCATTTGGGCACCAAAAGAGGATTAATGTATCTTACAAAAAGTGGCAGAATTTTGTATTCTTGCTACCTATTCACTCCTGGAAGTGCACAATACTTATGCCAGAAGCAAGCCCCAAACTGAAGCAAGCTATTGTGCTATTTGTGGTACAGTGTTATTTGTGGTACACACAGTACACAGACTGGATTCTGAGAATGGGACTATAAGGAAAAACTTGGCTTTGAGGCATGTAGTTGCTGACATGATCCACTCTGCTTTCCTTTACACTCTACCTAACAAACACACTTAAATTCTTGAGCTAAGGAGTCTGGTTTAACATACTCAACGAGGAGTTTCTTGAATGAAGAATGTGCATGATGGGGCTTTCAGAGGGCTGTAACAAGATTGCATAATTTTTATTCTCGTATTTCCTTAGACCAAGAGCTAGCTATTTCCTAGAAAGTGATTTTCATTAATGTCTGATTTTCCAGATAATCGGCAGAGTCAAGATTCCCTCCTCCTGTATGCTTTCACAGTCCTTTGATGATAAACCACAATTCTCTTTACAATACTTTGACTTGGAACTTGTGAACAAGAGAGCCTCTTAATAGTTTGGGCTAACTGTGACAAGAGACTGGGTTTGTCCACGTTACAATGAGCTATGTGTCCCTAGTCCCAGCTTCCACAGATCAGTCTTCACTGTTCCACTCTATGTAGAACCCCCATTGCTGTCTACTCCGCACCCCAGTCTTCTGGTGTTGCTTCCAGCTACCCAGTATTGTTCCCCTGGGCCTGCTTCCCTTGGCCGGGTCCCTTTTGGGCCTCTACCCAAGCCTGGCTGACTCAACTCCTCCTCCTGGGTGGGAGGGTGCCGTTTTAAGTGACAAACTCTCCATACGTCATCATGACCTCAGGTCTCTCCTGCATCTCTCTTCTACATCCATTAACACCCAACCCAACAGCGGCTCCATCTGGCACACTGAAGCCTCCATCTGTTAAAGTCACTGGGAGCTAGGCCATAAACTAATGGATATAGGATTGCACTCAGTGTTGCACAACTGGAATTAAAACACCAATTTTACATCAGCCTAACTCCTGGTGTTCTGCCTGGCCCAGGAATTAGAAAGGAGAGAGTCTTTGAAGAGACCGTTATGTCTGTAGTGTCTTCCGATGCATTCTGCACAGAGGGAATCCTTGCATGGTCATAACCAGGGTTTTTTGAGTACCTTTGTACAGCTCTGGCCTTTTACCTGGGTCCATAATGGTACCAAATTAGGAGGGAGTAGATTATCCTGTGTACCCAATCTTGCAGCTTCTGCTTAACAAAAGCATGAACTCAGTTAAGTCACTTATTACTGAAAGGATAAAAGGCCTGCTTATTAATGGGATATGTTTGAAAACACTTGAAAACTGTGGCCTTGGTCGACGACCTCCCCCATGAGCTGGACCAGGGTCATTTGACCCTGTTGATCTTATTAGACCTCTCGGCTGTATTTGATACCGTTGATCATGATTTGTTGGTGTCTTGGTCGCAGGACTAAGCCGGAGTGGATGGGACTGTTCTTGAATGGTGCCGCTCTTTCCTGGCCGAGAGAACTCAATGTGTGGTGCTGGGTGATTGTTCATCTTTGCCACGAGACCTCACGTGTGAAGTCCTGCAAGTTTCCATCTTATCCCCTCTCCTGTTAACCGTGTATATGTAGCCTTTGGAGGAGGTCATCAGAGGGTTTGGTGTAAGGTGTCATCAGTATGCTGATGATACCCAATTGTACCTCTCTTTTTCATCAGAACCAGGCCCGGCAGTCTCAGTGCTTACCCGGTGTTTGTCAGCTGTGGGGGACTGGATGAGGGTGAGCCACCTGAAACTGAATCCCGACAAGACAGAGGTGATGGTTGTGGGAAAAGCTGGGGGAGTGATGGCCTCCCATCATTGATGGGGTTTGTCTTAGAGCCATAGTCTGGGGGTGCTCCGAGATGCACAGCTCTGACTGGATGTCCAGGTGGTGACTGTGACAAAGGGTGCATTTTGCCAATTACATCTGGAATAACGGCTTAAGCCATATGTCTCAGACATGGACCTTGCCACTATCATCCATGCTTTTATTACCTCGCGTTTGGATTACTGTAACGTGCTCTACATGGGGCTACCCCTGGTGATGATCTGGAGACTGAAACTGGTGGAGGATGTGTCAGCTCATCTCCTTAGGGGGGTGAGTCATTGTGAGCACATTACTCCAGTGCTCCGTTCTCTGCACTTGCTGCCAGTAGTCTTCTGGGCCCAATTCAAGGTGTGGTTTTGACCTTTAAAGCCCTGAACGGCCTGGACCCCACTTATCTGCAGGATCGCCTCACCCGCTATGTCGTGGATTGGCCTCTGCAGTTGGCTGGGAGTGCCCTCCTTGAGGTTCCCGGGTTTCCCTGGTGTCGACTATGAGGAAGGGTGTTCTCGGTGGCCACTCCGTGACTGTGGAACTCCTTTTTGTTGGAGGTCTGCCTGTCCTTAGACCTTACCTCTTTCTGTAGACAGTGTAAGACCTGGCTGTTCTGCTGGGCCTTTGGTGAGGGAGACAGGTGATGGGTGGGGGGTTGGGACTCCCCACCACCACCTGGGTTATTTGAATGTTAATGGTTTTATTTGTTTTATTATTTTAAGATGTTGTTATATGCCCCAAGATGCGTAAGCAGGAGGAGGCAGCATATAAATGTAGAAAATAAATAAATAAATAAATAAATATACACATTGAACAAGAGGACATGCAAAATAGAAACTTGCGGGACCCCACAGGGGAGGTCCAGAGAGGACGATGAGCAATTGTCCATTACCACCCTCTGATACCTTCCTGACAGGAAGGAGCAGAACCACTCAAGAGCAGACCCGTTCACCCCCACCAGGTCCCACAGTTGTGTCAACACCACCTCATGATCAACTGTATTAAAGGTTGCCAAAAGATCTAACAAGGTCAACAGGGTAGGATTCCACCTGTTGCTAGCATGTGCCCTGACATGCTAGACAAGACATTTGTGTGCCTTTCTTTAGGAAGGGTGTGTAATGGGTTAGGTGAGGGCCCTTTAAGGAGATCTGTGCATTGCCCTGGCCCGCCTACTCCTGGGGCTATAAGAGCAGTGTGCCCTGGCAGTTGAGCAGGCTGGATCTGACTAGTGTTTGAACCAGGAGGGCTTGATGCTGAGTGAGTTCTACAAGGAGCTAACCAGGGTACTGAAACTCTGCAGGATGTTTTGTGGTATTGCTGGCTGGCAAAGGCCAGGCTTTGTCTGGAGAACAGTTTGTTCTGCCTTCTGCTTTTTTGTTTATCTTACAGATGATTTATGTTATGTCTGGACAATGAAAAGGTCCAAAGAAAGGGTTCCAAGTGTCCTGGCTGGGGCACAACATTTGCCAGCTCACAGGCTGCTCTACTCCTACTTACTATTTTTGTGACAAAGTTTGAAACAAGAAATAAAGGCCAACGTCTATATCAGACCCTGTTTAAATTGCCATTTTCACTCTGGGAACAATAATCTATCTATTAAAGTTAATGGGAGTTGAGTCACTGATTTCAGTAGATTGTGGACTTGCACCCATTGTAGGTTATTTGCTGGCTGCCCCAGTTGCCTTCAGAAGAATTATCTAGTCATTGATATGATGGGGTGAATACTTGAATGACTTCTAAATTAGGTGAGTTTAGCAAAGTTTTTACTGGTGAAGCTAGCTGGAGACTGTTAATTTGCCCAATGGGATACATTCCATAACCCTTGGGATACATTCCATAAGCATACAGATTCCACTTTTGGCTCCAATGGTGTGCATATTGCATGCCTTACAAAACCTCTTAGGAAGTTGGCTTCTGCTCATGGATTAAGTCCATTCAAAGTGTCAGACAGAGGAAAGCTGTCTTTGGTTTGATGGCAGGGATGTCAAAAGATAGAACAGGAAAAAAGATTTCCAAATGCGTCTTGTATCTCTGTGCAAGGAATGTCCTGCTAAGAAATGAAAGGACTAATGGTAAACAAAAGTTGCATCATGATTATGTCTAAGCCTAATTTATTAATCTAATCTTTTATTTATGTTATTCCAGCATGCAACATAAATTTGTGTTATCTAATTGTCTTTATTACCAAAGAGGTATATCAGTTAAGATGCTAGTAAGATGTATTTATTATATGGTGGTTAGTTTTAAAGAGAAATCCTTTACCCTCTGGAATTGATGCTTATTAACCTTGGTCTAATTGTGCTTTTGAGCTGTCACTCATTTATTATTTATCTTCATATGCTCTAACCTGGTTGTCTATCCATTTTAACAAAAGAAGACCACCCTTCAGTGCTCTTACTAGCCTAAAGCAAGTACCATTGCTTCCATTTCCTTTTCCTTTTGCAGAAGGGCCTTAGGACAGTGTGCTATTTCTGAAGAAACAGCAATCAAAAACAGAGCAGAGTAGCTACTCTTTTCCAGAAGCAGATGTTCAGGACTCTTCAAGAACAGTTGACTTCATCCACTTCATTTTGCTGAGGGCAGCTAGCTCATTCCTACTGCCCTGTTTCTGGCTGACAAGACTGATTTCACAGCACTTTTTAATTTTTGAAGGCTATTGGGTGGTTCCACAGTTTTTAGTTTCCCGTTTTGAGGTATGTCTAGTTTTGGTGTGTTTTCAGTCTTGTTGTGGGCTTTACTCTACTGTGTGTTTGGCGTTATATGGCCTAACAGCAGCTGCACTGTTTGGCGTTATATGGCCTAACGGCAGCTGCACCATTAGCCCCCCGTCACTCATTCACTCTTCATTCCTATATTACTCGGACACTGATGCAATTCCACATACTTGCAGTAGATCAGAGGCATAACTAGGTTGGAATGGTCCCTTGCTCAGAAGATGAACCAGGCCCCCACACAGCCCTTTCTGAGTGGCAGAGGACTCAGCTGTGCCAGGCAGCAAGGACCTCCCAGGCTTTTGGGCCCTGGTGCAGCCATGCCTCCTATCCCTATAGCTATGTCCTTACAGTAGATACGTAGATGCTGAATGGTCCAGATGTTTATGGTGTAGGAAACAAATTAAATTTAATTAGGGGAAGAGATAGCCAACAGAAAATTATCTCTGTGCAAGGGAACTGTCTGCCAGTATACCTGCCTCCTGAACCTCAGAGTTGGGGGTGAGGGGACCACTCCAATGGACGGTTAGGGGAGGAGATGTGGAAGAGTGCAGCTCCAATACTCCTGATGTTCTGGGGCCTTCTCCCAGGCTTAGAAACTTGACCTGCTTCCCTGCATTTCCAACACATGCCAGGGCAGAGAAGCTCAGTCCCGTCCCTGCTGTTCAGATGCTGTAGTATGTATTTGTTAATATTTTTGGTACAGTAGAATACACTGGCTAAATTTGGGACCCCAGTGTGCTGCACTGAAAGATTTAACGCACAATCCCAGCCCCAAACAGCTTTAGTGCAAGAAATACTTTGGGAGTTGGTAGCAAACTAGCAACAGTCCAATAGCCAAGCCAGTGACTGGAAACAGACTGATCAATCAGTCATTGACTCACTTGCTCCTGTAGGTAGCTCTCTGGAGAGTGACTAAATAAAGGAACCAATATGTTGATGCGATGCTGCTTTGCAGACATTATGAGAGTTAATAAAGCTCATTATCCTCCAGCTTTCGAGCTACCTTCTGGCAAAAGCAAGTGTGTTAATTTACCATTGTATCTTTTTTTTTTTAAATTAAGTAACTTATTTTAGCCATTAGTGTATTCTAATTGTGGTAATAAGTACAAAACATAGACGCAAGTGAGCAGAATAGACCCTCCAATGAATTTCTCCCTCTCATATAGCCTTAAATTCTTCATGAAGGTTCTACATGCAAACCCTTTCCTTGGATCTGGCGGATAATTATAAACCCTAGACACCTCTTTCCCATTGTCTCATAGAAATGTAATTATAGTAAATAAATAAATAAATTAAATAGTGCCCCTCTTCAAACAGAGCTGAATAAGTGGTGGTTTGTGTGACTTACCAGTATATTCAGAATATACTGAACGATAGCAAAACAGTGTAAAATAATCATTAAAAATATATTTGAAAAGAAAACACACACCACACATCCCAAAATCTCATTTAAATAAAACAAAATTTGCCTGTCAAGACTCCAGCTCTTCTCCCTTTTGAGGATAATATAATCTCTGTTTGGCATAAGGTTTAATTTCATTTTGTTTGTTGACTCTGGGCGAGTGGTGTAAACAAGGTCTCTCAGATGGGAGCGCACTCTCCTTTGTTGGAGGGGCACAACTAGAAGGAAGGTGATAGCAGAAAAAAGAGATAAATCAATAGGGGGCACTGGCCATGAATGGGGGAAACACAATCCCCCTCCTGGTCCCCCCCCCCATTTACACCCCAGCTTTGGGCAGAATCCTCATCCATCCAGGTGTGCAAGGGAGTTGCGTGTGCATAGTGCACCGGAGGGCTGTGCTAGACTTCTGTGGGTTCCAACCCTTTATTCAGAGTTAGAGGTATAACTGTGCAGTGTAACACTGGTTAACTGGCTGCTACCTGTAATGTAGGAAAGGGAAGTGGGAACATGCCTCTGTACTTGGGGCATACGAGTGAGTGCTCAGAGCACACTTAAGTGCTGACCACACAGGTGAATTGCTCTGGACTCTGGGGGATGAGACTGCTGCATGTGCAAGTGAGAGTGGAAAATGGACTTTCACTGTGAGTAAGTATTTGGCACTCGAGTCTAGTACAGCACTTTAGCACATAACTGGGGTGTGCACAAGCCCCTTGCACACCTGATGAATGAAGCAGTATTGAGGTTTAGTTATGCTGATATATCTCTTATAGGAACATGCAAGAGGCCTTGGGGTGTTTGTGATGGGTCACTAGAAAATAATGAAAGCATTCAGGGAGTTCAACAACAGCAGTGATAGATAGCTCATTGGGTGATGTGTGTCCATCAGTTTAGGGTAGTTACATCGATTTGTAACAGATAAGGATCCAGCCCTATATCACATATACTTCTCACTGAAATATATATTGTTTTCTCATAGCCTATTGGTAAAAACAGACATGATGGTGGCCCACTTAGGCCCGCTGTGGCCTGCTTTGGCCTGCAGGCCACCGGCACATCTGTTTTTCCACTGCCAGATGTTGGCCCAGGATGGCCCCAGGCCATGTTGACGGCTAGCCCAGGCTCTGACCTCAGGAACCCCCCAAAGTCACAGCCTGGACTAAGACCCACTTAACTGGGCGATAGCGGACCACAGCGGGCTAACACATCTGTTGTGGCCTACCATGACCCAGCCCAGAGTGGAGGCCCCCCTCCCCCATGGCTGGTCATCATTAGCTGTCATGGCTTCCTGTCCTGGTGGAGGCAGGGCACTGGGAGTGGCGTGAAGGTAGAGGCAGCTGCCTGCATGTCTGATGTAGTCCTTCCTGGGATACTTGGGCAGTGGGACGGTGGCCCGGCTGTGGGCACGTATGGTCAGTGCCCTGATAGGGCCTGGGTTGTGTCCACCATGGCTTCCTAACCAGGCCTAGGTCAGGTCACCACCACACTGGCCTATTCCATGTCTATTCTTACCCTCTGTATTCATTATTGGCACTAAACCACAACAGTTAAAAATGAGATTTCATGGCAAACTGTGCTCTGGAATTAAAAAACCCAACACTTCACTTTATCATTTGGTCAATGGATAATTTACAACTCAGCTGCTTCCCTTTCCCTTCAGTGATGCTTATCCGTTAATTGATAAACGTCTCGTGAGATTTATCTTCTGGTGAGCATGAACTATTATTTTATTTACAAGCTTTTAAAATAAATGTACGCCTCTGACTATATTACTTGCAAGTGGAAACCTCTGCCCAAGCTGTAAAATACCACAGAGCATTCATACCTTAAATGGATCAGAATCTAATAAGCTGGACTGAAGTTGGCAATGAGTTGGCTGAAATCCAATTGAGGTTAGCTCTTTTTATATATTGTTTCTGTTTTAGGGCTTTAAGAAATCGCCAATCAAGTGTAATTGCTCTAAACAGCTTGAATTAACTGTGATTACCTTGCTTACTTCCCAGGGCTGTTGGGGTCTTTATTTTGGCAAAAAGCCTAAGTACTTATCAGATCTTTCTAACAAAACGCAGCAGATGATGCCAATACCTTAACCCTGCTGAGCTATTGTCTAGTTTCAAGTACATCCTGCATCTAGCCAGGCCAGCATTGATGGATCTATGTAAATATGGATTGAAAAGCCTCCACCAAACCTTTTGTTAAGGAAATACAGAAATCTAAATAAGCACACAATACAAGAACCCATTTCATCCCATTTTAAAAACTCTGCTACAGTTCTCCTTCACAAAATATACTGCCTTGAAATCTCTGTTAGCCAGGCTCATATGCTTCAATGTTTCTGTGTGTGTTTGTGTATGCCAATGATGACTCCGGCCTCAAGTGTTGCTGTTCTTGTCAGCACTAGAATTAGCTTGATGGGAAACATGGATTGTTGTCTTGATAATACAAAACACTGAAACTTTATGACACTCTGATCTAATCTTGAGGTCCCTCACCAGTATATGCATTCCCTCATGGGAGGGTGAGTAAGGATCAAATGTAAACCAAGTCCTCAAGCTCTGAAGTTCTCTTTATTATTTACTTTGCACTATTCCAATCATCCTAATATCATGAACGACAAACTACTCTAGTCCAGGTCCTTTTTATGGAAAAACCAAGCCCATTATTACGACCTCCATCTCACCTTTTAACAAAGAAACCAACTGCAGTAAGTGAAATCTGTTTTGAACCCCATTTTGCTCAGATAGAGGAAATAATATCTAATGGTTTATTTCTTTGAAAATGTTTATTATTTTCTCCTTACAACACTTCTTGTAGGCATTGTAAGTGTTTTCCTCGCCACGTAACTGATGGGAGAAAATCAGGCACGCACGAACAGATTTTCTGCCCTGGCCAAGCTGTGATCAGAATTAATTCAGGATTGAGGAAGAGGTGCCAAAAATCGACATTTCCCCACATGATATCTGCATTTCTGTGTGAATGGACTCCCTCCAAAGAAATTGTTGGGCAGACCCACTGTAGTCTCATATAATCTTCCAGACTGCTCTCCCTGTTTCTCATTCACCCTTCAGACCCACCATCTGCCCTCCAACAAAAAAGGCATTTTATTTCTACCAGTGGCAGAACCGTTTCTCTTTTCATCTTGTGCCTTCTTACTCTGCACAGTGCTTCAATCCCTCTCCTCAGCCCATGACCCAGAAATGCCCACCTCTCCCCTGTCTGGGTGGCTCTATTTTCAGAGTTGCCCTCAGTCCTGGGAAATAATTAATATTTGCGAGACACTATTTGTTGCCTTCCCCTCCTCTCTGACCCCAGAGACCACTAGGATTACCACTGCGCTCTGGGCTTTCACCCAGAAGGTGTGGGGGCAAGACAAAGGGGCTGCCATGCTTCTTGCTGATGTAATCCCACCCCATATGGAGCATCATGATGCTTCACATTAGAAATGGGGGCAGGAAAAATTCTGTCCCCTTTATGATGTGGTTGCCCTCTACTGCCTCTGAAAGCCCAGGTTTCTGTGGTTTCCTGGGGGTGTGTGGTGCACCTCTGGTTGACCCAGAGAAATCAGGGCTTCCCCCAGAGTCAAAACCCATAGGCTTGGGGTGAAACTCTGAGATGTGATAACTGTAGAGACTACCCCTATCTGCTCCTTGTGCTGTTCAGCTCACCAGTGCTGCTTTCATAGAGCGAGTGCAGTCACACAGGGTGAAAGCAAATGTGATGGTGTCTGAGCACCACCACAGACTGACCTGGGCTGGCGTTGGACTGGTACCATGGTCAGGATTTGGCCAGACCCCTGAACTGACGTGATGGGTGCCTGGCCAATGTGGAGGGTGAGGAGCCGGGTGGACACAGCCCACCCTCCTCCTTGATGAGCGGTCATGGTGGCCAATAACAGTTGCTACGGTGCCTGCCCCTTCACCCCTTCAGACTGTGGTGAGTAAATCGGGCTTTCAGATGTGAAAGCCCACTTTACTCTGGGTCTGGTGGCCAGATCCTGACCATGGTGGGGGCTAGCCCAGACTGTGACTTGGGGATTTCCCCAAGTCACAGCCTGGGCTAGTCCCCACCATGGTCGGGAGTCAGGCCGGGGAAACATCTGGCAGGCACCTTTCCACATGACGGTGGCCCGCAGTTTAACCCGCACTAAAATGAGTTCAACCGTGCCCCTGTCGCATTGAAAACACCCACAGGAATGGTCTCAGAATCCGTGTTTGTGTGTGAGAGAGACCGGGGCTGCTGCAGACCAGTTGTTTAGCCTTTAGCCTTTTATTGCCAAATATCTGCTCTGTGGCATCAGGAGCATCCTCCTAGTCCAGTTGGCCTCATGCTACATCAGCTCCAGCCCGTGTCCCCCTATTTGGGGTTGGAGCAAGCACTCCTGTGGGGAGGCCAGTGGTACGTACTCTAAGCCACTCTTATTCTCTTCCCCACCCTGTCCACTGCTTCATTCCAGGAAACAGAAAAACTCAACAGTCTCCACAGTCCCCTGCCTACCTGGTGTTGTTTTCAGAGCTGCTCTTCTCAGTTACGTACTTGCCAGAAACTAGTACTACTGTTAGTTGATTTACAAATCCCCATACAAACATTCATCCATTGTGTCCCTGTGCTGGCCTCGCCTGCGCTACAGTCTCATTTCCTTCCACAGAATCCTCATTTACTCATTCAAGCTTTTAGCTCACTACCAACAAATAGCTCTGTTATGTTTGGAGACAATCTTAGGGGTGTAAACCTATTTATTTACTCACATATCTAAAGAAAGGAGCTGCCAGGATTCCTGGCAGGAACATGGAGATGAATTCTGTCCCTGGCGGTAGCATTAAGACACCTCCCTTGGTGCCATAATACACATTTTTTCAAGTGATGCGTGCATTAGACACAGAGAGAAAAAAGAAAAAGTTCTATATTGGTATTTAAATTCCACAGTGTTAGGAGCCTAGTATTATCCTAGATATGGATGTGGCAAAGTTGGCAGGTTTCAATCTATTCCCCAAATGCTGCTTTTGTTCAGATTCCTCAGTGACCTGTGTGATTTGCTTTAGCAGTCCTGGATGACTCAGCAGTTCACTAGCAGCAGAACCAGGGTCAGCAAGTATTGCTTAGTCATTATTCTCACAGTTTCATTTGTAGACACCAGCATATGCTCAGCAAAGCTTATTACAGAAAATGAGAGCCTTCTGGCAGAGTTTTAGTTGGATAAATATAGTATCTATGACTTGCCAGCAGCCCATTCAGATGCCAGGCTTTTATTCCTGGTTTGAAAAGAAGACTGAAGTGGTGTTTAATGAAATATGGAACAAGTAGCAAAGCGGTTTCTGTGTCAATTCTTTTCTGAAGTGGCCAGCAGGATAAGCCTACTGTCGTCACTACTGGGTGTTATCGCATGGAACGGGGCCCCAATGGCCCCCTCTTTGCCCCAGATTTAGCTGCCCCTGTGAAGGGCAGTCACCAGATGGTTGCCCTGGTTTGGGCCGGGGTAGCTCCACATGGTGTCATCCCTAGAAAAGCGGAGGACGCCATGCGGGGTAACCTAGCCCAAACTGGGGCAATTGTGCTGTCCTGGAGCTGTCTTCTGTCTGATGTTGGAGCCCACAGGGCATACGGCGTGTAGGAGGATCGTGGCCAGAGGAACCTCCAGCCTGTCTGCTGAGGTCCTCGGGGAGGGGCACGGAGCAGCTCCGGTCTCTGACAGGTTGCCAACCCATGTGATAATACCCGCTATTACTTACCCACATGAAAATTGCTTTGCATGGGATGCTATTTTGTTGATTTCTTTGCACCTATGAATGATACACAAATGCCAATGCCAATGTAAGTGTACTCTCAATATTTTTTTAATGAGGGATTCACATCTATATGTACATACACATATGGAAAATATAGTTTGTCAATGGGAAACTAAAATATCACTTTATTTTATTGGCCCTTTCCGTGTCGTACAGAAGACATACAGGCACACAAAATAATCAGGGAGTCTGTGTCCAGAATTGAAACTGGGTCTTCTGATTCCTGGTCTAGTTCCTTAATCACAACAAGCCTACCTTCCCTCACCTCCTTTCTCCTTTTCAGGTTTCTGCAGTTATAGAGGGTTGTTTCAGAGGTCAAGTCCATTAGGCACTAAAATCTCTTGCAGTTCCTAAAATTAATAATAATAATTAATAATAAATTAATAATAAATTAATAATACATCTTATTTTTATAGTGCTCCCCTGCCTACATGGCACTTGGAGCACTTCACATTTTACATAAAAGTAAACACAATATAAACAAACTATTTAAAACATATAATTTAAAAGAATATTAAAGTGGATCCTAAAAGCACCTAGAAAATAAATATGTTTTCAGGTGCTTTTTAAAGGTAAGGAGGGAGGAACTGAGATTAACATCTGGGGGAGCGAGTTCCACACCGAGGGGCCCGCCACAGCAAAAGCAGGATCGCCCGCTGACTTAAGACGCGATGGCAGAACCCCAAACAGAGGGTGGTTCCTGAGCACAGATACCCATCAGTGTGAAGCTCCAGAAGAAGGTCTCTAATATGGCCAGGGCCTAATCTGTTTAGGGCCCTGAAAACCGGCAGCACAATCTTAAACTCAATCTGTTGTTCCACAGGCAGCCAATGCAGAGAACACAGGGCTGGTGTAATATGATCACAGCTGCCCAAACCAGTAAGCAGCCATGCAGCTGAATTCTGAACAAGCTGCAAGCGATGGATAAGCACTGCTCACCTCACCCACATTTCCTGCCCAGCTCCTAGGAGTCAGGCCCACATGTGGCAGGTCGCAAACAGACAGCCCGCCATGACACTGGCCCAGCTGGGCTGAACCAGGCATATCTGGGTCAGTGTCACATGTTTGCATTCTCATCCTCAATATGAGTTATTATTATTATTATTATTATTTTATTTTATTTTATTAGCATTTACGAGAGCTTACAATCTAAAGACAGGGGGAGGGAAGACAGGGAAGGGGGAACAGAGGGAGAGACAAGGGATGCAACATTCATGAGAATGCGAGAGCTCAGGTACACGTTCTTGGCTTGGTTACAGAGAATTGGGAGTTTGCAGATAACAGGTGGGGGATAATCCTGGGTGGGGATGATTAGCAGGAGTTAGGAAGGGCAGAGTGGAAGAGGTGGGTTTGGAGGAGGGACTTGAAGGTGTGGAGGGTGGGGGTCAGGCGGACGAGGGCAGTGAGGGAGTTCCAGGTGTGCAGGGCAGCGAGGGAGAAGGTCTTCAACTCCCTGAAGATTTTGTCCTGCAGTATTAAGAAAATCATGGGTGCGGTGCTGTTCTCACTTAAGTCCACGGCTCAGCCCCCATTGATTTTAAGCAGAGTGGTTATCAAAATCTGGTTTGCTTTCATTACTAAAATATCTGACAAATATCCTCGGCCTTCTGGGTTGAGAATGGGTTTGTGTAGTAGTTACACTGAAAATGCTAAATGACCCTTCAGTCCTTGCTGAGAAACATTATCTGTTCAATTAATGGTCCATAAAATGATTTGGATAAAAAACAAGCCTGCCAAACCATCAGAAATCCAGCAGGAGAAAGCTAATACTATCTGATTTCCAAAACTTAAAGGATTTAAAAGGCTTTAGGAAATGTAAAACATCACTTCCACAGGATTCTGAGTAACACTTTAGGAAACCAGAAACTAATAGAGAAGGAAAGTGCTATATCCCTACATAGGATATAGCAAACCCCATATGTTTTGAAGGTGTGTGACTCATGATTTAAAACAAGACAATAGCTTGTCTATTGTAAAGGTGAGCAGTGTGATGATTATGCAGCTGCTTTGTGCTGATGCTAGCCCTTTGCATTCTCTCATTCACTCCGATTTGGTCTGTGTTGTTACAAAGAGTAACAGTGCCAAATACCTGCTGGATCGTATCCTAAGTTATCTATCAAGAGTTAAAATCCTGTCAAGACCAGCTAACTCAACTTTGATCACAAATTAATTAACTAGTAACCTATCCGCATGGGGATTAGTAAAGCTAACCACACTCCTCAGGGGAATTCAGTTACCACAGGATTAGACCCTGCATATTCTTGGATTACATGAACCACAAGTTTAGTCAAATAGCTCTAACCTTTTCATCCAGTCTACTAGCTCATTAGACTTCCTAAATATCAAACACTGAGAAATGTTATTGTTTTATATGTAAGGTATAAAGACGCCTAAGCAACTTTCTTGGTTTATATGTAAGGTATAAGCAAGGCTATGGCCAAATTCTGATTGGTTTCATTACAATATTTGTCTGACAAGAACTGCTGGATTTGAATTCTAATTTTCCCCAAGTAGTGTCACTAGCATTTCAATGCCACCCCTCTTGTGAGTATCTCTGGATTTTAGTGAATTCTCTAAGGGCAAGTTCTCAGGAACAAGCAAATTACTTGTGTACTTCAGTACTTTATCACCTGGTGAAGTATCCCAGGACAAATGACTCAGGGAGTGTCCACATGTCCTCCTGTATTTTGAGCCATGAAATGGAAGAGGTAGGCACCTGTGATTCAAACAGGAGTAGGTGCCTCAAAAGGCCCATGGGTAAATTTCATTTCTAAGCAATTCAAACTACCCTGAGCATCAGAGCCAGTTTCCCTAGGACCCGGGGTAATTGTACAGTGGTAACTCTTGTGTGTACAAATCTTAAGGTGTTTTTCTTGAGGGCTTTGAGGGACGTCCCAGTGGGAGACTTAAACCATCTGTTTCCAGTAACATATTATATTTCTGTTACATCTGATTTACATTTTACTAATTTATTTCTAGCAGTCTGAATTAATACTCTGTTGGAGATAAATGAAGAGTTTACACCTTTGTAGAACAATTGTTCTAGGCTATTAGCAGACTCAGAAAGACACCTGTGCATCATGGTATACTCTTGTGTACTCAAAGTGTACCATTGATGACAAGGTGTAGTGTTGCAAACTGTCCCTCGTGGGATAAGAAGTTTGCAGAGCTGTCATTTTATTATGACTTTAGTCATTTTAAAGGCTAATTACGAGATTTGCAATGGAAGCTAAGATTCTTCTCACCAGAGGTTTCTGGCCTTCTAGCCACACTGAGATGTTTCAAGCCACACTGACAGCCAGTGTGGTGTAGTGGATAAGGTGCTGGACTTGGACCTGGGTGACCAGGGTTTGAATCTCATCCTAACCAATGAACTCACTGGGTGGCCTTGGGTAAATCACAACCTCTCAGCCTCAGTTTCCCGTCTGTAAAATGGATGTGTATGTTTGTCTGTCTTTCTCTGTGTGTTCCTCTGATCCTTGTTCATCTTAGATTGTAAACCCACTGGGTAGGGACCTGTCTCTGATAATCTGCAACTGTATGCAGTGTGCCTGCTAGTGCTAAAGGAAAGTAGTGGCAACCTCATGGTCCCACAGAGAAGCTTGAAAACCTGTCTGCTGGGCACCCTAAAGTCTTAGCAACAAGATAAGACAAATAAAAATAACTTATTGTTAAAAATCACACACTTTAATTATTTTTAAGCAAACCCCAATATTTTGAGGGTGTGTGTGACTCATGATTTGGGATGGGTGGGGGAAGAATATAAAAGCAGCGAGTATACCAGGCCTTACTTTTAAAATATATGAAAACCACATATTCTGGAGCATAGTTCTGCAGTAAATCACACAGCTGTGCATGAGGTGAATTATTAACATTCGCGGGGGCTGCAGCCTTCCAGAGGGATGCTATTAAGAACCCACCAATGACTCAGTTCTTCGATGGGCTGCAGTAGGAAGTGAAGATGACAATCCTGTAGGTGGCGCTGTTCTCTGTCAGTAAGAAGCAAATGTACTGCCCACCCAGCTTGATGAGATTTAACATGCAAGAATCCTAGGTAACTACAATAAAATAATCCTGGACAGGCTGTAGTTCAGGTAATTATATACAGACTGTCTCCCCTCAGGTTTAATTGGTTGTTATTCTTTGGTTAGTGTTTAACATTAGTACATTACTGCATACCATTTAAGAGTTGAATGAATGTTTATTGAGTCAGCATTTATGCTATCACAAGTACAATAGATTGGTACATAAATAAATAAATAAAAATAGATATAAACAAGGATAAAAACTGGAGTCCATAAAAGATTCAATACATTATTGTTTAGGCCGAAGGCCAGAAAGGGAATAAAGGGAAAACCTTAAGCCTGGTAATAGTAAATATTCATACCATTTAAGAGTTGCTGTGTACCATCCCAGGGTCAGTCAGTCAGGTGAGGAGTGATCTTTCCATACATGTTAGTTATAATTCCAAGAAGTTTATTGAGCTTAATGTTATTAATGAACTTTTATAAAACTCTTTTGGATTCTTGCATAGTGTAAACTATTATTATTAACAATGAACCAACTGTATGGTTGCCATGTTGGTTCCAAATGTCAGAAATGGAGACAAAGTAGTTCTGATGATATCTTTTATTGGTCCAACTTCCCCCAAAGTGTGCACATTTTCACTAAAGAAGCTGGATCAATAACCAATGGCTCATTTCTTGAGATACTTTTTTTTTTAATAAATGAAGCACAAATTCAAGACTCAAAGTCTAAAGATCTATTGCTGTTAGAGATCCCATGACACAGCTTGTAAGAGCTGAAATTTAGCTTCAGTGTTCTGGCCAACCTTTGGCTTGGCTATTTGCATTCTATCTGCCTAAAGCGAAACAATCCCCTTCTTTGAGAAAAGAACTCGCAGAACTAGTACAAACTCACCTAGTTACTTCCTCAATTGTTTGTTGATTTGGTTAGAGCTGAAACGAGTATCTGGAAAAATGGCTTTACCCGTTGGATTTCTGGTGCCTGAACTGACTACAAAAATACTGGGTATCAATCAGTACTCTATTGTGACCTGATTTGAGGACCCGATGTCCAGGAATGTTGACTTTGGGTATCAATTTTTTGGTTTTCTGTCCCAATTTACTAGTCGGTAACTGAAAAATCAAAAATGGATATTGGAAATAACAGACTTTTTAGGTATCCAGGTATGATCAGGTAGCCTATCGAATACCCGAGGTGGTACTTGACAATGCAGGTGTGATAAAGATCAGGAAACCAACATACATGTTCATAAATGGGTACTCTGTGTTGGTATTGTTTAGCCATGTTTGGTGTCTAAAGGATCAGTGCAATGTATAAAAAAACATGGCATGACTTAGATTACATGAGGTATTGATTATACAAGTCAGAATGAAAGTTATACTAACAGCTTAGAGAAGGGAACAGGAAACTTTTTGACCTCTTCATAGATAACATGGGGATGGTCATGAAACCACAGATGTTTCTATTTCCCATGGATTGTATTCAAAATGCATTGTGTACACCAGAGGGCAATATACTTCATAAGTCAGAATACAATGACTAAAGGACTGACAACCAAAGTTAATTAACACCTAAAAGCAAGCAGACTGACAGAGTCAAAAGGCTTGCTTAGGACATCAGTGAGAGAGATCCTCTTGACAAACAACATGTGAGAAATCTTCTGAGAAAACTTTGTAATGCTAACAGAAGCAAGATGCTGGACACAGCTTTTTCCATTAAGGCTGAGAGAGAAAGGATTTAATGACTGAATTGAACTTGGAAGCACTCAGCTACATAGGGTAAGATGAAATTTAGAATTCACTGGAAGTTCGGGTTGCATTATCTATTATGTTTATTTGATTTACTGCACTCTGAGCACAATCTTGCATTGTATAGTAATCTTGTTCCTTATAATAAACTTCTTTTAACTAAGCTGCTGTGCTTAAGTGAATTCCTGACTTTGGGGTGACACAGTTTGGGGTGATTCTGAGTAAACATACTCAGATGAACCTGATGAAGTATTTTCTGTGCTTTGGGAAATTCTGAGGCAAAGGTGGCTATGGAGAGTTAACCCCTTATGGGCTGGAACAGTTCTAGGAAGAGCTGATCCAGTAGGAGCGGTAAGTGGAGAAATTGGGTCACAGCTAGCCTAGATTTGGGGCAGAGAGGTCTCGATCCTGTCACAGTGGTGCCCAACCAAAGGGATTAAACCCCAAGACTATTATTATTATTATTATTATTTATTTTTATTTATTTATTTATTTAATAAATTTTTATACCGCCCCATCCTGCAATGCAGCTCGGGGCGGTTTACAACAATAAAAACAATTTAAAATCTATAAAATACAAATATAAAACATATAAAACAGGGCAACGTATAATCATGGGTAAATATAAAGGTGGGGGATTAAAAA
>QEPC01007521.1:3020600-3056662 GCA_003113815.1 Sphenodon punctatus | reverse complement strand
GAGTGGCTCAATTGGCTAAATCAGCCATTTTGAAATTCTGGTTATGGTTGAACCTGACTCAATCGGACTCATTATCACATCTAGCTGTCCATTCAGCTGTTGGGAATTGGCTGGACACAGTTTAGGAAATTTTGCATTCTCTGGGTTTCTCTGCATCTTATATACTATCTTTCCCATACCATAGAGCTTGGTCTGAAATTAGTTCTAGACTAAAAATGTTGATTTGAAAACATTTAAACTTTTTCCCCCCAGTTCTGTGATAAGGGGATTTGGCTTTTTCTAACTAACTACCCCAGATATGCTATTTCCCCCATAGGGAGATACCTACTAAAGTCAGATTTAATCAGGTAGGGACATATGTCCAAAGAGGAGCTTGGAAGAAGATTCCCTGCAACCAAAGATTATGCTCCTGCTCAGAAGGTGGAATTGACGATCTTGCACATTTTTTGTGGTTCTGTTCCAAGTCGATAGAAATGAGAGAGAGATATTTGATTCCCCATGTGAGAAAACTTAGCTCTTTTCATGATTATCGAGAAAACTATATGGATCTTGCAGAGTGATTCTCTCAGAGTGCTACATGGAATGCAATGCAATGCGATTGCAGTCTGCAACCAACGATCAAGGTGAATGTGCAATTTAGTTTTAAATATTTAATGGTGATTGTTGTGTATTGCCCAGGAGCCAAGCTTTGCCATGGTGCTCTGATAAGAGCAAGGCATATATTGTTAATCTTCAGGAGCCAAGTCCTGCCAAGGTGTGCTCTGATAAGAGTAAAGCATTGTGGGTAATTTTTCAGGAGCCAAGCCCTGCCAAGGTCTGCTCTGGTAAGCAAGGCATATATTTTTAAAATTCAGGGTGTATGTAGTTCTACATTGTGTACTTTTACACTGTGTATTGTCTGTCTGTATTATAGTTTTGATTTTGTAACTTTTTGGCCTAAGCTGTTAATAAATTAATTAATTCATTCAGTTCTGTGATCGCACAGTGCACACAACAGCTGTCTTTACATTTTAAAGACCACTCAGATGACCTCAATGTGCTTGTCCTGTGTGGCATCAGAATGCTCTAAACATTCTTTACAGCTGTAATTGGCCTTGGCTCACCTTCATCCAGAGTGAGAGTTGAGTCAGCATTAGGCATTGGACCTGAGTTTTGACCGGCTTGCTCATCGCCAGATTGATATTGCATCTGTCTCTTCTTCACAGGAGACATGCCAGGATGTCCATATGCAAAGAGATCTCCTGAATACATGTAACTTACAGTGCATAGGTGATGATGGATACAAACCCTGCTATTGTCCATGGAATCTGTGCATAATAACGCCTTAGGTATTGGCTTTAAATCTAGCTCTGTCTTTGATGTTTCAGCAGAAGTTTTTCACTGGCATACAGAAAATACCCTTGGGATTAAATGGTATTCTTTATTTTTATCTTTATAAGAATTGGGATTTAGGCCTTTGTTCATTAAATGGATAAAAATCTGCGCACTCAAGGATGAGCAAATGTATTTATAAACTCTTGGTTATTTTCTGGAAATCCTTTTACAAATGCCTTCAGGACACCATGTCTGGTGTTTGTCCTTACACAAATTGTTTTTCTTCCGATAACTGAAAGAGTACATAAGCTTGGAGCATCGTTAACAATACAATAAGGGGTCTGATTGTTTCTATTTGGAGATTGTATTTAGAAGTGTTTGGGATTTTTCAGATTCACTGGGTGTTTTCAAACGTTACGAGATCACAATCAACCACAGTGAACCACACACAACCTCGCAGCGGGGCTAAAGGGCCCCGAACGTCTGTTTGGTAGTTGCCAGATATTCACCACAGACAATCCCCAGCAGGGGACAAAATTAACCACCCTTCCAGAGCTCCAGCCTGGACCATCTCCGAAAGGGTGGTCAAAGCAATTCCCACCGGGAAACAACAAAACGTAATGACTGAACGGCAACCACCAGCTGGAATCAATCAAAACAATTCCCAGCTGGAGACAAAGCACGACGCACGCAGCGTTGCTGCCAGGCAACAAGCAGCAACACAAGTCGGGGAGGGAGATTTAAAGGGCACACAGCAGCAGGGGGATGTGGCGGGATGGAGCGAGGCGGAAGGGAGAGGAGAGCGGAGGGTGAGCGAGCAAGGGAGGAGGAGGAGGTGGAGGAGGCAAAGTCACCGCGGTACATCCGGGCATAGAAGGGAGAGATGGTCATGATCCAGGCATCGTGGCTGAAGCCAGATTGGCCCATGTAAATGTCGATGAAGCAGCCCCGGTGGTCCACGACCGCCTGCAGCTGCAGGGAGCAGTACCCGTGTCGGTTGACATATTCCACGGCCTCCCCAGCGGATGGGCGGAGAATCGTGATGTGGGTGCCGTCCATGGTGCCCATGCAGCTGGGGAAACTTCCAGCTGCGAAGCCAGCCATCACGGCCTCCTGGTCCACCAGCTGGATCGCTCGGTCCAGGAGCATGCTCTCCACCGCCTCGCAGGTGTCCCGCATGATCCCGGCGATGGTGCTCACCCCAATTCCAAAGTGCTGTGAGACGGACCAGCAGGAGTCGGGCATTGCTAGGGCCCAGACCCCGATGGCCACCCACTGGACCATGGGAATGGGGGCCCGCATGGGGGTGTGCTGCCGCTCCAGCTAGGGCATTAACAGCTATGCAAGTCACAGGAGGATGCACCTGTCCATCCAAAAGTGCGCTCTCCAGGCAGCCTCGTCCCACTGAGCCAGTGCCTTGGCCCACCACCCCTGTGCCTGCTCCATGACCCATACCCACTGGGCAATGGGCATAGCGAGCAGGGCTGCGCACCCCATGGTCTCCCTCCACCACTGGAGCCGGCTGCCCGCCTCGTGGAGTGCAGCAGCCAACTCCTGGGCATGGATGAGGGCCTGTTGGGCAGTCCCGGACACCCACTGGGCCCTGAGTGGGGCCAGGGAGTGCCTGCGCCCATGGTGGGCTCTCTGGGCTCTAGCAGCACTCCTGGCCATGCACACCCGCAGGCGGGCGGGCAGGTGCACCTCTGCAGTCTGGATGCGCAAGAGGTCTGTGTGCAAGCAGTACCACTCTGCGTAGACTTCTAGGTGCATCCCGCAGGTGCCCAACCATCCCAGATCCATGGTGAACAGTGCCCCAGGTGGGTTGGAGCTGCACCCATTGTAGGCTGGGGCATGTGTCACCCCACCCCCAGGTCATGACCTGGCAACTGGGCGGGGGGCCCCGGGTCGCACCAGTGGCCCCCCCTGACCAGCTGGCCCTGCTTCTGCAGGGCAACCGGGGTGGAGAGGCAGCAGGCGCCCCATTGCATACACTTGCAGTCCCTGCATGGGGCCTAGTGCATGGTCCAGCCTGCACCTGGGTGTTCAGGCAGCAGCTGCATTCCTGCTGTCATCACCTCCCACCTCTCTGTGTTGACTGCCTGTTGTCCTCGCAGCCCTGATTAGTTTTTAGGCTGTCCTGTATGTGTGCTTGGTTCCAGCAGCTGGGCTGGGTCTGCATCCCATGCCTCGCTCTTTTGCTGTGTCAGGTTGCGGCCTGTGGCCTTATCGCTTGGCCTTGGAGCTCCCCTGCTTCCCCTCCCGTCCCTCCAGGGATTGTGGGACTCCTCTTTCCTTGCAGTTAGTATCCACCACTTGCTGGACCATGACTGGCAGTGCTTCCCCAGGGCTCGCGGGCCCCACAACCCCCAGCGCCCCCCATAGCTGAACCTTCCACAAGACCATGGCCCCATGTGACCTGTGGCATTCCCCAGCCATGCAATTGCTCCTGAACTGCCTGGACAGCCTCACAGGTGCCTATGCGAGTCTGAGCTCTGGGCTGCACTACTTTGGCTATGAGGTGAGTGCCCACGATTGCCGGATGCATGCGGAGACACTGGGCCTGCATCCCTTTACCAGTGGGCACATCCTGGAGATGAGGTGTTCGCATGTGGGGTGGTTGACGGTGGAGACTGTGTCTGCTCTCTCTGTGTGCAGCCTGGATACCTACATAGCCTGTCTGGTGGAGGGGGGCCCTGCCCTGGCTGTGTCCTTCTTTGGCTGTGTTCACGGGGCCCGTGAGTACCAGCGGTCATGTTGGGTGGTCTGTCACCACCTGTTGGAACTCGGTCATCTTCCATGGCCCCCAGCTGCTGACTATGGCTTGTCGGAGCCCACCGGGGTGGAGCTGGTGGCACTGGCTGGTGTGTGGTCCCGATCTGGCTGTGTCCTTCTTTGGCTGTGTTCACGGGGCCCGTGAGTACCAGCGGTCATGTTGGGTGGTCTATCACCACCTGTTGGAACTTGGTCATCTTCCATGGCCCCCAGCTGCTGACTATGGCTTGTCGGAGCCCACCGGGGTGGATCTGGTGGCACTGGCTGGTGTGTGGTCCCGATCCGATGTCCAGGTGGGGCTCGCCATGCAGGATCCCTTTGAGGCATACTACCTCGTCGCCCACCATGTGTCTGCGCTGGGATACCATCGGGGCATGCTTCAGTGGCCCCACTTCATGCACTGGCAGGCCACCCGGCCCCATGCCCCTTCATGGTCCCCTGAAGCTGACTGTGAGGCCCAATGTGCCTTCCGGGCCCTAGATGCTGGCTCCGCTGTGAGCTCCTGCCTCTGCCGCGATGCCGTGGGTTGCTGCCTGCTCCCTCCATGATGTCCAAGGCTTGCTGCTGTGCTGGCTGGTTCCTGGGGTTCCACTGCCCCTTCCTGAGCCTCTGGACCCCCTCCGTGCCCCCCCCATCTGCCTCTGCAACTGGTGTTCCCCTCCATGGCTGCCTTCTCCTGTGGCTTTGTCCTGATCTCCAAGCTGGCACCCAGTGCCCCGGGTGCTGCTGTACTTCATAGTCTGGCCGTGATCCCTCCTGTGCCCATGGCCCCACCCCCACTCCCTTGGGTGACTCTGTGACCGTGGGATTCTGGGGCCCTCGGACTGCACCTCCTGGCATCCTCCCGGGTGTGTGTGTGTGTGTGTGTTGGACCGGCTGTGCTGCTCCTCAGCTCCGGCTCACCTCCATCCCATCCATCACACCCTTGCCAGTGCGTGGGGTCCCTGTCTGCCTCCTGGACCATTCCCGGGCCACTGTGTGATCCGTGTGGCCTCCCCCTGTGCCTGTGCTCTGCCCCTGAAGGGTTCCCCTGGGCCAGGGCTGCCTGTGTAGCTGTGGGGTTGCCCGTGCTGCCTGTCCTGTTGTGGGGGTTCTGGCTGCTGTTCCCTGTGTCCTGCCCTGCCCCCTGGGTCGGTTCCCTCCCACTTCCTCCCCCCTTTGCCCACTGTGCCGTGTGTGTTGGCCATCCCGCTGTGTTCCCCCTTTCCTTCCTTTCTTGTGTGGGTGTGTATGCACCCAGGTGTGTGTTAGTGCTGTGTGTTCCGCTGTGACCTCGTTTTCTTCGTGCCAGTTGTGTGTGCCGCCTCAGCAGCTCTTCTCCCTCCTCCCCCTCCCTTCCCATTTCCCTTGTGTGGGCGTGTCCTTTTGGCCCTTCTGGCTTCGTTTGCCCTCTGTTGACCATGCCTGCCTCCTGCCCCTCCCCGGTGCCTTCTGGGTGTTTTGACCACGGCCCGGAATCAGCATCACGTCTTTTGTGCTGCCCCGGGCCATGGTCTGTCAGGCCGATTCCCTGCCATGGTCCTGCTCCCATCACGTCTGTTTGGAGCCTTCCTGGACCATGGGGGGTGATTGGTTGGCTCACCACCACTGGTGATCCACTGTGGTGAATCGGGAGCCCGTAACGTCTGAAATCACCCACTGACTCAACATGTCTTTTTAAGGGAAAGAGCAATAGCACCTTGGTTTAAATCAATGTGAGAATTTTGTTTTCTAAAAATGCTTTTGAAACTGGTGTACCTTTTAGAATGTTACCTTCTATTTGTTTTAAACTGTAAGAATCTGGATTTCGGCCTATGTTGGTTAAACAGATAAAACTCTGAACACTCGGCAACATGCAAAGTGCATTTGTAAATGGGTTAATCTCTTGGCCAGCTGAGTTCATTTTCTGGGAATCTCCAACCCTCTCTGACTTTCAATTTACATTGGCCCATGTAAATCTAGTGGTATAAATCAGGTCAGCTATCAGATTAGAGGTGTGGAAGGCAGGGCAAAGAGAACATAATCAGTGCCCTCATGATGATGCATGCTAATGACATAGTCACAACTGGTAACTTTAATCCCAAATGTCCTGCATGTTTGGCAGAAACATTTCAAGCATCCTAGTGCTGACCTACCAGGATTTCCACTAAAATGAAGAGGGAGCTTGGTTACTGCTTTTTGCTTTAAACAGCAGATGTGGTTTTTAAAAGTCTGATAAAAAAAAAATGGAATGTGTTTATTAAAAAAAATAGAGCAGCTTGAAACATTTTAGTCCTTCTTTATATAGCACACATTTTTAGATATGAAAAAATTAGATTATCTGCATATGTTCTAGAATAGGTTTGGTTAAGCTACAGCAGAAAGGGATATTATAGCTCATAAAAGCAAAATGAAAGCCCCATCCTAGTGCTGATGTCAGTCATAGTGAAAAGTATGCAGCAGCTGCTCAGCACCCCACAGAATCAAGCCTCCAGTTACTTAAACATTCCAAATGATAATGTAGCATATGAGGTGCTTCAAGCAAATTAGCTGAACTGCTCCATTTTCCAGTTACTGTATGTGTGAATAATTAAGACTAATCATGTTCACTGAAGAAATTTTTTTTCCTACTTGATACAAAGTTCTATTTTTGATCCCTCCCCAAGCTGCTTCATTATGTAATGGTGCAATTCCCAGATTAGTAGGCCTAATTGAATCAGAGGGTTTCTTTTGAGATGACTGTGTAAATAATAACAATGAGAGGAAATGAAGTGGTCCTCCCCTCACTAGCCAGAACACAAATGTTGGGGTTTATTTTTAATCAGCCCATGCCACTTGTTTATCTTTCCTCAAAATATTCAGCTGTTAAGTTAGATCTGAGTCTTTTAGAGAGCTTTTAAGATCAACTGCAACAATTCACCAAACTCAGCCAACAGAGTGATGTCATTGACATATCTGAGGTCTCAGAACAGTAGTCAACTTGACCCTACTGACAGCTGCCTCTTCAAGCTTGCTCATCAACGAATCAGTGCTAATGATGAACTACGATACGGATGGGACACTGTGCTTAGGAATTCCTGTGGAACAGGAGATCATGGTATATACGTTTACATTCTACTAGAGGTTTTCTCTCTAGAAGACCAAAGGACCCGACAGTCTTACTGGCAACATGGACTTGCCAGGGACACCAGGCTTACTGTATGTACTGATCAAAAGCCTGGTGGAAGTCAACAAAGAGTATTGCAATTTCACCATCATCTGGAAGCTGTGTTAGGTTGGAGACTTGGTTGATAATGGAATAGCCAGGTCTAAAGCTGAACTTGGTTTGCCATATAGCACTTCACAGATTTGTCCCCAGGATTGGCAGCAGTGTGATACCTCTTGTAGTTCTTTTTTGAAGAGGAGCAGCATGACACCTCTCTTCCAACCAGCAAGGATGATGTTAGTACACCTGATGGTCTAAGAATCTGGTTCCCAGGACCCTTGTAGCAGGGAGCAGTCTGGCGAGGCTGCTGCCCCTTTAAGAAGGGGGCTATGTGGGCCAGCTAGAGGGCTGAGCACGCACAGGGGCATGGCAGAGCCAGCCCCATAGCTGGGGATCAGCCTGTGAGACAAACAGGCTGAGAGACCCTGGGACAGAGTGGGCAGGATACTGGCCCTTTAAGGCAGAGGAAAAGAAGCCTGGCCACACCCACTCTGCCTGTATATAAGGAGAGCATGGCAGCGAGGAAGGCAGTCTCTGTCTGGGACCTGAAGGGGCCACATCTCCCTGACAAAGCCTAGCCATTCTATGCTCTCCAGGCTGCTGAAGACTGGAGAACCAGGGTGGAACCAGGTACTGAGGATAAGCTATTCCCAGAAGGGAGCCTTGTGCCTGGGGAAGGCTTGGCCAGAGCCTGCGGCTTTGAGGCCTGGCTGGCTGGACGTTGGGGGTTGTTGTTAGGTTGCTCCTGAGCCTGAGAGCGACTGATCTGACCTGGGCCTGCAGGGTGGAGGTGACTGAGTTGGCAGCTCGGGGATTGTGTACAATGTACACTGAGCGTAAGAAAGGACTGTGGACTGATGCCCTCTGGACAGCTTGTGTTGGGGCCTATAGGAGGGTACCGCCTTCCTTGAAGGTGGATTCAGCCGAGGCCAAGGCTGAATAGGCGTGGCAGCGGGGTAGAGCTGATTCCCTGAGTGAGATCCCAGTACCCCCATGTGGCCCTGGGAAGACCCCCTGCTACAAGCCTCACCTGTTGTCAGCAGCTCAGCAGGTATACTTAATCATAGAATCCTAGAGCTATAAGGGTTACCACCAGGATAATTGAATCAAGCCCCCTGCTTGGTGCAGGATTTGTCAGACCTAAATCATCCTCTTCTTCTTATTATTATTATTTTATTAAGCATTTATATAATACCAGCAATGTACCTGGCACTTTACAATTGTAAGAAAGGGACATGGTCCCTGTCCCAGTGGGCTTACAATCTAAGAGAGACAAGGGGGTGGGGGTGGCGTGAGACAAAGGGTGGTGGAAACAGAGGAAGAGACAAGGATACACACATGAACTCGTGTGGTCTCAGGTGCACGTGTTTGGCTTAGTTACAAAAGTGTAGTTACTAATTTAATGTTAAACAAGATACAATGATTCAGGATAAGTCAGCAAGTGGGGAGAGGGGAATGAAGAGCCAGGGAAAGCTTGACAGAAGAGGTGGGTTTTGAGGAGGGATTTGAATATTTGGAGGGAGGAAGCTGAGCGAATGTGTTCAGGGAGGGAGTTCCAGGCATGGGGGGACTGCCAAGGAAAGCAAGCAGATGTGTTTTGAGGAGCAGGGGAGCTGTGAGCAGGTGAGGGTGATGGCAGAGGAGGCACAGAGCTCCTAGACAGAAATGTAGAGGGAAATGAGTGCTGAGAGATAGTGGGGAGCAAGGCCATGAAGAGTCCTGTAAGTAAAAACCAGGAGTTTGTGCAGAATGCGTTCAGGAAGAGGGAGCCAGTGGACAGAGGAGAGGAGGAGCTGTACGTGGTCAAAGCAGCAGGCAAGGTCGATGACCTTTGCAGCAGAGTTATGAACAGAAATGAGAGGAGCCAGGTGAGAGCAAGGAAGGCCAGTGAGAAGAAGTTGAAATAGTCAAGGTGAGAGATGACCAGGGCATGGACAAGGGTTTTAGCAGAGGAAACAGTGATGAAAGGACGGATCTTAGCAATGTTGTGCAGAGAGAAGCGACAGGATTTGGCAACAGAATCGATCTGAGGTTTAAAGGAGAGGGAGGAGTCAAAGATGAACCCTAGGCTATGTGCCTGAGGGACAGGTTGTATGTTGACCCCATCAATGATGACAGAGAAAGAAGAGATAGAGGAAGGATATGGGGGGGAGGGGAAGTTGGGGAGTTTGATTTTAGCCATGTTAAGTTTGAACTGATGAGACATCCAGACAGAAATGTCAGAGAGGCAGTTAGTGAGGCGAGACTGGATAGAGGGAGAGGGAGTGGAAAGATAAGGTTGAGTATCATCACATACAAATGGTACTGGAAGCCATGAGATTTGATGAGTTTGCCTAAGGACAGAGTGTATAGAGAGAAGAGAAGCGGACCAAGGATGGAGTCTTGGTGAACTCCAACCAAGAGGGGAAGAGACAGGGCCAGCCTTAGCCTATGTGGGGCCCAGGGTGGGCAACAAAGGCGGGGCCCTATTTTTCGCTGTCGGTGGGCCTAGGGGCCTTCCCCAGCTCAGTGTGGGGGCGGTGCACTACCCGGGCTTGGGGATGGTCGGGGGATCACTCCCCTCCGCCCATCCCCAAGCCCAACCATTAGATCACTTACATGATCCGCCGCCAGCCTGGACCCCGTGCCAGGCTCGGCGTCTCAGGCGAGACAGACACTGTGTCAGCAGATTAAATCTGCTGCCGCGCTGCCCGCCACCACCATAGGTTCTGCTGCCCCTCCCTCTACTGCCTGGCTGTCTTAGGAGCTAGAGAATATATGTTTAATAGCTACGTATCTACTATTGATGGGGTAGAATATATGGGGTTGGGAGACAAACACCCTGGCAGATGATTGATGGATTTGATAGTTATGGAGAGACAACTGAATGCACTGGTTGTAGTTGCATCTTATGTGTTTACTTTGTTGTTTTGTTTTTATTATTGTTTGTATTGTTTTGTGTATGTATTTTATGTTGGGCATATAGCAAAAGCTTGCCCGTAATAATAAATTTGAACTTGCCTGGCTGTCTCAGACAGGGGAAATGAGGGAGAGGCAGAGGCCCCACCTCTCCCACATTTCCCCTGGCCAAGAGACTAACAGGCAGGGGGGCGCACCCACGGAGTCAGGGAGAGGAGGGGCCTCTGCTTCTCCCTCACTTCCAGTGAGGGAGAAGTAAAGGCCCTGCCTCTCTCTCACGCCACTGGCTTCCTCTGCTGCCTGGATGTTTCAGCCAGGGGAAATGAGGGAGAGGCAGAGGCCGCACCTCTCCCTCATTCCCCCTGGCTGAGACTGACAGACCATGGGGGGGGCACGGAGTGTGGGAGAGGCGGGGCCTCTGCCTCTCCCTCACTCCTGCTGACCCCCTCCACTGCCTGTCAGTCGGAGTCAGCCAGGGGTCCCGTGCTCAGGGTCCCCAGCTCCTGGTCACTATCAGGCTGGGAGCTGGGGCCCCCCGAGTGTGGGGCCCCCACAGGAGCGGGGCCCGGGGCAGCCACCCTGCACTTCCCTGCGGTAGGGCTGGCCCTGGGAAGAGAAGTAGAAGAAGCACCAGCAAGAAACACATTGAAGGATCAGTCAGAGAGGTAGGAAGAGAACCAGTTGAGGACTGAGCCACGGAAACCAAGGGAGTGGAGGGAGTCAAGTAAGAGAGAGTGGTTGACAGTGTCAAAAGCAGCAGAGAGATTGAGGAGGACAAGGATGGAGTAGAGGTGATTGGATTTTGCTAAGAGAAGGTTGTTAGTTATTTTAGCAAGAGCAGTTCTAGAGACATATGCTCATCCAGCCTCTTCTTAATACCTCCAAGGATGGAGAATCCACAGCTTCTCTGGGTAGCCTGTTCCTTTGCCTGACTGTCCCTATAGTCAGGAGCTTTTGCCTTATCATAGGGTGCTTTCGTAGGTGCCGCCACGCTTCAATCCTGCACAGAGTGAGAGCCCTCACCCTGGGCAGCATTTGGCCCAGCTGCCAACAAACGAGATGGTGGACCAGACCAGGGTGATGTGTGGACATGTGTCCACACAGCACTGCCCCTGCGCTGCCTGGAGCAGTCTTCCCCACCCTGATGGGCAGCAATGGCAGCCTATGAGGCCACCCTGTCTGCCTGGAACCACTGCAGACCCAGACTGGGATAAGTGCAAGCAAGCCAACACATGTGATGGCCCACTTTACCCCAGTCCAGAGTCCTTTCCATGGGCTGTGGCAATGCTTAGTCCAGGCTGTTCTTCGGGAATGGTCCCGAGGAACAGCCCTGGTTTAGCGCCATATCGGCCCATGCAAACGCGGGTTCCGGCCCAGGGCAATATCTGGCGGCTGATTTCTGCCATAATGAGAGCACGGATTCCCACATTTAGAAAAATGTGAAAATCCGTGCTCTTGTCATGTCTGAAAACACCCATAGAGTTGTAATGTACTTCAAAGGTCATCTAGTCCAACCCCCTGCTCAGTGCAGGAAATCTGCAGCTATAGCATCCCCGACAGATGGCTTTATAGCCTCTGTTTGAAAACTTCTAGTGAAGGAGAACCCACCACCTTCCCAGGCAATTTGTTCCACTGTCAAAGAACTCTTACCATTAGGAAGTTCTTCCTAATGTTTAACTGAAATCTACTTTCTTGTAATTTGAGCCCATTATTTATAGTCTTGCCTTCAGGGGAAGAGAGAACAACTCTTTACCATCCTCTCTGTGAAAGTGCTTCAGGTAAAAGGCCACTATCATGTCTCCCCTTAGTCATCTCTTTTCTAGACTAACCATACCTAGATCCTTCAGCCTTTTCTCATAGCACTTAGTTTCTAAGTCCTGACCATCGCTTTCCTTTGAACTAGTTCCAATTTGTTGATTTCCTTCTTAAAGTTTAGTGCCCAGAACTGGACACAGTACTCCAGCTAAGGTCTGACCAGCGCAGAATAGAGTGGAACAATCATTCTCAATCTTCTATAATTTATTTATCTTCTAATTAATATGAAATTGTTTTTATTCAGTACTGTCAGTGCTGCAACAGCTGCTGCAATAGCTTGCAAAGGCAAACCAGTCAGACTAGTAAACGAGAACCTGTGGAAGCTTAGAAACTGCAAATCCCCATCCCAGTTTTCTTTTTGCTTTATGCTTGAAGCAGGTCCTATGCTCCTTGAGATTAGGAAGAGTAGTAAGGACTTAAAGCTAATAAACTGGTAACTGGAAAATGCCCGTGAGAGCTCTAAAGCTTGTATTATAACTGAAAATCCAGATTATCCCCCAAAAGCCGCTTTCTGATGTCCACCTAGAACAGTCTCTAAAATTTGGGGACTGATCAGATGCATTTTAAAAAACTTATATCCGAGAAAGAGAGGGGGGCCTACTTTTCATCAAACTGATCGTTATCAGTTTGACAGGTCATGCAACCGGAAGTCCCGCCTTCTGGGGACATGATGGAAGTGACGTAGGCGGAAGAAGAAAATGATGTAGCCGGAAGTGGAAATGACATAGTTCGTGGGTTGGAAGTGACGTAGAAGTGGGTAATGCTTCTGGGTTAAGGGGTTGGGGGTGTAACCTTTCATTCCACCCCCAACCCCCTCCCTGATTCTGGAAGGTCCTTATGTGTGATTGGTGGATCTGCTTGAGGGTCAAGGGTTGGGGGGGTGAAACTGAAGGTTCCACCCCCTCCCTGACTCCGCAAGGTACTTACCTGCGATTGGTGGATGAGGGTCATCTGAACCCCTCAAACCGCTCAGCTGACTGGGCTGGATCAATGGGTGAAAGTTTCATCATTCTAGCCCACCCCATTTTGGAAGGAAAAAAATGGACCAATGGGGTGGCGGATCGTGGTGGGGTAGGCCGGATTAGCCGAACGGGGTTATGTGTGGTTTCAAACAACTCAGATGTCTGAGCTGAACCAATTGGTGAAGGTTTAGGACCCATAAACCCACCCCTAGGGAGGTATGAAAGAGGGGACCGCCATTTTGTGGACACTTGTCATAGCAGAGACCGCCATCCGTACATCTGAAATGGCTTACCGCAGTGCTGGTGGACCCTTTGAACTTATAAGAAAGCTCTATGCGATAATGAAACCCAGAGAACCTCAGAGGGGGGTGATGAACCCATGGATACGCAGCAGAGTGAAGACCCCGTGGTAAGTTCTACATGAGGGTTGTGGAACTGTCAGAGGGGAAAGTGAAATAGACACAGGCTTTGATTTTATCTTTTATTTCAACAGGTAAATGTCGGCCTTGTAAAGGCTTTTGAAAACTTGAAGTTGGAAGATCCTGTCGGAGTAAGCATATCCTGTGTTTCCTGCATTTGCAAGTGCTCAAGAGGATCTGATCAGGTGGACTGATGTAAGAAGAAACTAGCAACACCAAAAGAATAAAAGCATTATTTGAAATGTCATTTGATATCATTGTTGTTTTTTAGCAGTGGTAGTTGGAAGCATGGCTGCACATGAGACACTGTTAAAAAAGATGTATTATACACCAGGAGAGGTTGGAAGCTTTGGAGGTGTGGATCCTCTTTTTCAGGCCGCTAAAAAGCAGAGTAATACCATAACTAAGAAAGAGGTGATTTCATGGCTTTCAGACCAGGATGCATATATCTTGCACAAGCCTGTACGAAAGTGTTTTAAAAGAAACAAAACAGTCGTGTCGGGGGTGGATGCGCAATGGCAGGCTGATTTGGCTGACATGCAACATATTTCTATTTCTACGTATAATGGGGGTATCGGGTATATCTTGACCGTCATAGACATCCTGTCTAAGTATGCATGGGCCTTAGGTTTGAAAAACAAGACAGGAGCTGAAGTGACTAAGGCCTTTGGAGCCATATTCAGGGAAGGGAGGAAACCTCGAAAATTACAGACAGACCAGGGAAAGGATTTTTTAAATAAGACATTCCAAAGTTTGCTCAAACAGCATGGAGTGTGCCACTTTGTGACTAACAATCACGTGATGGCAGGGGTGGTGGAGCGTTTTAACAGAACTTTAAAAACAAGGATGTGGCGATATTTCACAGCTCACAACACCTTTCGTTATATAGATGTGCTGCCTCAGCTCGTAAAGAGTTATAATCACAGCTTTCACCATTCCATACACACCAGGCCTGTAGATGTGAACACCACAAATGCTTCGAGTGTGTGAAAAATGTTTTATAGGTACAATCAGATGATAAGAAAGGAGGTGCCCTCATTTAGAAAAGGGGACCACGTGAGGATCTCCAAGTTCAAGGGCAAATTTGAAAAAGGTTATTTTTATTTATTTATTTATTTATTAAATTTATACCCCGCCCCATCCTGAACCCAGCTCAGGGCGGCTTACAATCATAAAATGTCATATAAAACAATGCAATACCTAAAATAGCATATATTTTACAGGGGAAATATTCATAGTGAATTATGTCTTTAACAAGGCACGGCGGCCTGCGTACAGACTAACAGATTATGAAGGCGAAGAGATCGTTGGCACCTTCTATCCTGAAGAGCTTCAAAAAGTCAAACCTAAACAGGAAAAGTTGTACAGGATTGAGAAGGTGTTAGCCACAAAAGGGAAAGGGCGAAACAAGCAGTGCTTGGTAAAGTGGCTAGGCTGGCCTTCTAAATTTAACAGTTGGGTAAGAACTCACTGATGTTTAATCTTCACGGAGGAAGGAGGGTTTCACATCATTTTACCGAGCAACGCATGCACCAGTTCTTTTCTGCAAAACACAGCTAGTCAGACCCTTGGACCTTCCAGGCACCTGGGAAGTGGGCCTGGCTGAAATACAATACCCCCACAGTTGGGACAACATTGCAATGCCCACCATCTATGAAATCAACCTTGGAACAGCAAAATGGCGTTACACACTTGCCTCCGGCTAGTATTCAAGCATTGCGGAACTACTGGAACAAATAAACAACCAGATACCCAGATGTACTGACCCACCTAGTGTAGCCCTGAGGTTTGATCCTGTCGGGAGAAAGGTAAAATTGGTGAACACTGATATACAGGGGGTCCTGCTCCATGGGGCTCTAGCCCCTATAATAGGGACAACAGCTGATTCACACAGGTTCCTAACTCATGGGGCTCTAGCCCATATAATAGGGGCATCACCAGGTTTAATGAATCAGCAATTTCCCCATGGTGCAGACATTACAGGAGGGTTCAACTCTCTGTACCTGTACACAGACATCGTAGAACACCAGTTTGTGGGATATTTCTCAGTGCCGTTATTGCATTGTGTTCCTGTGTGGGGGAACAGCAACGAGTTTGTCACCATCACCTTCGACAAGCCTCACTACGTACCAATCAGTAAACACCACATTGTCACTATAACCATTGAAATAAAGACAGATCAGAACAAGCATGACTCATTTCATTTTGGAAAGGTGGTTGTGAAGCTACACATGCCCTCAGAGAGCAGTGAGCTTTTAAGATGGTGATTATAAAAAATTACGGGGACCCCAGGGTCTGTGCCAACTATTACAAGGCGCAGGCCAGTTATAGCCTCCTGGGATTTCAAGGGGCCCCTGTGATGTATGGAGCAGGCATTGGGGGGATATTTTGCAGTCTCTTTCAAAAAGCAGTTCCTCTGTTAAGAAGGGGCTTTGAGTTGATTAAGCCCCATGCCAAAACAGCAGTCCAAAATATAGCCAAGGATGTGTTGGGACATGTCTCTTATACAGTTGTGGAGAAAATCACCCCGTCTGATAAACATGAGAGTTCCGGGCTTATGTGTATATACAGAGAAAAAGAGGAGTTAAGAGAAAGGCTCCACAAACACCACGGGTGGGGCCCCCTTGAGCTCATAAAAGGAAGGCTTTGTAGAGGGTACCACAGCAGAAGCAGGGGAAGGCTCCACAAAAGAGGAGACGTGCTAGTAAAAGCAAGGGTGATATCTTTTAATCAGCATAGCTTTTATTCACTGTGGATCTGAGGAATGCACCAAATCTGAGCTAGCCGTGTTTCAAGTACCCCCCCCCCCACACAAACCAGCATTGAGAAGAGCATGTACATAGAAATCCCCCCTCTCTCGACCGTGGGTGAGGCAGCCCCACTTGAATTTTTCATTGCTGGAAATGGAATAGACTATTTAGATTTAAACAACACGTTACTCTACCTTTCCTGCAAGATTGTCAAGGAAAACAGAGCCAACATCAACACAGATGATGGGGCTAGTGAATTACCCTGTAGCCTCCATTTTCAGTCAACTGGATGTCACGTTGGGTGATTGCCTCATTAGCCAGAGCAATAACTGCTACCCTTACAGGGGTTTCATAGAATCTGTGCTCAATTATGGTGGAGATGCCCTCGCCACACAATTTTCTGCAGGCCTGTTTTACAAAGACACAGCTGGACACCACAAATCAACAGATTTGGAGGTGGGTAATGAGGGTTTTAAGAAGAGGGCACAACTAACCACAGAGAGCAGAAAGGTTGAGCTGCTGGGCCCCCTCCACAGCGACCTGTTTTTTCACGAAAAACTATTATTGAATGCAGTGGATGTTAAAATAAAACTGACTTGGAGCAAAGATTCTTTCTCCCTCATGAGTAATGAGCCTGCCAGATGGTACAAGTTGCAGCTTTTAAACGCCTCACATTTTGTGAAAAAAGTATGAGTGGCACCTGGAGTTTGCCTAGGAAATGCTGAGACCCTGCTTACCTCCAATGCTAACTACCCAGTAGATTGGGTGGGGATGAAAGTGTTCAGCATCCCCGCCGGCAGTCGTGTCAGTAATCAGGAGAATCTGTTTCTAGGACAGATCCCAAAGCTGCTGGTCTTGGGCTTCCTGGACAATGATGTCCCTTTTGTCCCTTTATAATGAAAATCAATCAGATGCTGCCTTTTTATATTAATAACTCTATCCTTAGGTATGGATTTAAGGTGTCTTCGTGCTCCACCCCCGGGGTTTTTAATTACCAGCACCTGTACACGCATCTCCTCGGTGAAAGTAGCATCAGCGTTACTTTATATTTGGTCCATAAAATCTTCAGCTTTAAATTCAGCCCCCCTTCGATTCACTGAACAAATAGGAGCGTCTAAGCCCATGCCTGTTAAATGGACTTGCAAAAAATAATTGGGGGAAAGGCCGGCTTGAACCTCCCACAGGAGTTTTTGAATACACTGGGATATGACGAATTCTGCATATTCTGGATCAGTTACATGCTCTGTATTAACAAAACGATAGCTGTGAATGTACTGTGTAGCCTGAAACATCTTGATGTATTGTTCCCATTCATCCACAAGCTCAAGATACACCTCATCTGACTGAAGATTTTCAGGGGGGGCTTCAATAGAAATGGAGGGTGGATTTTCAACCTCATCTACGGAGGGCATAGATATATATCATTAGAAGCGGGGGGAGCTTTCTCGCCCTCCTCAGGGGTGCCCCCGCTAGAATCAGGAGGGGGCCCCTCTAAGGGTGGCGGAGGCATCTCAGTAGAATTGCTTGGAGAATACACACCCTCTGATTCTACAAGGGGTCCCTTTTTTGATTTCCTTAGTATATGAATAGACCTCTTTATTTTTTTCATCCTAGACTAGAACCCATCTGCCTTTACTTTATTGCATCGGGTTAGAACACCTCTGATGTTGCCGGCTCTCTGTGTCACCCTATGCCCCCGTACACTTTTGAAATATTTTCTGCATGTCTTTATTTCTTTACATAGTGTATCTAATTTTTTATACATATTTATTTATTTATCAAAAATGTATATCCCACCCCTCCTTCCCTTTCAGAGCAGCCTGGGGTGGTGAACAACTTTCAATAAAACAATACAAAACTTTTAAAACAATTTAAAAATACAATATGTGGGGAAAACCCCATTCGATGCTGTGGTAGAGCCTAAGTAACAAAATACAAAAAGAAAAAATTTAGTCTACTTTTCATTACTCACAGAGAGTTCTTTTCGCTAATGTGATTACTCCCACTCTCTGGGTGTTATCCCTGTCTTCTCAGTCTCAGCTAACAGCATATCTGAAAACAAACAAACAATTTTTTAAAAAAGAGGTTGATGTATTTGTATTTGTACCCCACACCAACAGCAATACTAATACAGACAATTACCATCATCTGAGAGAAGAGGTATATGACTGCCCATATTGAAAAGCTCACAGTTGCCTAATACAAAAGAAAATAAAATCATGATATTAATTTTTTTGAAAATAAAAGACTCTGTGCCATCAATTAAAAACCTCAGCATGTGCTCAAAAGCAATCAGCAGTTTTAATGAAAAAATCCCTCATTCCTGTACATATACACCCCAACCCCCTTTAACACTAGGCCTACATCAGAACCCCTGCTTTGCAATTCCCACAAACCATTTTTGCAAAAGGTCTACCCCCCCTTGTATACTCACAAGCCACATGCTGCACTACTTAAAACACAGGCCCCCAGCAATTAGAAACCTTAGATTAGACCCTTGCTAGCAAAAGGTTAAAATAGAGACATACATACAGATAAAATGGCAATTGAGAAAAATAAAAAAAACTGTTTGCAGTAAAATAAACCCCCTTTATTTAAGCACAAGTCAGTCCCTACCTGGAAATTTTTTCAAAGCCACTTACAAGCAGACCGTTTTATAAAAAAAGCAGAAATCGTTCCCCTTCCATCTAGAGCATAGTTAACCCCCACCCAGACCTGTAATGAGGCCTATGCATATCCCCCACCCCCCATACAAAATGACCATGTGCTCACCTTCCATGAAGCTTGCAACCTGGCAAAGGATTCCTGGAGATTCAGTGTGAGAGAGAATGTGGGCATGAGAAAAATAGGGTCTTGTAAAAGCTTACATGGGGCACCACCCTCCTAAATCCCATTGGATAGATTTCAGAACCTTTAACATGTATAAATTCAATGCCAATACTGGGCTTCGCCTGTAGATGGCACTGCTGTATTACAAATGGACATGGTTAGACAAATGTATCGGCAAACTGCTCCCCCCCCCCCCGCAGGCTTTTAGGAAGCAAAATGTTGCTTTAACCCCTAACACTGATTTTATTTATTTTTTGCCCTTCCCCTCTTTTTTTAAATTTATTTTGGATTTCCACAAAAAGTCAAGTATGTTATAGGTCTTAAATGCTAGCCCAGACATGTCTCAAAAATCACCACCCCACTCAATGCCTCAATCAGGGCCGGTCCGAGGCATGTGCCACCAGTGCCCAGGCACATGGCCCCGCGGGGGGTGGAGGGGCCCCGCATCACCATGGGCTAGAGGCTGACAGACGCCGCCGGTTTTTGTTTTTTTCCCCACCGGGCGTCTCCGAGTCAGTACTCATGGGGGTGTGTGTGTAAACTTCCTGGGAATCCCTAGTCAGTTATACACTGCTGATCTGAGCTGACACAGTCAAGTTGTAGGTAAGTAACCAGCCGCCCCTCATCCCCTGAAAATCCCCCCCCCCATTCTAGCAAGTGCCGGCTGGCCTTTGGGGCCCCGCAACAAGGCTTGGCACATGGCCCCTGAAACCCTTGGGCTGGCCCTGGGCTCAATGTAACCCCCACCCTGATAAGATTAAGGCTTTTCTTCTAAAAACTGACTTTCAAGACCCACCCTCTGACTGAGAAACACTTATCAGCCATCTGGCTCAGTGTAACATTCTCTAATAAGAACACAAACACAGTCTTAAACAAATATTGTTTTATTTAAAAAACATTGTAACACAGAAAAAACACACACGCTATGTTGCAGAATGCATTATTTTCTTACAAAACCCCTTTTTAAAAAAAATACTTATACCACCTCTTTTTAGTCATGGTCTGTATAAATTCTAAGATGTGTTTATCCCCTGGCTTAATGATAGATTCTAACACAGATTCAGACTCGGAACTAGAATCAACTTTACAGAACAGCAATAAGGTTAGATTGAAAGTATCATGGGTTTTAAAAATAAACATTGTAAAGCATAGGCCAGCATCATTTGAATGTGAAATATGGTTTGTAAGCATACATTATCACAAATGAATTTAAGTTTTCTGTCTCTGTCCTCAGAAGGCCAAGTCACACAATCGTGGGCCCCTTGGCCTGCCACGTCAAGAATACAACCCTCACAATAAAAATGTATTTTCTCCTTCAAACTATGGGTTAAAACCCCATAGACTGATGCTCTCACTATCACTCTCATGGCGGATTTTCATCTTGAAGGGGGGATATAATCCTCTTCACAGATTATATCTGTCAAGAAAAGTCTAGCTGTCTCTGCAGGCTGATAGGTGGCTCTTGGTTCTCCTCTTTCCTCTCAGGACAGAAACACTCGGGTGTTGTCAGAAAATGGCGGGGCCCCCCCTAGGGGTAGGTTTATGGGTCCTAAACCTTCACTGATTGGTTCAGCTCATGCAGCTGAGTTGTTTGAAACCATACATGACCCTGTTCGGCCAATCTGACCTATCCCACCATGATCCGCCACCCCATTGGTCCATTTTTTCCCTTCCAAATGGGGTGGGCTAGAATGATGAAATCTTCACCCATTGGTCCAGCTCAGTCAGTTGAGTGGTTTGAGGGCTCAGATGACCCTCATCCACCAATCACGCGTAAGGACCTTGCAGGGTCAGGGAGGGGGGTGGACCCGGAAGCATTACCCACTTCTATGTCACTTCCGACCCACGAACTATGTCATGTCCACTTCCGCCTATGTCATTTTCTGCTTCCGCCTACGTTACTTCCATCACACCCCCAGAAAGTGGGACTTCTAGTCACATGACCTGTCAAACTGATAACAATCAGTTTGACGACATGTTGATTCTAGTTCCGAGTCTGAACTCTCTCTTCTGAGAAAAACAGAACAACACTGTCAAGTGGAGTGTAGGGCATTGCTTCACTCAGCCAATTATCAATTGATTGTATGATAGTAGTTGCAAAAGGCTTCCATCAGGAATGGGCCATCGCTATGCTTTGTCTCCAATAACAGGCAAGGAGACTGAGCTGTATCTTCTATGATGTCATTCTATATTTTTAGCACTGCTAAGCAGATTATTATTGAAACTGGCAGCTCCATCTGAATAACGCTGAAGGCTTTGATATGTGACACTTCATTCTTTTAAAATCCACCGTGTTTAGTTTTGACCTTGATTTTTTTATAAAACATTCTTTGGACTAATCCTTTGACCTTCATGTCATTTCTTTCAATCTTACTGTTAAACCTACACCCTACAAAGAACATATCTTTCACTATAAAGGTAAAAGTAAAAAAAAATTATCAGTACATTTTTTTTTAAAATGGGACTCCTTTGTGTGTCAAGATTTTAGTTGCTTTTATGATAAAATAACTTAAAGATGAACACAGCCTTTTTAAAAACTCAAAACACTGGGGTCAATCTCATGCCCCATGCATGCACATGTCTGCAAACCGCATGCATCTCCATAGGAATTGCAGCCACTGGCTGAGTATCATGGATATAGAGGGTTGGATTTGGCCGGAGACAGAGTGGGGATTTGGCTGGAGACAAAGTGGGGATACTGCTGATATACCATGTACCCACCTGTACAGCAGCCTCCCTTCATGAACTGACTGAACTGGTGTCAGAGATGGTCTTGCGGTCCCCCAGGATGATAGTTCTGGGGGACTTCAATATCCATGCCAACGCCAGTCTTGGAGGGGTGGAGTGTGAGTTCATGGCTGCCATGGCAACCATGAGCCTGTCTCAGAGAGTAGTGGGCCCCACACATTGGAGGACATACCCTGGACATGATATTTTGCACAGGTCTTGAGGTGGGGGATCCATTGGTGGGGGAGGTGTCAACAGTGCCCTTGTCATGGATGGATCATTATCTCCTCCGGGTGGATATCCTGGCACATGTCGACCCCTGGGAGGGTGTGGAACCAGTTAGGTTGGTTCATCCCTGAAGGCTTATGGAACCTGAAAGGTTCCAGATAGATCTAGGAGATGTTTCCTCTGACCTCGATGGGCGCTCACCCGATGACCTCGTGTCCAGGTGGAATATCATGTTAATGGAGGCCATCTACTGTGTGGCTCCCAGGTGTCTGCTCCTGAATTGCCGACAACACAGCTCCCCATGGTATACCAGGGAGCTGCGGCTGATGAAGCAGGAAGGGCGGCGGTTAGAGCGACGGTGGCATCATTCGTGTACTGAAGTTGACCGGTTGCAGCATATGGTTACCTACCTATGCAATTGCGGTGCGGACAGCAAAGAACATTTTCTTTGTTGCCCTCATTGCGTCCGCTAAGTCCCGCCCGGCTGAGCTGTTCAGGGTGGTGAGGAGGCTGGTCAGTCCGGCCTCCCTCCGCCTGGACGTAGAACCATCAAATGCTCACTGTGATTTGTTTTTGGACTTCTTTGTGGATAAAATCGCTTGAATTCACCAGTTTTGATGTGACTTTTTTTTAGCAGAGAACAGGTCAGAGGCAGTCAAAGCCCCTTGTCCTGTTTTATGGGATGAGTTTCGGGTGGTGTTGCCCTCAGATGTGGGGGGTGCTCTTGGGACTGTTCGAGTCACCTATTGTGAACTAGATCCATGCCCATTCTGGCTGGTTAAGGCTAGTCGGGAGACATTGGGGTCGTTGCTGGTGGGGATCGTCAACACCTCCATTGGGGAGGGCAGGGTGCCAGGCTGTCTCAAGGAGGCAGTGGTGTGGCCCCTGCTCAAGAAACCATCTTTGGACGTTGACGCCTTTGCCAGTTATCGGCCAGTCTCTAACCTTCCCTTTTTAGGGAAGGTTGTTGAACGGGTGGTGGCTCAGCATCTTCAGGGGCATTTGGACCAGGTTAACTTTCTCAATCCCTCACAGTCAGGCTTTCGTCCGGGTTATGGCATGGAGACTGCACTTGTGGCCTTGGCCGATGACCTCTCCTGTGAGTTGGACCGGGATCATTCGACCCTGCTGATCTTGTTAGATCTCTCGGCTGCATTTGATACCATTGATCATGAGTTGCTGGTGACTCAGCTGCGGAACCGCAGGGATTGGTGGGACTGTTCTTGAATGGTTCCTCTCTTCCCTGGTTGGGAGAACCCAGCGTGTGGTGCTGGGGGAGTTTTCATCTTCCCCCACCCGGGGCCTCACGTGTGGAGTACTGCAGGGTTCCATCTTATCCCCTCTTTTGTTCAATGTGTACATGCAGACTTTGGGAGAGGTTGTTAGGGAGTATGGAGTGAGATGTCATCAATATGCTGATGACACCCAGTTATCTCTCTCATTTTCCTCCAACTCAGGCCCGGCAGTCTCGGTGCTTACCTGGTGTTTGTCCACTGTGGGGGATTGGATGAAGGTGAGCCCCCTGAGGCTAAATCCTGATAAGATGGAGGTGATGGTTGTGGGGAAGGCCGAGGGAATGGTGGCCCCCATCATTGATGGGGTCCGTCCTCCCCTGGTTTCTCAGGTCCGGAGTCTGGGGGTGCTCCTGGACCCACATTTCCGCATGGATGCCCAGGTGGCGGCTGTGGTGAAGGGAGCATTTCGCCAGTTACATCTGGTTTGTTGGCTTAGGCTGTATGTTTCAGACTTGGATCTGGCCACAGTCATCCATGCTTTTATTACCTCGAGAGTGGACTACTGTAATGCACTCTATGTGGGGCTACACTTGATGCTGGTTCAGAGATTGCAGCTGGTGCAGAATGCAGCGGCTCATCTCCTAATGGGGACGGGCCGATGCAAGCACATTACACCGGTGCTTTGCTCTCTGCAGTGGCTGCCAATAGTCTTCCGGGCCCAATTCAAGGTGTTGGTGTTGAACTTTAAAACCCTAAAGGGGTCCCGCTTCTCTGCAGCACTGCCTCACCCTCCGGGTCTTGGATTGACCCCCTACGGTTGGTTGGGGGTGCCCTCCTCGGGGTTTCCCGGCTGTGTACTATGAGGAGAACATTCTCCGTGGCTGCACCGAGGCTGTGGAATTCCCTCCTGTTGGAGATCTGCTTGGCTGCTGGCCTCCCCTCTTTTCGCAGACAATGTAAGACCTGAATGTTCCGTCAGGCCTTTCTTGAGGGAGATGGGGTGGGTGGGTTGAGTTAGGGTAGGGGGGATGGGGTTTAATACTGTTTTTAATGCCATGGATGTGCCGCATTTCCGATCATGCATTCTTTAAGACCGATATTGAGATATTTGATTTGTGGTCTCAAGTATTAAGTTGGAGATTATTTCAGGGGTCAAGCTTTGCCGTGGAAACCCCCGTAGAAGAGCAAGGTATTATTTTATGTTTTATGTTTCCATTTGCTTGGGTTCAGTTACAGGTGCTGGGTGATAAAAAAGATGTTGTATGTATAGTGAACTCAATTCTCAATCAGTTTTATCGTTGTATTGCTGTTTTTTATTGTTGGTTATGTTGACTATTTTGTGACATAACGTTTTGTGGCTATAGCGAAAGCTAGCCGAATAAATAAATACTTTACTTAATTACTGCTTTTTAATTGTAATAATTATTGTTTATTTTAATGTTTAAAATGTTTTAAAGATGTTTTGAGCTGCCATGAGATGCCTGAGGCAGGATTGGGCAGCATATAAATTTTACTATAAATAAATAAAATACACTGCTAATACATTGGGTGTTTTTAGATGGATGGTACCCAAGCCTCTACTCTGCCTCAGCTCCGGGCACCCGTCAGTTTAAAGGCTGGCCACCAGATGCGCAGGCAGAGCAGAGGTGGGGCAGCCCTGTCGGCAGTGCTCCAGAGTCTGGAACATCCAGGAGCACCACCAGTGTAGTGGGCAGCCCAAAACCTGGGGCAACCACCAGAGGCAGGGCTTCCGTCTGTCTGTCTACTCGGCGGATGACTGCTGCAGCTCCATGCTTGGCCAGGGGTTGCCCTGGGCAACACCATGGAGTTCTGGGTGGCAGCCCAGAGCATTGGACGATTTGCCTGCAACTCTATGGTGTGGGGGAGAGGGGCGCTGTGCGGATGGATTGTGAGCTGTGGCAGCCACCAGGTCTGTTTAAAAGGTAGGACTGCAAGCAGGCAGATGCAGGAGGTGGGGTGGACCCCTGCGTCCGTGTTAAAATACCCAATGTAAGCTGTTTGGGGCAGGGATTGTCCTTTTCTTTTTGTTATATGTGACGTGATCACATATACCTATCACAGAATGGTAGGACCCTGGTCTGCCTAGGGTTCTTAGGTATGATTGTAAAGTTTGTATTTTAAACCTGTGCCTCAGAATGAGTGTCTTTGTTGCTTTCTCATTATGGTTGCATGCTGTATGCCCTCTCAATTAATTTTAATAAGCTTTAAAAGTTGGTATTTCTGGTGCATAAATAGCCCACCATGTCCAACACAGCAATTAAAGATACAGCTTCCAGGAATAGGCTTAAATTAATGGGACAATCCAGACAGTTGTTTTTGTTCATGATCACCAATGGACAGATTCATATATCTGTTCTTAGGAGACAAAGACTTCTCAAGTGTTTAAATTCAGATTAATGACCCACAATGGGCTAATGTTTTCCTCTTTAGTTAGAATGACTGGGATTCAAGACTGTTAACAATGAAAGCTCAGGGTACATTTCAGGTGAAACCATGGAAACAGCATGAACCATTTTGCTCAAAATAGCAAAGCCATGTACGGAAGTCTTTAGTCATGAAAGACCTTGACATTTAATGCTGTAATTTGGGTTGTGAAATATGAGTAAAATATTCAAAAGTGCTTAAGTAAGGCCACAGTCACACCTGATGGGGCGGCGCTTTAAAAATGACGTGAGGCAAAGATGTGGCAGCGGGGAGGAGCCCGATGCCTGAAGTACTGCTGGTGCAAATGGGGCTCTGTCGTGGCTTTACTCATGCATGATGGAGTGCAAAATCCAGCCCTGTCATGTGCAAGTAAACCCGTGGCAGAACCTCGTTCACACCGGTGCTACTTCCGGCATCAGGCTCCTCCCCACTACTGCGTCTTTGCCTCGTATCATTTTTAAAGCGCTGCCCCGTCGGAGGTGAATGTGGCCAAATTTAGGATTTCGTTGGAACTTAGGTGCTTCTGAAGATGATCAAACCCTCTCTCTAAAACTAGATGGTGCACTTGCATATGACACCAGCTGTGAGTATGTGAAATATAAGGATTGTTGTCATCCTTGCTACTGTGGGCATTTGATAAGGGACATACATGCATGTGGGGGGAAAATATGTATGAAGTTGCTGTGGGGAGAATTGGCCCTTGTAGGTTATGGGGCCATCGTAGGACAGCACAAGATCTATGTACCACTTGAACCCTGGTACCTTGAGTTAGACATGGTGGTTTATAGGCCTTGTGCTTACTGTCCCTCTGTACAGAGAGAAGTCCCATTGCTAAAAATTACTGCAAATTCTCTTTCACATACTAACAATTTCAACTAAGTTCCTTCTGAAATATGGAGACACTAAAACAGGGGATTATTAATGGCATAAACTTTGCAGAAATGTACACAAAAGCAACCCCCTAATCTTTTAGCATATAAGAAATGGTTGTTTTTAAAAAGATTTGTCTTGGTTTTCTGTTTTCTCACATGCCACACCTCAATTGCCATAACACTAAAAAGAAATTTCTTCAAATGAACTAAAATTAATTGGTTCATGGATTTTTAATAAGAATAGAAACACAAAAGATTTGGGGTGCAACCTAGTCCCGATTGAACATTATTGGGCCCTAAAACTGGTTTTGTTTTGAAGAGGGATAGTATTCAGTCTTGAACAGAGGTAAATGGTTGAACTGAGCTAATATTTATATAAAAACTTTACTTTTATAGCACTCTGCCAAATCACGTTTGAAGCACTTTGCAAAAATTTGACGTGATAAAACACAAGATGACTTAAAATCCATTTTAAAAAAAATTAAAAGGGGAAGGTAAAGAGGAAGGATAGAATACATTAAGGGAAACCAGAAGTGGATCCTAAAAGTACTTAAAGAATAAAAAGGTCTTCAGGTGCTTTTTGAAGGTGAGAATGGTTTGAAGACTTAGATGAACATCTGGAGAGAGTGAGTTCCACACTGAGGGGCCACCACAGCAAAGGCCCGGTCACCCGCCAAAGGCATGATGGCGGGATCTCCAAACAGCAGGTGGCTAAGGCGGAACTGTAGTGATACAATTGATTATAAAAAGTCATCAACTGAATTGGTATATGCTTTCTCATAACATGGATAGCCAGCTAGACGTTTGGAAGGAGCATTTAAATCAGCCCTAGAGATGTTTAGGGAATCTTTACTTCTACCTAAACAAAACAATAATCAGAACAGTCTTGTATGTAGTTTGACTTATAGTCCTTACAATCAGAAGGTTAAACATATTATTTTGAAACAGTGGCATATTCTTAATGAGATCCCATGATGTTCCTCCTATTTTTGCTTTCAAATGTTCTAGAAATCTTAAGGATATTCTAGTTCACAGTAATACACAGTTAAACAGATTCAAATACCATAATTAATTATTCTGTCCCTAAGGGTCATTGGCCTTGTGGTCATTGTTCATCATGCAGACAAACCAAGATGTTTTTCTTTGTTAATTCTTTTGATGGTCATACATATTTTTTAAGTGTTTTACTAGTTGCTCCAGCAAAGGGGTAGCTTGTGATTGAATGTAAATGCAATAAATTATATATAGGTAATTTACATGAGACCTTTGAGAACCAGGATTACAGTGCATAACAAGAATGGCAGGATATCAGCTCCCTTGCCCAAACATTTTGTGGAAGCTGGCCATAATTACAATGACTTTACCTTTTGCGGTTTAAAACAACATTCTTCTCAGGTAGTTGATCATAATTGGTTATTGAGGAGGGAGTGTTACTGGTTTTACCAGTTACATACAGAGAGACCATGTGGTCTCAATGAGGAGCTGGACTTACCTGTGTTTCTATAAGAATAATGCAAAACTGATAATCTAAATGGTTTTATAATAACAGAGGATAAGGATAGATCCCTGTATCAATACAACTATTGAAGATATTGTAAATTCAATAACGTTTAGCTACTCATTTTACATTGGGTCATTTTATAAGTAGAGGTGTTTAAAAATCCAACTAATTGTCTACAATTACTGGTTTAGATAATTAATTAATAACACTATGTAGCCAATTTTCATTATTATCCAATGTATGTGACTGTATATAAGCATTGTGGTTAGAGGTATGGCTTTTCAATTCGTACTCTACGTGAAGGGCATGGCAGTTTGCAAACTTGGAATCAAGGTGATAAGTTGTTTTATTCTTATGTGGTTCTTTGTTAAGTTATGTTTGAGATATATATGGAATCTGTTTCTCTACAGGTTTTTTTGAGAATTTGAATTTGTATTAGATACGTTTAATCCTTTGAGAAAGATATTCTTATTCATAAGAGGTAATTTTTGCATATTGAATATTGAAATTATTAGGTAATTTCTATTTGAATTATTTCTTATTAATTAAAGTATTTTGTTATTCTCAAGCGGAGATTTGAAGAACAGTATTTTTGATTTTTTTCACATCAAGTTTTATAACTATATGATAACATTTATTTTTCTAGAGATATTCATCAAGATATGGAGTTCTAGTGTTGTATTTTTTGGAAATTCAGATATTATAGAGGTATATTTAACTGAATTTGTATATCCTTGATTTTTTTTAATCCTGGTTTTGCAGGTTTACATACATCTTTATTTTTTTTTAAATTTATTTTATTTTATTTATTACATACTCTTTATTTTTTGTAGTTTTCTTCATTCATATGTCTCATAGATTGGGCTGTGTTTTCAAGTTGTGAAGAAGCCCTGATGAAGGCCCTTTTCACACAGACACTCTAACACTGATAAAATGGGTGTTACATTTTATTATACATGTTGCAGGGCTGCAGGTGTGCTCTATGGGTGCCCTGTAACATGCATAATAAAATGTAACACCCATTTTATCAGTGTTAGAGTGTCTGTGTGAAAAGGGTCGAAAACTTTTCTGTTGAAATGCATAGACTGCATTCAAGGTAACTGTGGATGTACCTTAAATCTGATCTATTGTGGGTCTACTTAGAATATATTGTATGAGGTTTCATAACGATTATGTATTGGGCCTAATTTCATTATCTTTACTTATGAATATTGCTTTTTTATCTACACAATTGTTCTTATAAGACTTTTGTAGTAAAGGTGTTATGACTACATTTAATATAAACACAAATGGGTCTGTGAATAGAAATTACCCTACAATTTATTATACATAAATCCTATAAGTATAAACAATTATACATGTAAGTAAGTAAATGTAAAGTCCACCACAGCAATAAGGAAAAAGATCCAAGGTAGAACCTCTTTGCAAAAGTCCAGTGATATATCGCCAACGCGCTTCGAAACTTCTTTAGGGCTTCAAAAAACCTTTGAATTCTCCTGAACTTCTATTCAAAATAGTAACCCAGTACCTACCCTAACCGCAGCAGAGCTTAACATGGGGTGTGCGCTGGCTGGGAGCCCAGCGCTCATCCTGTTAGCCCTGCCACGGTCCAGGCTTACTTCTGCTCCTGCCCATGGTAAACATTTGGTGGGGTGGGAGAAGACGTGACACCCCTGCCCGAGGCCATGCTGGGGTAAATGTGGCCACAGGCGGGGGCGTTACCATGGCCATGCTTACCTCAGCATGGCCACAATGGGGCTGTCGCATCTTCTCCTGCTCCACCAGATGTTTACCATGGGCAGGAGCAGAAGTAACCTTAGGAGGGCTTAACACGGGATGTGTGCTGGGCTCCCATCCAGCGCACATCCCATGTTAAGCCCTCCTACGGTCCAGGGTAGAGTGGGACATCACATCTGATGGCCCGCACCACCTAACCCCGGCTGAAGCAGTTCTGGGAAGGTATTGCATCCACTCGTCAGGGAGGAGGCGGGGCTGCACTGAGGAGAACGGGGGTGGACCCATGTCCACATGGCCCCCACCCCACTCAGCTCCGGCCACCAGAATGTTTGTTCAGCAGTCAGACAGACCCTGCCTGGGGTGAGGGGTCTCACCCGAGGGTGGGTTTAAGTGTGGTGGCTCACTGAGCCATCATGTGAAAAAATACCCAAAGGTTGCAGTCCTGTTGCCAGGTTTTAGGTTAATATTAATTTAGTTATTGATTTATTGGATCCATTTCCTAATTGATAATTAATTAATAATTATGCAGGTTCAAAACCTGGACAAAGCTAAATTATATTAATACCCATAGAGATTGAAATGACTACATAAATAGAGAGAGACACATAATTGGTAATAAGAATATAATTGAAAATATTTATGAAAACATAGTAAAAGCATTTTCTATGAGACAAGACCCCAAAACAGAATAAACCCTTAATAGGTGGTTTATATAAAAGTATTTCAAAGGTACATGTTACATAGATAGAATTAAAGTTAAAACTTAAGATTGTTCTAAGTATTAAACGTACAAAAGTTAAAGTAATAAACTTAAAACTAGCATAGTTACCCAGGCATACAAGCTCAAGAAAGATAAAGGAAGATCATGTGACCAGAGGATCATCATGGTGACCAAAGAGCACCACAAGAGTGTTGATGGCATCTGAGGTAACATTTCCTTGGTGACTTACTCTTTTTAAAAAAAACTGACGTCACACTCAGGCTAAGTAATTCATGCAGCGGCCCGGCTCCTTTTGGGGACGGTTTGTCGGGAGCATATAACACCAGTGCTCCGGACTCTGCACTGGTTGCCAATGGCGTGCTGAGCCCGGTTCAAGGTTTTAGTATTGATCTATAAGGCCCTTCACGGTCTGGGCCCCTCGTACCTCAGGAATCGCCTCGGCCTCCACGCCCCAGAGCGGCTCCTTCGGTCTGCCGGGGGTGCCTTCTTGGAGGTCCCCCATGTTAAGTGGGGGGCCACAATGGAGAGGGCATTCTTGGTAGCCGGGCTGCGCCTTTGGAACTCCCTACTGGAGGAAGCTCGCCTGGCCCAAGCTTTTTAACATTCCGGTGAAATTGTAAAACCTGACTGTTCGCCCAGGCCTTCAGGGAGGGGGGTAGGAGGTAGGGGCTTTATTCCCCCTCATCCTTATTTATTGGTTTATTCTCTTGTTGTTCCCTAGTCCTGGTTAGTGGTTGGAATTTTAATAAGTGTTTTAATGTGTTTTATAGAGGGACTTTTTTATATTTGTATTTTATTTCTGATTGTAAGCTGCCCAAAGCTGTTTTAGGAGGGTCGGGGTAAAAATGCATTAAATAAATACAATAAAATAAATATATTATTAACTGCCAATAGCATGGTTAAAAAGGATTGATGCATGCATAAAATTATAAATGTGTGACAATGTTTGTGGTTAAGATATTGGGGAACTAATGTCGTTACCTCTGCCCATGAAATATCTTGTTTTTCTAAACTGTTTTAAACCGCAATCTTGCAAAGTATTTGTGCAACAAAGATGTTTCATCGACTGTATGCCTCTACCTCCCTAAATGTGAACTTACTCATATTTTCCTAAACATTAACTAACAAGGTTAAAAGTTAAGCAGGGGAAAAGCTATCAGAAGACCAAATATGTCCAGGCCTTTATGTCCAAACTAAAGCCAATATGTCCAGACTATAGCCAATCTGTTAAATGTATCTCACATATGTCAAAAGTGAGGGTAACAGTCCTCATACATTCAAGTGGGGGAGGTTGCATGTGTAATCGTGCACCAAAGCACCACACTCGGTTAGAAATGAGTCCAGCACAGCCTCCATATGATCAGCACCTAGGTGTAGCCTAGCCACTATGCTGCCAGGAAAGAACACAGGGGCATTTCACAATCTCCCACAACAGGCAGTAGCCTGCTGACTGCGATTAAGCTGCACAATAATAATGAGGATTTGGCATCCACTTAAATCTAGCACAGCATTTAGGTGCACAACTAACCTGTCTACAGTCCCCATGTGTACCTGGACAAATAAGGACTGTCAGTGTGCCCCAAGGTAACAGGAGGAAAAGGTTTTAGAAAAGAATCCTCTTTGACCTCATCTGAAGAAATCTTGGCAATATGGTTCCTGCGCTATTTTCCTTCAAGAGCTTCAAAACTTGTTTGACTGCCAGGGTGAATGGGTCAACCATTTCCAGCACTATCACAGAAACTAGGGGTGTGCAATTTGTTTTTGTTGTTATGATAATGAAATTGAAAGTTTTCATTTTCATTTTTGTTATTGTAATAATGAAAAAGAAATACTATAATAATGAAAACTAAAACAAATTTTTGTTCTCAAAATAATGGGAAAAAACTGAAAAACATATTTCCAGCTATAACTTATTTGTTTCTTATTAAATTCTGATGAGTCTTAGGGAGATTGTACCCCATATGGAGGGCACTATGTGTACCAAATTTGGGAAATATTGAACAAAGGAAACAGATTTTATAAGCATTTGAATGTTGTGATTCTAAGAAAAACTCCATACACATTTCTGGCTACAACTTCTTTATCTTCCATCCAATTTGCATGAAACCCTGAAAGAGTATTTCCTGCCCCAGGATTACAAATCCTGGCAAATTTCAGAAAGATTGGATAAAGAGTCCTGGCGTTATAAGCCATTAACATGAAAATGCATTTCTGGCTGTAACATTTTTATATTCCAACCTGTGTACAAGACATTTGACAGGAATGTATCCCACACCTTTCCTGTCATCTCTACCAAAGTACAGGGCAATTTGATAAAGGTCCCCAATTTTATAAGCAATTGAAGTTGTCCTCTTAAAGACCATTATTCAGATCAATAGCAGCACATGCAGTGCCAGTCAGAGGTAGGCATCTGGCATAGCAGGGGAGGCTGTAGGAGGGAGGATGGGGAGCAACCCAAGAGACACACTTACTAGCCAATTACTGTATGCTTCCAGGTTTACAGGACCAATCAGTGGTGGCTTCGAGGCGGACATAGGGGGCGGCCCTGAGGCGGGCATAGAAGGGACATAACTAGAACTTTGGGGATAGCATCCCAGAAATCGGGAGACATGGGGTATTTTCAGACGTTACGTGATCAAAGTCAACCACAGTGAACCATGGTCAATCCCGGGGCGGAGCCAAAGTGCCCTGAACGTCTGTTTTGGGGGCGCCAGATGTTCACCACAGTCAATCCCCACCAGGGGTCAAAAATAACCACGCTTCCGGAGCTCTGGCCTGGACCATCTCCGAAAGCGTGGCCAAAGTGATTCCCAACAAAAAAAAGTAATGTCTGAATGGCAACCACCGGCGGGAATCAACTGAAATGATTCCCATCCGGGAACAAAGCACGCAGCGTCGCTGCCAGGCAACCGGCAGCAACGCAGGCCGGGGAGGGAGATTTAAAGGGCACACAGCAGCAGGGGGACATGGCGGGATGGAGCGAGGCAGAAGGGAGAGGAGAGCGGTGGGAGAGAGAGCAAGAGAGGAGGAGGTGGTGGAGGTGCAGGTGGAGGAGGAGGTGGTAGTGCTGCACCTGGAGGCAGTAGAGGGACAGCAGAAGCTGCAGCAGCAGCCGGGATGGGCCAACCCAGCACCCGCTGCCGGTCCGGGGGACGAGGCACCCCAGAAACGGGTAAGGGGCTGAAGGGGGGTGGTGGTGGCATGGGGGTCCCAACGTGGGTGGGCGGACCGGTGGGGGGGAAAGGGGGAGGGACTTGGGGATGTGGCAACGCGGTAACCAACCACCCTCCCTTACACTCTGCAGACACGGAAATGGGCCCGGGAGTCCGAGCCCCTGGAGGAGATGGCTGGAGGGCCAGAGGAGGAGGAGGGAGAGGACCACGACCCAGAGGAGGCACATAGGAGACAGCCATACCATCGCGGGGGGCAATGGGGGCATAGGGAAACCCAGGACTTTATCCGCATCTGGGGGACTCTGGAGCACCAGCTGGAGCTGGCGGTCAACCAACAGAATGAGCACCTGTTCAAGGAGATCATGCAGGAACTGGAGGTGGCAGGGCATCACAGGACAGTGGCCCAGTGCTGGTCGAAGGCCAAGGAGCTCAAGAGGGGGTACAAGGCCATCAAGGACATTGGAGTGGAGCTCGGACCGCCCCCTACTATGACGCCCTGGACCGCATCCTACACATGAAGGGGTTCATAGTCTCCCCACACCTCATGGGGAGTGCAGTGGTCCAGGGCAGGGAACAGGCCAAGGTACCCCCTCCCCTTGCCGCCCCCAGTGAAGGCACCGGCTCCAGGAGCCCTGCCCCCCAAGAGGAATGCCCCGGGACCTTGGGGACAAGCAGGCTCCCCTCGCACACTAGTCCCAAGAGCCCCCAGCCATGGTCCCTAGCAGGAGGATCCGAGGCCAGCACCCTGGTCACCATCAGCCAGTGGACACAGGGGGACCTCAGCCACACTGAGGGGCCAGCCTCGGAGGGCTCAGAGACCGACATAGAGGGTAAGCAGGTGGGTGGGATGGGACCCGGACCAGAGGGGACAGCCCGAGGGTAGGGAACAACGGGCCCGCCCTCAGCAACCCCCCCAACACCCCAGGCCCCGAGGAAGGGTCCAGGGTCCACCGGGGGACATGGACTGCCGAACCCCACCCAGCCCTCCCATATTTGGTATGTTTATTTAGGGCACTAGCTTCCGCTCTGTCCCAAACATAAAACAAAGAAACAAACCAAACCAACAACAACCAACTGGCTTCGGGGCCTTGCGTCACCCTGGATGCCCCCCAGACCAGCAGGCCTGCCTCCTGCAGGGCCAGCAGGCTGGGTAGACTGTGGGTGGCCCACTTGCCTGCACAAGCCTTCCCGGCAGGGGGCATTGCGCTTGGTCCTGCCCTCGGGTGGGCGTGTGCGGGCAGCAGCTGCATTCCTGCTGTCATCACCTCCCATCTTGCTGTATCGGCTACCTGCTTTCCTGGGCACCCTGGTTAGTGTGTAGGATGCCCTGTCTGTGTGCTCTGTTCCAGCAGCTGGGCTGGGTCCACACCCCATGCCTTGCTTTGTATCGGTACAATGTTGCAGCCTGTACCCTTATCACTTGGCCTTGGAGCTCCCTGGCTTCCTCTCCCATTCCTCCAGGGATTGTGGGCCCCCCCTTTCGTTGTGTTTAGTCTAAGGCAATTGCTGGACCATGGCTGGCCATGCTTCCCCTGAGCTCGCGGCAAACCCCAGCACCCTGGGCGCCCGGCGTAGCTGGACCTTCCACGAGACCATGGCCCTGTGTGACCTGTGGCATTCTCCGGCAGTGCAATTGTTCCTGAGCTGCCCGGACAGCCTCCTAGGTGTCTACGAGAGTATGAGCTCTGGGCTTCAGTACTATGGCCATGTGGCGAGTGCCTGCAATTGCCGGCTGCATGCGGAGGTGCTGGGCCTGTGTCCCTTTCCCAATGGGTGCATCCCAGAGATGAGGTGCTCACATGTGGGGTGGTCAGCTGTGGAGACCATGTCCACCCTCTCTGTGTGCAGCCTGTCTGGCTACACAGCCTGCCTGTCAGAGGGGGGTCCTGCCCTGGCTGTGTCCTTCTTTGGCTGTGTTCATGGGGCCCGAGGTTACCAGCAGTCCCGCGGGGCAATCTATCACCGCCTGTTGGAACTGGGTCACCTTCTGTGGCCCCCACCTGCAGACTATGGCCTGTTGGAGCCCTTTGGGGTGGAGGTGGTGACGCTGGCTGGTGTGCGGTACCGATCCAGTGTGCAGGTGGGGCTCTCCACCCAGGATCCCTTCGAGGTGTTCTACCTAGTCGCCCACCACATGTCTGCACTGGGGTACCATTGGGGCATGCTTCAGTGGCCCCACTTTGTGCACCTGGTGGGCTACCTGGCCCCAGGCCCCTTTGTGGCCCCCTGCAGCTGGCTGTGAGCCCCCCCTGTGCCTTCCGGGCCCTGGATATGGGCCCTGGTGTGCGCTCCTGCCTCCACCCTGGTGCCGTGGGTCACTGCCCCTTCCCTCCCTGCTGTTCCTGGCTTGCTGCTGTGCTGGCTGTGTCTCAGGGTTCCGCTGCCCCTGCCTGTGGCTCTGGGTCCCGTCCATGGGGCCCCCCTGTCCAACTCTGCAACAGGTGTTCGCCTCCATGACTGCCTTCTCCTGTGGCTGTGTCCTGAACTGTGTACCAGCACCC
>QEPC01007521.1:2987819-3006794 GCA_003113815.1 Sphenodon punctatus | reverse complement strand
CACACACAGGCAGACAGGCACATATAATATGTTGTGTGTTATATTCCATCTCATTATGGTAGCTTTGCTGTGTGCTGGATGTGGGCAATGGGCATTGGGCAGGGTGTATGAGCACAGATGGGAGTTCTTCCTGGTTCTGGCAGGTTGCAGCCAGGGTAGCTGGATAGGATACACCTACCTCTCCCCCTCCAACCCCCATCTCTCTCGTTCTAGCTTGGAACCTCTCTCTCTGGCCATATAGTGCAGCTGACAGCATGGGTGGGATCGTATCTGTCTCTCCTTCAAGCAGTGGGTGGATTTTCTCTCTCTCTCTCTCTCTCTCTTGTCATCAACCTGGGCAGGTAGACAGACACCTTGGAATGAGAGGCAGGAAGGTGGGCTGAGGCAGACTTTGAGCCAGCTTGGCAGAAACCTGGGGAACAGAACCTTGACTCAGACAGCATATAGGCCTGGGGGCCATTGGCAGCAGCTGTTTCTTGATGCCATGGCATCATGGCACAGACAGCATATAGGCCTGGCCTGAGGGCCATTGGCAGTGGAAGAAGCAGACATTGGTGGCCATGGTATAGAACTCTTGGCACGGACAGCATATAGGCCAAGGCCTGGGGGCCATCTCCATGAGCGGAAAGACGTCAAATGGGAGGAGGTCTAGAAACTGAGGTGAGACAGGAAAGCAAGTAAAACTCCCCACCCACATCTACCTAAATACCCACACACAAAATATTAATAACTGTGACAGAGACACAAACATATGGGTATAACGTCACGTGACCAACACCCCTCATCCCCGATTGTCATCTATTGGCACAACTTTGTTAATCTGCACGCCTTGTGTGACATACTTTATTGACAGCCCCATGCACGGGAGCCAACAGCACCTTAAAGTCCAAGAGCATTGAGGTCCAGGCAAAGAATGATGAGGGGACAGGGGTAGGGGGCTGGGCAGGGGCAGGTGCCTGCTGGCTGGAGAGGGTGGAAGTTCCCTGGCAATTTTTTGGTAACTTTGGCAAAGCTTAACTGTGCTTTACAGTTGGAGCTAAACAAGGGCAGCCCAGCAGGACATATGCTTTCATCAGCCTTTGAATGGAATGATGGCCCCAGACCCATGACGGTGGGTCCTGGGGCTAGAGTGGCAACATGTATATATTGGCCACAGCCCTCACTGCCAGTAACTTGCCCCAGAACCCTGAGGGTGGGTCCTGTGGCTGGAGTGGCTGTTTCTTGTTGCAGTGGAGCGACAGCGCAGTGTGCGAGGAATGATGGCTCCAGACCCATCGCAGTGGCTTCTGGGGATGGAGTGACAGATTCTGGATCTTGGCCACAGCCCTCCCTGCCTGTAACTTGGCCCCAGAACCCTGATGGAAGGTCCTGTGGCTGGAGTGGCTGCTTCTTGTCATGCGGTGGAATGACATTGGAATGCGTGAGGAATGATGGCTCCAGACCCATCACGGTGGGTGTCGGGGCTAAGGTGGCAGCTTGTAGATCTTGGTCACAGCCCTCCCTACTTGTAAAATGGCCCCAGAACCCTGGCAGCGGGTCCTGGGGCAGGAGAGGCTGCTTCTTGGTGCATTGGAATTACATCAGAATGTGCAAGGAATGATGGCCCCAGACCCATCACGGTGGGTGCTGGGGCTAAGGTGGCAGCTTGTAGATCTTGGCCACAGCCCTCCCTGCCTGTAACGTGGCACCAGGACCCTGGTGGCGGGTCCTGGGGCTGGAGTGGCTGCTTCTTGTCATGTGGTGGAATGGCATCGGAATGTGCGAGGAATGATGGCCCCAGACCCCTTACAGTGGGTCCCGGGGCTAAGGTGGCAGCTTGTAGATCTTGGCCACAGCCCTCCCTGCCTGTAAGTTGGCCCCAGGACCCTGGCGGCGGGTCCTGGCACTGGAGTGGCTTTTTCTTGGTGAGGTGGAATGACACCGGAATGTGTGAGGAATGATGGCCCTAGACCCATCACGGTGGGTCCTGGGGCTAGAGTGGCAGCTTCTAGGTATTGGCCACAGCCCTCCCTGCCTGTAACTTGGCCCCGGAACCCTGGTGGAGGGTCCTGGGGCTGGAGTGGCTGCTTCTTTTCATGCGGTGGAACGACATCAGAATGCACAAGGAATGATGGCCCCAGACCCATCACGGTGGGTTCTGGGACTAAGGTGGCAGCTTGTAGATCTTGGCCACAGCCCTCCCTGCCTGTAAGTTGGCCCCAGGACTCTGGCGGCGGGTCCTGGCACTGGAGTGGCTTTTTCTTGGTGAGGTGGAATGACACCAGAATGTGTGAGGAATGACGGCCCCAGACCCATCACAGTGGGTCCTGGGGCTAGAGTGGCAGCTTGTAGATCTTAGCCACAGCCCTCCCTGCCTGTAACGTGGCACCAGGACTCTGACAGCGGGTCCTGGTGCTGAAGTGGCTGTTTCTTGGTGAGGTGGAACGACACCGGAATGCGTGGGGAATGACGTCCCCAGACCCATCACGGTGGGTCCTGGGGCTAGAGTGGCAGCTTTTAGGTATTGGCCACAGCCCTCCCTGCCTGTAACTTGGCCCCAGAACCCTGGTGGCGGGTCCTGGGGCTGGAGTGGCTGCTTCTTGTCATGTGGTGGAACAACATCAGAATACGCAAGGAATTATGGCCCTTGACCCATCACGGTGGGTGCTGGGGCTAAGGTGGGAGCTTCTAGGTATTGGCCACAGCCCTCCCTGTAGAGGTGTTATGTATAATACTTTGTTAAAGAACCCCCTTTCCATGCCACTGGTGAATAGGGATTGATGAGTGGAAAGAGTTGTGTCAGACCAGCAAACCCTCTCTGGGTTCTATGGAAGTGATCCTATGCAGAAGGAAAAATAAAATCAGGAAGTCTCTGAACTTCCACAAGCAACTTTAATTTTATTACAGTGATGGCCTTGGATTGTCTGACCTCAGTAGCTGTTATCAAGTAACATCTATATCATGCCCTACCTAGAGCATACAGCTTAGTGGGAGTAAACAAAACTAAGATATACGTGCCTGTTAATGGTCATGAGAATGAGAGAGAGAAAAACTAGGAATTAAACTTAAATTAATATTTAATCAGTCAGTGAGTGTCAACGTTGGAGACACAGAAAGTAATTGGAATGTTTTGAATAGCTTGTAACTTGGCCCCAGAACCCTGACGGCAGGTCCTGGGGCTGGAGTGGCTGCTTCTTGTCATGCGGTGGAATGAGTAGTGCCATTGGCACTAGCAGCAGCAGACACTGGTTGCCAGGGCAGTCAGTCAGGTGGCGTGGCATAAGCGGCAGTCAGGCAGACTGAGGCAGGGTTAAAGCTTCACAACCTGGGCGGGCAGGCAGGTATGTGTAGCATGAGAGGCAGTAGGGCATGCAGGCTGGGACATTGGCAGCAGGGCACTCAGATAGGCTAGCAAAGATTGTGCAGGGCAAGAGATCGAGAGCCGGTCGGTGTCACATAGGCGGCCCGAGATCGTGTAGCCATAGGCTGGCTCGCAGGTTTAGTTTGTTTCCCAATGCCACCCTGCGGCATGAGGTCAGTCAGATAAGGCAGCCGAGGCCCTAGCCCAGAGGGAGGAGGAGGAGCCCCATCCCAAGACTGCCCCAGGCATGGGATGGCGTGTGCCACTGCACCATCACTCCTTGTCCTGAGGCAGCTCGGGGAATCCCAGCAGTGGAAGGTTCACCTCCAGGAACAGCAACTGCTCCACCAACTTGGCCCCCAGGCGGTGCGGGGAGCAAATGTCCCCCGCAATGGAGAACACCCTCTTGCTGGGGACGCTGGTTGGTGGGCAGGACAGGATACCCTTGGCCCCTTTTGACAGGGCCGGCCACACGTTGGCCTTGCTGGCCCAGTAAGGGGTTGCTGCTGGGATCAATGCGTGGCTCCTCCTCCAGGTAGGTCTCCACTGCTGCTGAGGCACCATCATACTCCCTCTGGTAGCTCTGGGTGGGCACCACCTGCCCCACTGCCCTCAACCATGCTGCTTTCCCTTTTGTGCTGGGCCCCATGCTCCCCAGAGTGGCCTGCACAGAGGAGGAGCTGCTGGCCTGCTGCTGCTGCTGCTCATCCTGCTGCTGGTGCTGCTGCTACCGCTAGGGCTGGGATATACCCAGATGACTGGAAGGGGTCGCTGCTCCCACTCCCACCATCCCCAGGGGTGTCCTGCTGCATGGCCCACTTTGCCTGCCGGACCTTCTGCACCAGCGCATCCTTCCGGAGGCCATATACTGCTGTCTCCCGTGCCATGCTGCCCTTGATCCTGGGGTCCAGCATGGTTGCCAGGACATATTCGTCCCAGCGCAGGAGCTCATCAAAGCGTGCACTCAGCCCTGCCTTCAGCTTCTGCACAAGGTCAATCACCTCATCTGAGATCCTCCTGCCCTAAGGGCCACGATACCTCCCCCCCGAATCTCGTCCAGGCTGCTGCGGAGACTATACACTAGGGGTGGGACATCTGGCAAAAAAATGGTTACCAAAAACCGGTTTACCGGATTAAAACCATTTTACCGGTACCGGATTTATTCCATTGATTTCAATGGGGAACTGTCCCCATTGAAATCAATGGGGAAAAAACCCAGTACCCCCCCTCCCCCTCCCAGGCTGTGCGGGTGGAAGGGGGGGCACCCCCCACCCACCCTGCCCAGCCTGGATTTAAACAAAGTGTTTTTTTTTACCCTAAGTCCCTACTAGTGTGGGCTCCTGGTCACCACCGGCGACCCGGAGCCCACACCAGCAGGTACTAGGGTGATCCCTGGGGTGGGGGGGGGTTTAACACCCCTCACCCCAGGGATCACCCTACCTCCCCACCCAGGGGTCGCCTACCTTTGGCGCTCCGGGCGGCAGCGGTGGCAGCAGAGGTGGTGACAGCAGCACGGCGGTCCGGCAACTTCAGCGCTGGTTGGTGGTTTCAGCACTTTCTAGGCCTTCCGGGGAAACCCAGAAGTTCCCTGGAAGGCCTAGTAAGCACTGAAGCCACCAGTCAGCCCTGAAGCCGCCAGACCGCCGTGCTGCTGCCGCCGCCTCTGCCGCCCAGAGCGCCAAAGGTAGGCGATCCCTGGGTGGGGAGGTAAGGTGATCCCTGGGGTGGGGGGGTGTTAAACCACCCCCCACCCCAGGGATCACCCTAGTACCACAGTACCTACCTGCTGGTGCGGGCTCTGGGTCGCCAGTGGTGGCCCGGAGCCCACACTAGCAGGGACTTCGGGGAATTTATAAAAAAAATAAAAATCCAGGCTGGGCATGGTGGGTGGGTGGGGTGTGTCCCCCCTTCCACCCATGCAGCCTGGACTGGGGAGGGATAGTGGTTGGGGGTATTTTGTTTCTTTTTTTACATTGCGGCCATTCATTTCAATGGCCGCAATGTAAAAAAATCCGGCACGGGGGTTCCGGTCCCCCAAATACCGGAGTAATCCAATAATCAGAGTGTCACAGCAAAATACCGGCAGTATAGGATACCGGATGTACTGAACTTCCCACCCCTACGTATAGACCAGCAGGGTCACCTGGCTGAGGGTGGCGGTGGAGCTGCTCAAGGTCTCCGTGATGGCCAGGAATAGTCTCAGGACAAAGACTTTTTAGCGATAATCTCCCATTCCTCCCTATTGTACCTTGGAGGTGTCTTAATGTCTGTCTCTAGTTCCACCTGATGCAGGGTGGCTTTCTGTTCAAGAAGCCGCTCGAGCATCAGGAAGGTGGAATTCCACCTGGTGGATCCTGGAGCAGGAAGTAAAGTATTGGTAAACATAATAGCCTTTTTAGTTGTGGCCATTTGTATGCAGTGCTGCATACCACTAGTAGTGCTATAGAAATGATAAGTAGTAGTAGTAGCATTTGATCTTCAACTTTATATCTTTGCAGTCACCGATGGAGGAACACCATTTTATTGTTTCTGATATATTGATATTAATTAGCAGAAGAGTAGTACAGTGGCTTTGCTGCAAAAATACTGTGGCAAGGATATGTGATCATGCAGTACATTTTTGCTGCAAATCTTCCTATCACACTCCAGAGTCCTGTTAGAAATTATTCAAAACTCCAGTAAACGGCAAAATCAGCTCGTCAACTTTTTGGGTGAATGACTCCCCTTGCTGGACCATGCTGGACAGGAAGGGGTAATTTACTTCTTCCTCTACTGGCAAGAATGCTCCACAATTTGCTGTAATTTGACCTTAACCAAATGGTGTTTCCCTATTGAGCAGATATTATATTTAAACCAAAATAATTGGGTGTTTTTAAACAAGACGCATCCATGCATAGCCCCCCAACTGAACATGCATCCAACTGCTCGTGTGAAGGTGGCGTGTGGGGAAGCACGCTCCCATGAATCATGCAGCAGCCACTCATGATCCCACATGGAGCTCCTCCAAAAAATCAGGAGTGCTCCGTGCAGGGCCAGCCACATGTGCGGAGGCTGCCTCTGTGACCAGGGTAGTGATGGCGGGAGCTGCCCGTGTGAAATGCTCCCCACACAGGTCACATGTGTGGGTTCCCCACAGCTGTGACACTCTGAGGTCACAGACCCCCCTGTCCACCTTACTCATTTAAAAACAGCCATTGTCTTTAACTCACCTGCAAGATTAGAGAAGCTAGTAGCCTCATTAGTGATATAGAGTCTGATCCTATGAGATACTAAGCACCAGTAAATCCCATTTTTAAAAATGTATGGGCATTGCAAATTATTAGAATCTCACAGGATCAAATCCCAAAATAGTAGCTGGTAATGCCTTGGAGAAGCTGAACTAGTGTAAAAATGTTGAAATCTGAGTTGATTCTTCTGTTAGTTTTAGGAAACACGTCAATTTTATTCTCTTGCGACAGACCCAAGTTTGTGCCTTAATAAGTTCACAAAGAAACAGGTTGTTTCTCTCAACTTGAACTATGGGAATACTACATATATTAAATGTATCTGGACTGCTTCCTCAGAGCCTAGAATATTATATAATACATTTTGAAAACTTGTCCTTTCTTATGTATTTGGGTTCCATCAGTGTGACCTGTATAATCAATTTAATTGGCAAACTCTCTCTAAGTGGAGGCAGTAACCCTGGTTTTGCCACAAATTCCATTGTATACGGACAAATGCATTCATAACTTGGCATCAGCATATTTGTATTGACCTTCATCAAGATAAACCTTTCATTCAACCAGATTATTAATTTTTGAATATCCTGAGCTAACACTGAATATGAGAGGAAGCTTTTTGCAGTTGCTGATCCCAGCAGTAGCTAGAATAAATTGTCTGGTTTCACTTCAAGTAAACATTTAATCTAATTTTAAGACATCTTTGATCTCTTAAGGATATTAGGAATTGTAAAAAGGAATTGAGAAATTACTGAAATTATGATTGCTCAATGTGTGGCATTTTATGTTGAGTATTTTATATTACATTTCTGTGGGGTAAGATATGCTGTAATGACTGCTGTTCACGTTGGATTTATGAAAATAAAATGTGTACCTTTTGAAACTATGCCACTGAGGGGAAAAAAAAATGATCTAATGACTGTGGACTAAGAACTCAAACATTTGTTTTAGAGGAAATAAAATTCTAGAATAATGCTTTTTTATCTTGTCAACCCATACTTCTGCTCTTGTAGGAGACATTGAACCAGCTGTTCGTTCGTATTACATATATTCCTGGATGCAAAAATTCACCAGTATTTAAACATTTGAATGCCCCAATTAAAGTGAAACTTTGGGGTGCAGAAGTCTTGCTAATTTGCAGTAGTCACAGATGTTTTCATTTTAACAAGTCAGTGAAGAAAAATAGTATAATGAAATGAAAAATAATGTGAAAAGAATCAAAGTGGCATGTGTTCATTTCTTGGTAGTTATAGATTTAATTATTTATGATACTGCAATTCTTTGGGTAAAAACAGACATGACGCTAATCACCTTTTAACCACCCTTGGTGGTCATTTATGCATGTTTCAGGGCTGCATAGGGCATCAATACAGCCCTGCAACATGCATAAATAACCATCAAGGGTGGTTAAAGGGTGGTTAGTGTCATGTCTGTTTTCACCCAAAGAATTGCAGTACTGAAAATATTATAATTAAAATGCACCTACCAGAGCTTAGTGAGAAGGGGTGGTCACTGGTTGTCGTGTTGGTGCTAAACATAAGAGATGAAGAAAAGTAGTTGGAACCAACTGTAGATGGTGAGATTAAGCAAACATTTCGGTTACACAAGCCCCTGCCTGTGACCCGATACATCGAAAGCTTTTATAACTACAGTTGGTCCAATAAAAGATATCATCTGAACTACTTTTTCTCCAGCTTAGAGCTTAGGTAAGAAGTAGAGAGAGACAGCCAGGTTTTCCCTACAAATATCGTAAATGCCGAATCGAGTCAAGTCAGTCAGTCACCCTCTCAGGGTGTTTTCACACAAGTGCCTCCCTACTCAGTACTCCCCATACTTGTGTGAAAACCTCATGGGTAATCAATAATTAACCAGTGAATACTGGGTGGGTAATGTGCTTGTCTGAAAATACCCTCAGAGACAGGGAACATAACTCCAACTCTTTTTAAACAAGCAAGGCTTAAACTGGTTTGAAATTAGAAAAACACACATTAAAAGCGGTTTGGAGATTAACAGGCATAAGAATATGCGTGTTTTCCAATGATCATGCACAAATATACTATGGTCACTTTCACACTCCTCCCCACCGCGCATATCCTGGCTGCAGGAGGGAATGCACAAGCCAAGATACGTGTGGGGTTCTACCGGTCTGACAGCTCCCCTGCATGGAGCTGGTGCAGAATGCGGCAGCCCGGCTCCTGGTGGGGTTGGGCTGCCGGGAGCACGTTACACCACTGGCTGCCAATAGTCTTCTGGGCCCGATTCAAAGTGTTGTTTTTAACCTATAAAGCCTTACACGTCCTGGGCCCTGCTTATTTGTACACACAGCAATACAGAGCTGGATTTCCTATTCTGTATCGCTGGGTGTGTTTGCTGGCAAAGCCACGTGGGAGTCTGTGTGGGGCTTTCAGGTCACACAGACCTTCCCCCCGCATGCATATTTTGGCTGCGGGAGGGAATGCACATGCCAGGATATGCGCGGGGTTTGGCCGGTCTGAAAGCCGCCCCCACCCCCAGCTTTGCCAGCAAACACACGCAGAGAAGCCCTGGCTTGTCCAATTTTGTGGGATCACTTTCAGTCAGTGACACCTGCTGACGTGGTAGGGGTGCTTGGGGCTGTTCAAGCCACCTTTTGTGAAATAGGTCTGTGCCCATCCTGGCTGGTTAAGAGCTGCTGGGAGACAATAGAACCGTTGCTGGCTGGGGTGATCAGCGCCTCCCTGTGAGAGGGCAGAGTGCCGGGCTGTCTCAAGGAGATAGTGGTGCGACCTCTGCTCAAGAAGCCATTGCTTGATGATGACTCCCCTGCCAGCTATCGACCTGTCTCTAACCTTCCCTTTTTAGGGAAGGTTATTGAATGGGTAGTGGCTCAGGAGCTCCAGGAGCATCTTGACCTTATCGGTTATCTTGATCCTTCACAGTCTGGCTTCCATCTGGGTCATGGCACTGAGACAGCGCTTGTGGCCTTGGTGGATGATCTCTGCCATGAAAAGGATTGGGGTTGATCGACCCTATTGGTCTTATTAGATTTATTGACAGCATTTGATACCATTGACCATGAGATGTTGGTGACGCACCTGCAGGACAGTGCGGGGGTGGGCAGGATTGTTCTTGAATGGTTCTACTCATTCCTGACCGTAAGAACTCAACGCGTGGTACTCGGTGATTGTTTTTCATCTTACCAAGACCTCCCGTGTGGGGTTCCGCAGGGTTTGGCTTTGTCCCCTCTCCTGTTCAATGTGTATATGCAGGCACTCGGTGAGGTGATCAGAGAGTTTGGGGTGAGGTGTCATCAGTATGCGGATGACACCCAACTGTATTTCTCATTTTCAAACGATCCAGGCCCGGCTGTCTCGGTGCTTACCCAGTGTTTGGCGGCTGTGGGGAACTGGATGAGGGCTAACCGACTGCAACTGAATCGTGACAAGACGGAGGTGATGTTAGTAGGTACGTTGGCGGAGTTGACAGCCCCGTCGATCAATGGAATCTGCCCTCTGCTGACTTCCCAGGTATGGAACCTGGGGGTGCTCCTCGATGCGCAGCTCCGCCTGGATTCCCAGGTGGAGGCAGTGGCGAGGAGTGCCTTCTGACAGTTACATCTGGTGCGGCGGCTTCGGCCACTGGTTTCGGTTCCTGACCTGGCCACGATCATCCATGCTTTTATTACCTCTCGGTTAGACTACTGTAATGCGCTCTACGTGGGGCTACCTATGGTGACGGCTTGGAAGCTGCAGCTGGTGCAGAATGCGGCAGCCCGGCTCCTGGTGGGGTTGGGCTGCCGGGAGCACGTTACACCACTGGCTGCCAATAGTCTTCTGGGCCCGATTCAAAGTGTTGTTTTTAACCTATAAAGCCTTACATGTCCTGGGCCCTGCTTATTTGTGAGACCGCCTCACTTCCCGGGTTTTAGATCGGCCCCTGCGGTTGTCCGGGGGTGCCGTGTCAGTGGCCCCCTGGGTTTCCTGGTTGGCCATGCAGAATAGGGTGTTCTCGGTGGTTGCGCTGCACCTTTAGAATTTCCTCCCGGTGGGAGCCCGTCTGGCCCCGGACCTCCTGGCCTTCCGTAGGAACTGTAAAACCTGGCTGTTCCGTCAGGCATTTGGCGAGGGAGAGGGGTAAGGGTGGGTGGGGATGGGGAGGGCGGGGTGGGTTTTTGTCCCTATTTTATCATTATTATGTTTTAAAGTGTTTTAAACTGTTTTATATTATATTTTTATTGTTGTAACTGCTCTGGGCTGCCTGTGGCGGGAAGAGCAGATTATAAATGTTGTAAAATAAATAAATAAATAAGAAATACAGAGCAGGATTTCTTGCTCTTTATGGCTGCTTTCGCACCTTACAAAATGGGCTATTATAATAACTGGAGATAATACTGGGTATTATGATTCCACAATTTTTTGTAATGTGTGAATGCACTATTCCCCTTTTGTGCTGCAAGATTGCGGGTCATTGTAAAAGCCACATTTGGTAGCTCTTACAATGAGATCTCACAGCATAAATGGGCAATAGTGTATTCACACATTACAAAACTCCAGCAATTATAATACCCGGTATTATCTCAAGCAATTAGGCTGCATTCCCACCGGCGGTGCCAGTGGCGAGGGAAGACGCAGTAGAGCGGAGGAAGCAGCCGACGGGAAAAAAGCCGGTGCGAACGGGAATCTGCCAGGGCTTCTCTCACGCATGTCAGGGCGCAAAATCCTGCCCTGAAATGCTCGAGACGGCAGATCCCCTTTCACCAGCTCTTTTCCTATCAGTTGGCTCCCTTCCTTCTCCGCTTCCTCTGCCGCCACCTCCGCCAGATGGAAATGCAGCTCTATATCCTGGCTTGCACATTCCCTCCCGCAGCCAGAATATGGGGTAGGGGGCAGGTGTGAAGGTGCTGTCTCGTCTAAAAGCGGTGGGAATAACATCGTTGAAGCCCTACGGGTCTACTTCCGAGTAAGTGCCTGGTGGCTCCCCTTATGCCAAACTACTCCGTCGTTTCTGCCCCCAGCGAGAGCTGCCCTTTCTGAGTCACACGGTGCTGGAAATGCTAAACCGAGGAGAGTGGCTTGAGATACTGCTGCGCCTGCGCGCTGCCAGAAGGGAATGGGAGCCCGCATTTAGTGCCAGGCCGGGTGAGGGGAGAGTTCAACGGGAGGCAGCCGCATTCCCTGAATCATCTACTCCCTGCAGCCAGCCGCTTAGCGCTTCTGCTCCCGCCGCCGCCCCGCAACCTTTCCACAGACACAGAGTGAGTCACCCACCCCCTGGATGTTGTATTCTCTTCATGCTGCTTGCACACGTGAGCCGACAGCAAGCGCGCCGCTTGGCGAGGGGGGCGAGTCAGGGCACGTAGGGACACGGAGCAGGGCAATAGGACACTCCGGCAGGCCGGCTGCTGCTGCTGCTGCCTGGGAATCGGCGGGTCACCTCGCTCTCAACCTGGGAAAGACGCTGTTGTCGGCGAGTTCAGCGCGCTTTTATTGAGTGAGATTCACGGCACATGCTAAGTGCACGGAACTTATTGTATTGCAGTGGCAGCTGCCGCCTTGATCTCCCTTTACTCCCCCCCGCCGGTCCCCAACGCTTCCCTCCCTTGCAGCGTATTACGTCTGGACAAAGAAGAGGCAGACAAAGACAAAAGTGGGGCTAATGCTTACATAAAGGGCACTGTCACCCACCCATATGGAGAAACAGGCGGACACGTTCCAAACACGACGCATATACATGTCTGTGTAGAGCTTCACCGTATGTGTGGGTATGCGTGTACTCTGTGCATCTACTTAGATGCACTAACTCTTTGTGCCTGGGTACGTACGTACCAAATGCATCCAACCAACTCTGTGACATGGATTCGCTCTGGTGCGCGCTGCGCTGCATATGTGCATCAGATGCCTCTCCATCTCTTTGTTTCTTCGGCTGTGCCCCCCCCCCTCCCCCTTCTTTGGAGAATTTTGCTTATGATTTTCAGATAGGCACAGAGGCAAACTCAATCTGGGATTCAGTTAGTCTGCAGTGCCCCCGATATTGTAATTGAATATGCCAGCCTGTTTATTTTTAGTGTGGAAAATAAAGGATCTGGTATGCTGACCTTCTGCTGTTGCATCTGCCTGTAAATAAAAGGGTCTCCTCAATTAGGCGCATGAACATATGTCCATACGCACACGCGTGCTCTTATATAAATAATTATCATTTACTTGGTTTCACAAATATAGCAAAACAAGAGAATTTGAAAAAATCCCTCCTCTCCCGATGTCTGATTGTGGTAGGGGCGGTAAATGGTTATAATTGGGTCCCTCCTTTTCAATGGATCAGATTTAGTCATAATTGGCAGGTTAGTAATTATGGGAGCATTAAAAGAGCGGCGCTGGAGACAGGAGGGGGAGAACAGCAAGACACAGCGGTTCAGTCATCCTGCTTTTATTGTTCAAAGAGGAGAAGGGAGGGCGGTTGGTAACAGAGCCTCTGCCTCGTGTCCTTTGCTAGCCCCGGGATCCGCAGCTGGGAAGCAGGACAAAAGCAGCGCTCTGACCTTCTTTGCTTGATTTCTCTTTCATTCCAGATTGGCAGATTTGCCATCAGGAGGCTTTGAACTGGAGATCCGGAGGACGACCTCTCCCTACCCGCAGCCTGCAGCTGAGAGGCGAAGATACAGGCGATCTAGGGCTTTTCTCCCCCCGTGCGGCTGGGCTTTACCATGCGCCCTGGCACTCCTTCATTGTTAAATGCTGCCGATTAATCCACGTGGGAATGTCCCTGCAGAAGGACAGCGGCACCGTCCAAGCTGTTTATAGCCCGGCTGCTAGGAGGAGAGCACTAAGGAGGATGGAGCCACAAAGAGCTTTGCTGGACACGTGTTCCGATAGCTTGATGTGACACCATCGCTGAATGGGGTGTTTCCCTTGCTACCGAGCGGCTGGGGCCGGCGAGGCGCTGCATTCCCGCGGGGAGATGGCTATGATCTGACAAGAGAGGTTTGGTAAATCGGGCCAAACCAGCCTCGCTGTCACCCAGCATGGCTTTGGTGGGGATAATAAAGCAGCAGCAGCCGGCTCCTCCAGGGGATCAAGCCGAAAGCTTCAGGTCCAAGAGTTTGCCGGTTCTGAACGGCGCCGCTCCCCGGATTAACACCAAGCAAAGCGCTCTCCTGACAGCGACAAGGAGCTTCCTGCACGGTTTCCAAGGGGGCTCGGATCTGAGAAGTGGCCTCGGCACCAACAAATCAGCTCCTGGCGGCGCGGTTGACGCTGCCGCCGCCTCCGCTTCCAGGACTGTGCTGTCTTTCACAGCCTCGAGCTTTTCAGGGATTGGGAGTTTCGACTGTAATAACTTTGGCGCCAGCAAAGGGGTTTCCCCGGCTTCCACGCTGCTAGCAATCCGAGGCAGGAAGTGCCTGAGCTTGGTCTTGACTGACTCCCGGTTCTTCTTGGTGTGCATGTGCTTTCTGACCTTCATCCAGTCCTTAATGGTCTCCGGCTACCTGAGCAGCGTCATTACCACCATTGAGAGGAGGTACAGCTTGAAGAGCTCGGAGTCTGGGCTGCTGGTTAGCTGCTTTGATATTGGCAGCCTGGTGGTTGTGGTGTTCATCAGCTACTTTGGGGGGCGAGGGCGTAGGCCGCTCTGGCTGGCAGTCGGTGGGTTTTTCATTGCTTTAGGGGCTGCACTTTTTTCTTTACCTCATTTCATCTCTCCACCATATCAGATCCAAGAACTGAACTCCTCTGTCTCTAACGAGGGCTTGTGTCTGACTGGCAATAATACTGCCAAAGAACACCTGGAGTTGCCGGCTTGTGCCAAGGACTCCGGTGGGAATGATCACTCCCTCTATGTAGCTTTATTCATTTGTGCCCAAATTCTCATAGGCATGGGCTCCACCCCTATCTATACTCTGGGACCAACCTACTTAGATGACAATGTCAAGAAGGAAAATGCGTCGCTGTACCTAGGTAAGGCATTGGTGATGCAGTAACTGTGGGTATTAAACCTGCTTGAACCCTAAAGTAGTTCTTCAACAATGTTCTTCAGAGTGTAAATGCTCTGAAAGAGTTGTCATCTGTGGAGCTAGGAACACACTCCAATCAATTGGGGTGGGGTGGCTGTTCCTTCTCCTAGACTTCAAAGCCCTGACCCCACCAAAGTGGCAGTGGCTTGGGGGCCAAGAGGGAGGAGTTGTCTCATCCAGCTTCCACAAAATTCAAATACGGATGAGGAGGGGATAAATTCTTTAATTTCAGACCCGTGTGACCTTTGTGGCACAGGGGCATGGAAATGTTCAGAATAGGTGGGGGAGGGAGGAGGGTCTGTCCCTGCCCACTCTGAAAATTTCCAGAGTGGGCAGGGGTGGAGTCTGGCTCTGTTTCCTCCTGCTGGGGATGCTGTTACTCCCGGGAGCTTGTCGGGAGCCAGGCTGGTGCCACCAACTGGGGGAGGCTGAGGATGGCAGGGAGCCTCCTTGGGAGGGCCACTGCTTAGGAAGACCTTATCCTTAGGGGAGCCCATAATTGGGATATAAGCCCGGGCCTGCCACAGCCTTGCTACGCTACTGCTGTGGTAGTCATGGGTGATGCCACACCAGCCAAACTTAGGCAGAAGATAGATTCTGGCCTAGAGCAGGGGGACCACATCTCCTCTGTCACTCCCCCATTCCCAGGAATCTGTGTTCACTGTGTTTTCCCCATTGGTGGCAATAGGGAAAATGCAGTGATCACATGTTCCTGCCCATTTCGTACACACATGGTTGTCATGTTTGGTGAATGTACTGCATTTTTCTAACGTTTATTATACTAGGGCTACAGCCCTGATGTGCCCTAAACACATAGTCTTGTGGCAACTGAGGAAAGAGTCAAAAGCACACTCTGCCTATTCTCCTTGACAGTTTAACCCTGGGAGTAGTCAGTCAAAGAGACCCAGTGGATGGTAATGCGTAGGCTAGGAGAAAGGTGATCCCGCAGATAACTCAATTTCAGATCTTTGATGGGTTTAGTGATCATAATTAACACCCTGAATGTGCTTGGGAGCTAGACAGTGCGTAGCTCACAACATAGCATGCTGAGGGCTTGTCTGCACACAGTTTTGGAACTGATATAGTTATGCAAAAACTCCTTGTGTAGATGCAGTTATAATGAAATGTGTTTACAGTGATATTGCTTGTTTTCTGATTCATGACTTTTATGAAACCAGTGCTATACACTATATTGGCATACAGACTTGCTTGGTAAACCATCAGAACACATTTACATGGGCATAGCTATGTCTGCTATTAAGGATTACACCAATATAAACATGTGATTATCAAAACTATGCATAGACTAGCCATGGTATTCAATGCTGGATCCAGGGAACCTGGAGCCCTGTGTGAAATGGTGGTGTGGTGTGCCCCTCCCCCCGCCCCAGACTATGAATGTTTGATGGACATACATTGACACCCCCGTTAGAAAAAGAAAAAAGTTACTGTACTTAACTCGGATGTTCAGTTAAAGATGATGTTCCCCTTCAGGGGCTGGGTTCTGTGGGTCCATATATGTTGCATATATTATTGCTCCAGTGGCATGGGGGCCAAGAGGGAGGAGTTGTTTCATCCAGCTTCCATAATATAATAAATATAATATAATGTATGTTAAATGTGTGTATATATAGTGCCAGCAATGTACCAGGCACTGAACGAACAATCAGTAATTAGAGACAGGGCCTTGCCCCGAGAGGTTTGTAATCTAGGAGAGTCAAGAGAGGGGAGACAAAGGAGAGGGAGAGAGAAAGAGAGAGAGATACATTCATGATATTGGAGAAGTTGCAAGTGCCCATGCTTAGTTTAGTTACAGAGGAGAAGGGAACCCTGAATGGAAGGACAGTAGAGGAGGCATCAGAGAGCAGTCCGTGGAGATGAGGAGCTAGGGAAAAACTGACAGAATAGGTAGGTTAATAATGGTAGATGAGGGTTTTTTTCTTCACACAGGGACCCCATGTATTCAGGGGGAGGGGTCCTTCTGAATTACTGTGGGCTCTGCAAACCTGTATTTTATGCTAGTGCCTGTTACACTCATGTTGTCATTTCAAATTTATTCTTGGATCCCATGTACTGGAGTCCCTTGTGGCTTCCTCTAACACAAAAGGGGTCCTATGTGACTGCAAATCCTGCATTTGCACACTTTATGTGCTTATACCCCCCTTATTGTACAATACATTTTGCAGTAGCTGAAGTGTGTTTTTCAAGATAACCCCAAGTAGAGAGCATTGTAGTCGTTTCATGAAGTCAGTTTAGAGGTAATGGCTGCTTTCTCATGTTACTTGGGTGGGTGGGAATTTCTGTGATGGCGATCGTGGCTAGAAACGTGCTATTCTGCTTTTCTCAGGTGAGAACACTTATGCAAAGCTGGGTTCCTTGATATATCTCTTACAATGACGGGTGTTCTTGTGGGAGAAAAGTGGGGTCATTCCTACATTTGCTAATTCCCATGTGAACTGAACCACGATTGCTGTCACGGAAGTTTCCCCCTCCTCCCAGGTAACATGAAAATGCAGCCGAAGTCAGTAGCTTCTCATTCTACTTGTGCAGCCCTCGGCAAGTTTTTGTGTGGCCCTTAATGGTTCCCCACCTCTGAGATATATTATCAGTAAAACAGCATGCTTTCATTAGAATTCCGTATGATTAACCATGTAGGCAGAATAATCAATAATGTACTTTTTTGGAGGCTACCATAATAGTCTGTAATAAATCAAATTTACTTATATTCTATACTGTTTTCAAGGAAATTGGGATTTCTGAAGAGAACTGATGGTATTATTTAATGATTTTGGATATACCTCATTATTTGTTTTGTACAGGTATCATTACAGTTATAATATTTAAAAAGGCCTCCAGAGGTGAACCTGGAAACTACAGACCAGTGAGCCTGACATTGGTGCCGGGCAAACTGGTGGAAATGGTTAACAGAATTACTGGGCAAATTATGGTTTAATGGGGAAAAGTAAACATGGATTTAGGAAAGGGAAGTCATGCCTCACTAATCAATTGGAATTTTCTGAGGGTGTAAATAGACTTGTGGATAAGTGTGAACTGGTCATTATAGTGTATCTGGACTTTCAAAAGGTGTTTATTAAACAATGTATTAAATAAATAATAAGGTCCCTCATGAGAGACCCTTAAGGAAATTAGAGAGTCATGGGATGAGGCAGTGTCCTATCGTGGATGGGCAACTGTTTAAAAGATAGGAAGCAAAGAGTAAGACTAAATGGTCAGTTATCACAGTGGAGAGAAGTAACTAGTGGAGTGCCCCAGGGATCTGCACTGGGACCAGTGTTTAATATATTCATTAATGATCTGGAGAAGGGAGTAAAGAGTGAGGTGATCAAATTTGCAGATGGCAAAGCTATTAAAGTTAGTTAAAACCCAAGCAGACTGTGAAGAATTTCAGGAGGATCTTGCAAGACTGGGCATCTAAATGGCAGATGGAATTTAATGTGGACAAGTGCAAGTGATGCACATAGGGTAAAATAACCCAAACTGTATGTATATAATGTTGGGTTCTAAATTAGGAGTTACCACTTAGGAAAAGGATCTTGGAGTCATTGTGGGCAATACAGTGAAATCCTGAGCTCAGTGTATGGTGGCGGTCAAAAAAGCAAACAGAAAGTTAGGAATCATTTGGAAAGGGTCGGAATAGAGAATAAAACTGAAAATATTGTAATGCCTCTATATAGATTTATGGTACAACCATATTGGGAGTATTGTGTGCAGTTCTGGTCGCCCCATCCCAAAAAAGACATAGTAGAAGTAGAAACGGTATAGAGAAAGGCAATAAAAATGATCAAGGGTATGGAACAGCTCCCATATGAAGAGAAACTTAATAGGCTGGGTCTCTTCAACTTGGAGAAGAGACGACTGAGAGGGAATATAATAGAAGTTTATAAAATCATGCGTGGTGTAACATGTAAATAGGGAGCAGTTATTTTCCCTCTCTAACTACTAGAACAAGCGGACGCTCCATAAAATTAACTGTCAGTAGAATTAAAATAAATAAGAGAAAGTTTTGACTCAGCGCACAATTAGCTTGTGGAATCTACTGCCAGAGGAAGTGGTCAAGGCTAGTATCGTAGCTAGTTTTAAAAAGGGATTCAATAAGTTCTTGGGGGATAGGTCCATTAATGGCTATTAGCCAAGTAGGTTTTGGGAATGTAACTTCTTACTGTTGGGGGCTGGAACAACAGGGGAATGGATTGCCCATTGTGACCTGTCGGGTACTTCTCCCAAGAGACAGAGATTGGCCACTGTTGCTAGACTGGATTCATCTGACTCAGTACGGCACTACTTATTTATAGCCGCCCCCTCATGCCCATGGCATCTCGGGGCGGCTTACAACACACAAAGATACCAATAAGTTAAAATGACCATTAAAAAAAAAGATTAAAACATCTAGAAAACCCCTAACCCCT
>QEPC01007521.1:2947799-2964226 GCA_003113815.1 Sphenodon punctatus | reverse complement strand
GCGTGATCTCGTAACGTCTGAAGACACCCTGTGAGAGTGGGAAATGTCTTCTTTACTATTAATCCTGACTAAGTTTGTAATTATTTTTGTGATGAGTATTGACCAGCTGGAGAAAGTGTGCCTCTAGTTGGAATAGATGTAACCTCCGGATGGATGATACTGAAGGTTGCAGAATGCAGGCTGTTGAAGAGTGGAGACATCAGTGGTGTTTATATTAGAAAATGGACACCTAACACTTCCAGCCAGCTGCTTACTGTTGAATCCAGCCTGAGAGAAAAAAAAATAGTTCAGCAGTGTCCTAGGAATGTATTTTTATATTAATAAAAATACTCAGACTAGTTATGTGCTCTGGGGCCCTTCTAGCAGGAAGTTTACCAGATGTTGAGGTTCAGTGGGAAAGACTGCCACTCTGGAACCAGCCATTACAACCCCTACAGGTGAGAGAGGCCAGGCCAGGAAAGGCTAGGCAAAGAGTGGCTGAGGCTGTTTTCCCACGAACAGCCTTTGGCGCCACAGGAGCATGCACTGTTCAAATCTAGCGCAGCTCCCGTCTCATGGGAAAAGAGGAAGTGCATCTCTCCTGCTGGCAAGCTCGTGCATTGGACAGGGTAGTGAAATCTACCCTGTCCGATGCGTGAGCTTACTGGCAGGAAATCTGCACTTCCTCTTTTCTCACAAGATGGGAGCTGCGCTAGATTTGAATAGCGCATGCTCCTGTGGCGCCAAAGCAGCTCATGGGAAAGCAAGAGGGTGTGAGTCAGCTTCTGTTGTTCAGGTCTGTTTTGGGGAAAATGAGTGCTTTTAAAAGGACGGCAACTCCAGTTCTGCCTACACCAGCCTGCTTCACCCCTTGGTTGGCCAGTCAGTTTAAAAGTGCCCATCCCAGATGCTGAATCAGAGCAGGCTGCACCTGCTCTGGGGCAGCTCTGCCATCAGCTCTCTGGGTTGGCCAAACCCGGGGCACTGGCTCGGAGTGGAGCTGCTGCCCAAGGCTGAGCATTGGGCAGTCACCTGCAACTCTATGGTGCGGGGGAAGAGGGTGCTGTGTCTGCATACCGCGACTCAGGGAAACCATCAGGACTGTCTAAAGTGGACCCAGGCAGGGCGAGAAGCAGGCGGACATGGGCGTGCAGCCTCCATTCCCGTCTGTTTACAACCATTGATTCTAACCACCTTTCTGCTTCCCTGATTCTCAAATATCTGAATCAGCTCCTAGACCTGGCGAATTCTAAAGACTGTAGTAAGTCGTGAATGCTAGTGTGATTCTTCTTGGGATAGAGTGGTCCAGCCAGGAACACCTTGGTGGTGTGTCAGTTGGTGACAGTACTACACAACTAGGACATCCTTGCATTCTTTCATGGAAATCCTCTGCTGCTTTATTATGACTGCTCCTGTTGTCTCTGTTTTAGTGAGGTACAGGGAGCATGACTTGTGTTGCAGTGTGAGGTTTTATACAGAAAGAAACTACAAAAGTAAAAAAACAACATTTGGCCATTGGATACATATGTGCCTTATTTATTTTCCTACAAAAGAAAACAAAAATAATCCAGTTTAAATTGTTCTGACTTGCCTCTAAGTAGCAGAGGAATTGGTGGGTTGGCTTGATGGGGAGGGAGCCTGACAGCTGGTTGCAGTCTTATGTTGGAGACCTGACGGGAGGAATAAATGTGTGGGCTTGACGATATGATTGTCTCTTGATACAATCTCTTGGTTATGCACTGCATGTTTGTACTGATTTTTGTTATGTATGCATAACTATGTATGCATAGTGCCAAAATAGATACCAATCCTCTTATGTAGGATTGTGAAACAAGTAATAATAGTGTGTTCAAGCCAGTGTCATCAGTTCAGAGCTATGTTTTTGATAAACGTACTTGCATTTTCATCTGCCTTGTTCTATAGCATTTTTAAAAACATTATATTAACTAATTCCCTTTTTACAGCTAGAAATGTTAATGTTACACAATAGTTGTGCTAGTTGCAATAGAGACCTTTTAGTATTATATGCAATTTCTTTACATACTCGGGGAATCTGAGTTTTATAAAAATGCACTATATTTTCCAAAATTGAGATGGTGAGAAAAAAAAATCTAAAATGACCTTCATCTGGTTTCTAAACAATTTGAAACGGAACTCATTACCTGAAAACAACATTCTTTCTATGAAAATTGAAAATTGTCAATAGTTCCATTCAGTACAGTGGAGGAGCATGGCTTGGAGAAATTAAATGCCTGTTTAGAAACAAAATAAGCTGAAATAAAATCTCAAAATGGCTTTTTAATATTGATGACTCAGTGATGAAAGAAGAGTGAGACACAAGATTATTTGCCACTCCTACTGTCCCTGACATTGGCATTTAAATTGACCACAGTATTTAAATAAACAAGAAATACTACCAGAAGGACCAATAAATTATTGATGCATACAGGCCTGATGCCTTGATCCTGCTCTCAGTAAAGCCAGTGGGAGAGCAGCTATTAATTTCTGTTAGATGTAGAATCAGACATAGTTTTAAAAAACTTTTGACAGCTCATCTTGAGGTTGCCATGCCAAATATATTTAGCAATTTGGTAGAAAAAAGTACATTAAGATTGCTAAAGATTTCAGAAGATACCTATTAAGGAAAGATAAACGTCTGATTTTATTTTTTACATTTTGAATAAGATGGGGAAAATGTTGCCACTCTTTTTGATAATTAATATAGCTTTGTTGGTGATTGTCTTCAGCCAACAGCGTGTGGACAACCTGACATTCTGAAATGTGCTTTTTTGCTCTCTTTTCATTCTCTCTAGGTTCATTTTACCATTAACTCTCCTCTGGTGGGGGGAACGTGACATGCTCTTTTCTGAGACCACTGGTCGCTCTGCACTTGCTTACTTCTTCCCCTTGAATATCTGGTATGTCACTCAGAGCATACTTTGTTTCTGCTAGTCGAGAGAGGAAGAATTCTGTGTTTGTCTACTATAGACTTAGAAAGAGCTCTCATAATTGTAACAGTCGTGTTTGGAACTAATAAAGTGCATTATGCCATGAAAAGACACACACACACACACACACACACACACACACACACACACACACACGTGTGTGTGTGTGTGTGTCTTTTCATGGCATAATGCACTTAATAAGCTAGCTGCATTTTGGGTGTCTGGTGTGTTTGATAGCAGCACCTCTGGACTGGTCGCACCGTATGCGTGCACAAGGCACGGGCAGCACCGGCAACAAGAAGCAACAGGCCCTGGAGGCCAGACTGGCTAAGCTCACTCCCCTCCTCCAGTAAGGCAGTGGACGCAGTCAGTCTCTCTGTGCCTCCCTCACTGCCCGCCCAGCGGCCCCTGCAGTGGAACCACTCCTGAGGAGTGGTGGTAGATGTGCTTGGCTGGGGAGGTGGGAAGCATTGGGAGGTCATGCTTGTCTATGGCCACAGTGTATATATATAAACCAGTTCAGTTGTGCCCCATAATCAGTTTATGCTGCCCTCACCCAATAACCAGTTCATTTGTGCCCCTGCCCCCATATAATCAATTCACACTGATTCATCAGTTTAGTTGTGCCTCCATAATCAGTTCATGCTGCCCCCACCCATAACCTTTTAATTTGTGCCCGCATGGATTTTTTTTCTGATATTCCTAGAAAGGGTTGTAAGGAACTGTCATTCCGAGGGCGAGAGTGCTTTTTATACTAGAGGAGCTCGAGACCATCATGTGGTCTATTATTTGAATAGGGTGAGAGTGCACAACCCAGTTGTGAGAATGATAGGAGCCATCTCGAAGAACTTTCTTTACAAGGTAGCAACCTTCTGATCAGCACATGGGCAGGAGCTGTTTGTAAACAAACAGCTTTATCTCCCCGATCTGTGTCCCTGTTGCTGCTGCTGCAGCTACTAGGAGGCAGAGGAAGGTGAGGGATAGGGACTGGTGCCAGGGAGGGGAGGCAGCAAAAAAACGTAGGCTGCATTCTCACATGGCGGTGTGGGCGCCGGGGAGGAGGCAGCGGGGAAAAGCCGGTGCAGATCTGCCGGGCTCTTTTCCCACCGACAGGCACCCTCCATCCTCCCGGCTCCCCACCCCCTCGCCTCCCTCACTCCTCCTGGTGCCACCACCGCCCAGGGGAGGGGGCCAGCCCTGCCTACACCCCCCCCCGGGCAGGGCCCGGATGCAAATGTGCCCCCCCCCCACGCCACGGTAGCTACGCCACTGGCACTGCTTATGTTTTTAATAAAATTTGTTGGAAACCAAAACTTTTTTTGATTTTTTTTTTTTTTTTTCAGTTATCAGTGAGAAATGGAAACATAAAAACCCCTAAAATTTGAAAAGTCCAATGTGACTTAGGGTAAAAACAGACATGATGCTAAGCACCCTTTAACCACCCTTGGTGGTTATTTATGCATGTTGCAGTGCTGTATTGGTGCCCTATACAGCCCTGCAACATGCATAAATAACCACCAAGGGTGGTTAACGGGTGGTTAGCGTCATGTCTGTTTTCACCCTTAGTTGTTTTTGAAAACTTTTTTTTAACTTCCCCCTCCCCCTCAAATTTTCTTACCACTTTTGTTGCGAAGTGCTGAAATATGCATAAGTAACTCAGTTGACTTCATTACATTTTAAATATAATGAAGTAAACGAAACTACTCAAGTATGGAAAGCTGATCATAATCCAAAGAATTTGGAAGTTCTGGAATTAAATGTGGAACTGCAGGTTCCTTGCACTATTAAAAAAGGGTGTATGCATAGTTAAGTAAAAACTTCAAAGTCATCCAGGAATGACCTGCAGTCTCTCCCATATTTCTTCAAGGCATACCAGAGGAATTCAACAATTTCTAGCTGCCAGCACACTCTACTATGCATTGGAGACATTCTATTCCAAAGGATAACAGTCTGTTTATGAAGACTATATTTCTGGTAACCTTTATCTCTTCTTCAAGAATTTAATTAAATAAAGTGCCTTTTAATTTCTCTGAAGCTATACACTCTTTAATGAGAAACGTTTGCACACTGCTGCTGAAGTTCACGCTGCTCATGTATATGGGTGAAAACAGACATGACGCTAACCACCCTTTAACCACCTTTGGTGGTTATTTATGCATGTTTCAGGGCTATATTGGTGCCCTATGCAGCCCTGCAACATGCATAAATGACCACCAAGGGTGGTTAAAGGGTGGTTAGTGTCATGTTTATTTTCACCCTATGATTCTGTAGTATAGGGTTAGAAAATCAATTCTGAAGATAACTTACATGGCAGTAAAGGCAACGGTATTTAAATCCTACCTGTCTTCAGTGGGTTTTCTGCAAAGCTTTGAAGAGAAGCAGCTGCAGCTCACATCTGATGTTATATGCATATATTTGTAACAACTGCCTGAAACTCTTACTCTGTTAGCCTTAGGATTTTTACAACATGTAATATACTTTGCTGAATGGTTCATGTATTTAAAGCTTTTTTTTGTCATGCAAGTGGATTTTATTTTATATCATGTCTTCAGTGATCTGCCTTTCTTGTGGCATATCAACCAGAAATAGTGGACATTTTTATAAAACAACTTTCCAGTTAAAAAGAGCTCTTTCAGATGAGGAAGAAATTAACTGCTTCCACTATTATTATTATTATATGAGGTTACTACATTTGATGTAAAATGGATGTCAACATTATCACTAGGAGAAAAATCTTATTTAAAAAAAACAACAAATGGCACGGAATATGGTGGGGTTAACTGGAAGAAGCCTAATGGTCAATTACTGCTTCAATATTTGTAGGATTATTTTCATTTTGGTTTTATAAATTCATTAATTTCTATGAGTTCTTAGAATAAGACTGCAGTTGACAACAGTACATTATCCACTTATGTATATTCAACTCAGCTGGCTATTTTTCACCTACAGAGAAAAGAAACTATGTAGTTGTGATGAAAGCACACTCCTGTCTCAATAAATGGAGGATTCTGGGAGCTGACCAGTCTACGTGGCTGGAAACCCCTTTAGTTCATTTTAGGGCTAGGCCCTTGCCCTACTATTATTAATCCACTGCAAGCCTCACCTGAAGGGAACAAAAGCATGTGTAAAGCATGGGTGCACCCACAGTTAGGCTAGCTGGAGGTTTTCAACCTGTTCTACATATAGGCTCCAACCTCTTTGAGCATGTTTAGAGGGTAGAGTGATGACTAGAGCGGAAATCACGATTTGTGGCAAATGCTGTTTTTGCTGAAAACAGCTAATTCACCACTTTGTCAATGATTCAGGAATGCAAACCCTTTTGTTCAGGTTTCCATTCAGCATTTTCATTTCATTTCTTGGAGTTCGTTTTTGTCAACTCAGCGCTGATAGTGATGCTAAAAGTGTCAAAAATATTGCTGAAAGTGTCTGAGATCAACTGATAGAAATAGTGGAAGCAGAAAGTGGCCAAAAAGAATCCTGAACATGAACACAGCATAAATGTTTGTGAAAGTTCCTCAAAAGGTAAAAATGCTTTGATGCGTCTCACTTAAAAACACCTCTAGTGATGGCCTGGGCTGGGAGTAGTCAAGGCTGCTTATGCTCCTGGGTCAAGGTCAGTTCTGTTTCATTTGAAGCCACCCGCAGTTAGCGAGAACTGCCTGTGGACTTAGCCTGAAAGTGTGGAGTTTGGAATTGAAGCTAGGGAGAGCTGACTCGGGCTTTGGTAAGCCAAGGAGTGCCATGAAAAAAGAATGAACCCACCAGAAACTGAACTGCGAGACTGATGGAACTGAAATGCTTTGTGATTTCTCGCCTTCTACCCCTTCCTTTAGTAAATTTGATTTGTTTTAGGCAGGCACCTTGGTTGGCCTGTGCTGTTGCTTGCATCAGGTAGATATTCCTCTGTGTGTGTGTGTGAGTGATAGAGAGAGAGAGAGAGAGCTCTGTTTGTGCCAGCGGCCCTGAATAGATGGATCTTGAGCGTCACACCTTTCAGATTCCTCCTTCACCACCTAGACCCAATCGGGTAAGGGAGGTGCCCTGCAGAGAGTGAGCAAAGGAACTGCGCCTGGCAGGACAGCAGGTTTCCCACATTTGTAAAGCATTGGGGATCCTGCTCTTAGACTTCCCCAATGCTTTGCTCCAGGAATTGTAGCCACTTCATAGGATGCCCTGGGAAATTAGGTCCCCTGATCCATAGCAAGGTCAGGCTGGATTTCATCCTTGTTCCAGAACCCTGAGGACTGAGCAGGGAAGGATCAGCAGGTCCGTGACAGTGAGATGCTAATAATGCATTTTCTTTGGCTAAATGCTAAAAATGTAGCATTTTTACACCATGGTGATCAATTAGTTTTCTAAAAAAATTAAAATTAATAGAAAAAGACATACGTATGCAGTAGAAAGGTGTGAAGCTCAAGAATGCACTGACTGGACCACAAGAATATAGTCCAAAGACACATGCAGACATGAAAGGCGGCAACTCAAAAAGGTACATACAGAAGAAAACGGCTACTAAAACACATCTGCTCCACTGTGCCCAAACTTCCTGTTTCGGTCTTAAACACCACCTCCTCCTGACTCATACATACAGAAAGGGAGAGTTTTAAGAAGGTTAAAATAGCTGTGTAGAGGGAATAGTTTTCTATTCTGCTTCAATGAAGATTTGTTACAGAGCATTCTTTTATGGCTTTCCTAAACACAGCTATCTAAAGTTGTGTGTTTTAGTTAGGACAGCTTGCTCCTGGGATGTCATGTAAGACAAGTGCTTTGGGAAATGGTTTAGGAGCTTCAAAGATTACATGACCTTTGGGGAAAACCTGAAATGAATCATGCCTCTTAGCATGAAAGGAATTCTGGGAGGAAATTGCACATACCATTTGATGTTTGCTCAAAATATTTTTGAGTTTTCATAAGCATTTGAGCTCTACAGTAAAATGCCTTGTGATTAATATAAATAGCTTTTGTTTTTTATTTGTGTAACCCTAGTGCTAATGACCCCTGTGGCAAGAAGGGCCAGGTTACCTTTATAGAGGTTTTGTACACCTTGCGCACTGGCTTGAGCCCCCACCCAAAAACCCGGGACACTAAGTTTTCACTGAGCAACCTGGCAGACCGTTACCTTGCACACTGGCAAACACACAGGTTAGGATGCAGACAAATGAGCCTTTATTAGAGCATAAGTAAGCAAGATATTATTAAAATAAACAGAAGTGACAGACACCAGCCAAATACCCCCCACACGCACGTCCCACCCACAAAGCAAGTGTCTAGTTGTGCAGTCACAGCCTCATGGTCCCAAACCCCTGCACCCCTCACAGTTGGTTGGAATGTTCAGTTCGTGCAGAGGTCGGGCAGGTCTCTTCTGTCTTCAGTCTCCACACAGGTCTAGTTGGCAGTCTCTGAGGGCTGGTGTCACTCCTTTTTGCTGGCGTCCTTTTGCAAAGCCTTGTAGCACACATTCCATTCCTTTAAAAAATGAGATAATTTAGCCTATTATTCTGAAATTTGGTATGGAGGGTTACGTAGATGAGAGATTTAAACTGTGAAAATATTAGAATAATTACACATAAAATGACTGAGATAGAGCCCTTGAAAGGTTGGAGGCTGAAAAGCAGTTTTAAAAAATAATAATTTACGACTGTCTTGCTTTGATCAGCCTCAGGGGTTTTTAGTTAGGTGTTCAGGGCTTTGAAGTATTTAAAAAAATGCAAGCCTGTGGCCTAGGGGTACTGTGGCTTTATTTAAAAAAAAACCATGGTCACTACTTTTAAAATTACAAGGAGTTTAAACTTCCATTTTAGTCTATGGAAGAAACCAAAGCTATCCTAATGCAATGCATGCGCAGTCTCCCATAGACTAAAATCCTAAGGAACCACCCCTGCCCGAACCCCCTTGGCAGCAGCCTGGGCAGTGGGGTATGGGGGGAGGAACTAACGCCTTTGCCTGCCCGCTTGCTCACTAGCCTGCCTGCTTGCCTTGCCCACCTAACTGTTGCTTGTGTGCTTGCCTGCCTGCCTGCCGAAGCCCCCACACCACTGTCCCACTCCTGTGTGCATCCTGGGGCACTGCCATGTTTTTTTGCTGTGGCATGCTGGGAAATGTAGTTCCCAGAATGCCAGTGTCATGTTTTGTTGTGATTGTATGTTGAGAAGTGCAGGTACCATGTTGCCACCATGCCGCTGCTTCTCTGCTCCCTCTTGAGCTGGGCCCCTTTGGCGGCGGAGGGGTGGGGAAGCACTACCGCCCCCCTGCCCAATTGTGCTGCCATTGCTGCTCTCCCCCTCCCCCCGGGCCCCTAGGCATCAGCTAGGATGAGGGGGAGAGGAGGCACTACTGCCCTCCTCCCCAAGCTGACCCCACTGCTGCTTGCGGCGCTTAGTGTGTGTGGAGTGTGCGTGTCTGTGCCCGCGCATGGAGTGTGTGTGTAAAGAGAGAAAGTGTGAAAAAGAGAGAATGACTGAAGTGTGTATGTGTAAGATGAGTATGTGAGAGAGAATGAGGGAGTATGTGTAAGAAAGAGGGAAGGAGTGTGTGTGTGAATGAGAGAGAGAGTGGGGGGAAGTAGTGTGTGTGAATGAGAGAGAGGGAAGGAGTGTGTGTGAAAGAGAGAGTGGGGGGAAGGAGTGTGTGTGAATGAGAGAGTGGGGGGAAGGAGTGTGTGTGTGTGAGAGAGAGTGTGGGGGGGAAGGAGTGTGTGTGTGAATGAGAGAGAGAGTGTGGGGGAAGGAGTGTGTGAGAGAGAGAGAGAGGGAAGGAAGGCGTATGTGTGCGTGTGAATAGGGTTACCAGATTTAGGGATGACAAAAGAGTACACTTTTCCAGTGCCACCTCTTGGGTCTCATGCAATGTTGCTTCCAAGCTGGAGGGGATCTTGCTGTGCTGAGCCACTTCTGCCCAGTAGTTAGAGCTAACAGGTAGGACGCTACTGCAGCAGCAGCAGGATGAGTAGCGTGGCTGGGTATTCAAGCTATGTTTCTCCTATGTTAGACTTCTGGAGTCTATCCGTTCCTCACTCTAGTCTGTCTTCTCTCCCAGTTAGTTTATTTATAGTTCTTAATTTGGCAGAGCAGGGGGTTGGTTGAAAGAAAAAAAAGGATGCTTGCATATATTTTTTATTTCCTGAGCATAGTCAATGAAAGTAAGATTCAAATTCAGAAACCTCCGTGCGCACATTTGAGGGATTACCCAAGGCTACAGGAAATGTACGTCTAGATCTCTCCCACACAAACAGAATAGCACTTTATGGTCAGAGAATATTTTTTTTAAAAGGTAGAAGGGAAGATATGTCTAAGCAGAACCAGCATCTGGAAACTCTCAGGCCTAGGGTCAAATGTGACCCAGGGCTAGTTTTTATGTGATCCCTTTCCAGTTCCTAATACCCAAACGCTGAAAGACGAAACTCAGGGTAGGGAAGCAGAGATGAGAACATGCACGCAAGGATGGAGGACACATCCATAATCCAGGCCCTCCTACTGCTGAGTGCACCTCTTATGCCAGCTTCTCCATGGCCCTCAGAGATTGTACTAACTTTCAATGTAGCCCCTGGGAAGGACAAGGTTCCCCACACCCAATATTAATGGTTAAAGCAGCACAGGCTGGCTGATGCTATTTAATATGTAGAAAAACAGCAGTTGCCATTTTGATCCCAATTGTAAGAGAGGGAAGACAGAATAGTTTTTAGATGATAAAATATCTTTTTTGGACCAACTCACTTGCTCATTTTGTATTTCTGACTCCTTACATGCCTGTGTGGCCCCAAAGCTTGCACGCTCTCACCAACCGTAGCTGGTCCAATAAAAGAGATCAACTTTATCTCCTGCTGCTCAATGTGGTACATTTCTGCAATATGCTGCTGCGATCAGTTACAAAAATCTGTCCCCTGTCTGATATTTAATAATAGGGCTAGACAGTGGTTCCTCAAATTACCACCTTTTGAGGCTAGAAGGTAAATTCTGTGACTCCAGACACCAACGGAGATGTAAAAAGTTTATCAAATATCAATCAAGCTTGCGACCATGCTTGCAGACAAGCGCAGCTCCCCAAGTGGGTCGTGACAGCACAGTTTGGGAAACACACGCATTTATGTTTCCGTGGCAGGTGCGAATGCACCGCTCCCAGAATTAAAGAATCCCATCTATACAGTTTTAAACCACAGAAGAATAAAAGCCACGAGGCAATGCCCCCAGGGTTCACCCCACATGCACTTTCCCATTATAGGGTGTGGAGAGTTTACAGGAAGTAAAGCACAATGAACCAAATGCTCTCCGTATCCCTGGGAACAAAACAAATCTGGCTGACCGAGGAGCTGGGAGCTACGGAGCAAGTAGGGGAAGGGAGCATGTGGCTCGGTCAGAAACTTACCTAGAGGGAGACAAGCGTCTGAATGGTTGGTTCCACTAAAGCCCCTCCTAGCAGAGGTGTGCTAGCAATGGGATCGCAGTGTACTGTGGACAGAGAAAGAGCAAACTTGCTGGGGGATCAGCACTAGGTGGGAGCTGGCCAAAATCCAGGAGCAGGGGCTCTAATGAGGGGGATCAGAGCAGCTGCATAGGGGTGGGGGACTCCCCCTCCAGGGAAGGGCGGCTGGGGAGTGTAAGTTGCAATGGAAGGCTCCCCCTCAAAGGAGGCTGCAGTGGGGAGGGGAGAGCAGCTGCAATGGAACCCCCCCAAGGGAGGTTACAAGCAACAGAGAAAGGGGTGCAATGGGGGCTCTGCAGCGAGGGTCTCTTCACCTGGGGAGAGGAGAACGCATGGAGGAGGACTCTGCCCTTGGGAATTGCATTGGGAGGGATCTCATAGGAACAGGGGTGCTCTCTCTTGAGGGGGCTTGCAGTGGGGTGCACTCCCTCTGTGGAAAGGTGACGGGGGGGTTACACTGGGGGAAGGGGCTTGCAAGGGGGAACCTCTTCCTCTGGGCCAATGGGGGGATGCATTGGGAAGGTCTCCTCCTGGGGAACGAAGGTTAGAGTGGGGGAAGGGCTCTGGTCCATACCTGTCCGGAGTAGAAGATCCCAACCAACCCCAGGGGAAGACAGCAGCAGAGGGTGTTGAAGATGGATCAGTAATTGTAAGATGGCACTAAGGGGGCAGGGTCAAATCACTGTAGGGCAGGCTTCTGGAGGAGGTCATAGCATCGGAGCTCATCCTGGGATGATGGGAGCAGCAACTTTCCCCTACCGTGGGCAGCGTGTGCGGGCGTAGGATCCTATGGGAGAGGGGACAGAGACTGACTGGAGTCAGGAAGGGCTTGCAGTTGCGGGGGTTGGGAGGGCATCTATCTGATTCTTCTCAAAGCTGCTTTGTAGTAATCAGAAGTAATCTGATCTTGTTTGTTAGGGTTTCCCACTGATTTCAACCTATGGAAAGTGGAATGGCAGTTCATTACTATTTTTTGAGATCTGAGAAGAGAATTTTGCCCTAGGCAATACATGAGATTCAGCTGATGGTGATTTTAATTCACTTGATTCAGTAAAACAGAATTTGGTTCTGTAAGTATTCTTCAAGCTTAAAATCTTTCTGAGCACTTTGCAAAGTAACGAACAAAATACTGACAGTGAATGGAGTGGCTATAATGTGTTCGACAGTCGTTTGTATAATTTTGGGGTTGAGAATCTGATTGAAAGCAATAATGTACCAGTCCAGTTTACTTTATGTAATCAGTGCATCTAATTTGGTAAGTAACATTCATGGTGGGTCAGTTGATGATTTGTTTACTTTGGGGGTTGCAATGGAAGAAATTAAGAGTTTACTATATAGCCACAAACTGTGAAGAATTTTACAGCCCATGGATTTATTTCAGCATTTTGAGGTTTAATAATATAGAAAGGATGTTCTTTTTAGGACAGTGGCTTCCAAACTTTGTTTGTGACGCTATTTTGAGACTTAATTGTTCAAGCTCCAACAGCAGCAAAGAATATCCTGTACCAGTCAGGATCATGATTCTATTTACAGATGACACAACCCTGGGGAGGCAGGTAAACTTCTGTCTGAGGGGCTTACAATCTATAGGGTAGAGGACTAAGGGGAGACAAGGGAGAAGGGGACAAATGGTGTTTATAAATCAGACAATAGTTTACTGGAGACTATGTTCGGTCTGTGCAGCCCACACACAAATTTTTTTTAGTGTGTAGAGGTAATAAATGGGGAGCCCCCTGCATGCATTTCATGTGCTGGTGCTAGCTGCCACAAATGGAGCCACTCAGCTTTTCCCTCTCCCCAGCCCTGGCTCTGATGGAAACGGGGGAGGAGGGTGTCAGAGCAAGGGAAGGCTTCTTCTCTGGTTGTAACCCCACTCCCTTTCCATCAGAAGCAGCGCTTGCGTGCTCTCCAAACTGATAGTGGTTGCAAGAGGAGAGAGCGGAGGATGCAGGAAGAACCTTCTCTGTACCTGCACTCCTCTTTCTGTTTGGGAAAGTAACTGAGGGGAGCGCAGGAGCCCCGTGGATCCTCTGGAGGAGCCTCACTCCTCCCTCGTGCCCTTTGGTTCCTTTTCCAAACAAAGAGAGAAGTGCAGGCACAGATAATCTGGAGAAGGTTCATCCTGCACCCCTGGCCTCGCTTTCTCCTCTCGTAGCCTTCTATCAGCTGAGAGAGCACATCACTCCTCTAGCAGCTGTGGTAGGCGTGACTCTGGTGCTGGCAGACGTGGATGCGGGAGTGACTGCATGCAACCTAATTAATGAGACGCGGCAATGTGGGCATACGTTATCATGAACTGGCCTGCACAGTGGGCCTGCGATGTCTTGGGATAACCCCGTGAGTGGGGAGTGAGTGGGGCTGTGAGCTAACATCTGGCGAGCACATAATAGATGGGCAAACAAACACCCACCTGGTGGGTGCTAATGTGGGCTGTTGTCTTATTTATATTCATCCACAGGGAGAGACAGAGATACACATTCACAAAGTTGAGAAGTCACAGGTGCCTGTGCTTAGTTTAGTTATCCGGGAGACAGAGGCTCTGAATGACAGGACAGTAGAGGGAGAATCAGTGAGCGGTCTGAGGGGATGAGGAGGTAGGGAAGAGGTAGGTTTCAAGGAGGGATTTAAGGCGGGGAGAGTGAGATCAGAGTGGATGTGCTCAGGGAAGGAAGTTCCAGGCATAGGGGGCAGCATGGGAAGAAGGGAGAAGATGGTTTAGGGAGCAGGAGACTCTGGGGTGATGGCAGAGGAGGAGGGAAGTTCTCAGGTGGGAACATAGCAGGAAATGAATGCAGAAAGCTATGGAGAAGCAAGTTCACGAAGAGCCGGAAGGTGATAGTAATCTTAATTATGCTTAAGAATTAGTATTCTTAAGTATACTTGGTTGATAGTATTCTTAATTGTGCATGTTATTTCCTATTATTAATGCTGATTACACTCACAGCTATGAACTGTTCTGACCATCGAAGCTTAATTAACGCACACGCATTTTACAAAATAAAATTTCCATAATTGAATTAAGACACTCCAGTGTGAAAATTTTGCAGTATTTGTTGTTGCTTCATTGCACTGATTGGACTCAGCCGTCACCCTTGTTGCGCAATATACTGACTGAACTAATTCAACACAGTTTGTACCCTGTCAGCTGTTACTGCCTAATTAAATTTCCGTTTCATGTTAGCAAAACGATTCCCGATAAAGTAGTGGGCAGAATCTCTCATCAGTAAGTGAATACGATGTAGTTTCTCCCTAAAGGAAAGAGATGTATATTAGTAGGGGGAAAAACTATCTAGTGTATACATTGTCCAAATGTTGGATTTCCACTGCTTTTGTAGATCAGTGGCAAACCATGGATGTCAAGACGTGGCTTGATAGGATCATTGCCTTAGGCAGTGGATGGGCAAACTGTAGCTTGGGACTTGGCTGTGGATTGGACAGCTCTTGGCCAGGGTTTGTCCTGGGCCCCATGCTTTCTTAATGACTTGCTTAATTCAGCTGCTGAGACTAGGTGCAGTCACAAGCTTCTCAAAATCTCAGCAATCAGGACTGTAGAGAATGGACTTGTATCAACCAATAACAAAGTAGGAAAGGATTGTGTGCAACTTGTGGCTCTCAGCCATATGACGATTTTAGTATTGGCTCTTGGGTTGAATACTTTGTCTGCCCCTGCCATAGACACTAAAATCAGCATGGGATTCTGCTGTCCAGAATCAAAAAGAGTAGTATCAAAGTGTGAGTAATACTGCTATAAAGACACATTGAAATGAAGTGCTCTTTAAGAAGTACAGTAGACAATTTCAGATCAGACAGTGTGAAAGGTGGAGAGACAGAGAGAAAGTCAGGAAGGTTGGTGGTAGGTAGAGAAAGAACAGACATGAATCAAGTTGATGGAGAATATTATTTTTATGTATTATTATTTCTAATATAAATATTATTTATACATATGATATTATTGACAAATCTGAATATAAATATATATATTCAGATTTGACAATAATAATGTTGTCTATACTTAGACATAGGATTTTTCAGAAAGCAGGTAGCCAAAAGAGTGGAAAAGAAAGCAAGCTTGCACTTGAATATTTGCAAAGGATATTGATTTAGTTGAGAAGGAAGAGGGCAAGTGTAGTGGCTGGTGATACGAGGGAGAAGGAAATTGCGTTGATTTTATTTTATCTGGAGAGAGCCAACGTCTGACAGCAAAACTTTGCAAAATTTTAATTTGAGGGACACAATGGAGGTGCTGTGGTGGAACACTAGTGTAAGATCAGAGTGAGGTCTGTCACATTTGAATTTTTTTTTGCATGTTCAGAGCGCTTCTTACTGATCCATCCACATGAATGAGAGCCAAGGCTATTTTTACACGTGACAGCTCCTCGAGCCACCACGCTTAGATCCTGACCATGGTGAGAGCCCAGTGCAGAGCTCAGAGCTCTGGTCTAATGTGCTCACGATGACCCGTCCTGGTAAGGTTGCCACATTCTGCACCAGCTGCAGTCTCCAGACTGCCACCAAAGGTAGCCCCATGTAGAACACGTTACAATAGTCTAATCTTGAGGTGATGAAGGCATGGATGACAGTGGCCAGGTCGGAGTCTGAGACATACAGCTGAAGCTGTCGCACCAGATGTAATTGGCAGAAAGCACTTCTTGCCACAGCCTCAACCTGGAGATCCAGGCGAAACTGCGGATTGAGGAGTACCCCAGGACTCCGGTCCTGAGAAAACAGTGGGGGACGAACGCATCAATGATGGGGAACATCACACCCACCGCCCTCCCCACCAACATCACCTCTGTCTTTTTAGGATTTAGATTCAGATGGCTCGCCGTCATCCAGTCCCCCACAGCTGCCAGACATCGGGTTAGCACTGAGACTGCCGGGTCTGTTTTGGATGAAAAAGAGAGGTAGAGCTGGGTGTTGTCAGTGTACTGATGACACCGCACCCCATACCGTCTCAAGACCTCACTATGAGAACTTATTTCACTCAGAACCTTGTCATTCTACCTGTTTGTCATGGCATTCCTCCTGTCATTCCATCCAGTTCCTTGCTGGTAATCCCTATCCCTGTTCCTCCCTTTCATG
>QEPC01007521.1:2921206-2943646 GCA_003113815.1 Sphenodon punctatus | reverse complement strand
ATGGGCTCCCACCCATTCTATGCCCCCTCATATATACCTGCTCTACATTTGCGCAGTTTATATATTTCTACTGGCTATGCTACGTGCCTGAGGAAGGGCGCTGTGTGGCCCGAAAGCTCGCTTATTTCCACCAACAAGAGTTGGTCCGATAAAAGATATAATTTGAACTACTTTGTTTCTCTTTAAAAGGTTAATCATACAAATCAATGTTAATAAGGTTGGTCCTAGCAGTAATAATGCCATGAGTTTTTGTTTTTGGATTCCAATCATCATCCAAATCTTGTTGCCAAGTGCTGTAACTGCCATGTATTTGTTAGGAGTGGGAGCCCATTCCATTCCCCCTCATATATATCTGCTATACATTTTCTTAGTTTATATATTTCTACTGGCTACGCTACATGCCTGAGGAAAGGCCCTGTGTGGCCCGAAAGCTTGCTTATTTGCACCAACAACAGTTGGTCCATTAAAAGACATAATTCAACCCACTTTGACTCTCTGCGCCACTTGGGACTAACACGGGAACCACACTCTAACCTTTTAAAAGGACGCTGTGAAATACTTGATGAAGTTTGTGTTTGTAATGTTACATAAGCTCTGTATGTTGGGTTATTGTACTTTAATTCTGGGCTATTATACTCTAGCTCTGAAGCATTGTGAAAGCAAGGAATAGAAAAGTAAGTGGGAGAAGCTTGGCAAAGCAAAGACAATGTACTCTTAATTATCAGCAGTTTAGGAGGCTTTTCTATCTGCCAGGCTTCACTCATTTACATTGGAATACAATCCACCCCAAAAGAACAGCTGGTACTGGGGCTTTACTATACATCACTAACTGCGAGGCAGAGAGCGTACCCAGGATATGAACTCTTGTATGTCCTACAGAGAAAAATGCAACTATGAGTGTTAAGAAACAAGACATTAGCCCCCATCATGTGATTGTCTACCTGCCCGTTTATTAGGTGCTCGCCCCCACCAGACATGGGGCCATCACCCACCACACCTGCAGCTCCCACTCACAGCAGGGTCTTGGAGAATGTGGATCCCACCATGCGGGCTAATGTGCACCTACGTGTCTACATTGTGGGCAGTGCTTCTGCACGTACAGGTCTGCCAGCATCATAGAGTCACAGGTTCAAGGAGCGACCTCTTCCTGCCCTGCTCTCCATTTTTACTCTCACTGGTGCTGCCAGTGGGGGCTGTCTACAAGTGCACGAAAGGCACACCAGGGGATGGCCATTTATTAAGCTGGATGTGCCTGCCATGAGGACAAATGTGAGCTAATGTGCTCCCACTTGTCTGCATCCAGTCATTTAGCTTGCGTGCAGCCTCCATGTGTACAGGTCTGCCAGGCAACATAGAGCTGCAGGCAAAAAGCCTAGAGCATTCAAAGTAATGACCACTTCTGGCTCTGTTCTCACTAATGTGCACATAAATGTCTGACTTAAAAGCCCATTGTGTCATTTTGAAATGTGTTATCTCTGCTTGTCCTGGTTGGCAGTGCATGCCTGCTGATGCTTGATGTCTCCCAGCTGCTTCATTTTCAGAAACAACTTGTGGAGGATTAATGTCGTCGTGGCTATGGCTCAAACCAACAGCCAGGAAACAACTAGCACTACTACCACCACCACGCAATTGCAGTCACTCTCCACCTACCAGTCCGCTCGCCAACACTCTATTCCCTGTGCTGTGCAAGAGACCAAAACCTTCATCGCTCTATGGGGGAGGGGGGCAGAAGAAGGTCCAATATGCCCTGGTGAAGTACTATAGGAACGAGGTCGTGTTCCAGGAGATCTTAGTCCAAATGGCGCAGCAGGGCTACACCTGGGACATGGCCCGCTGCCGGCACTGGTTCAAGGACTTGAGACGTGGGTACAAAGAGATCTGGGACAACAACTTTGCCTCCAGCTGCAGGAGGTAAATGTCACCCTATTACAACCTCCTGGACAGGTTCCTCTGTGTTTATGGAGCCATTGTTGCATCCCGCCTGTGTGGCTGCACCTTTGCCAGAGGCCAGAAGTGGATGGATATGGCTTCCCCAGTGCCCGCTCCCACTGCAGCCACCCCTGGTCCCACCATGAGAGCTGCAACTGTTGGTGGAGATCCCTCCATACCCGTCCCCGCTCTGGAGCCAGCACGGGTCGACATGGACACTGTGACTCTCACGGTGTATTCCCTTGAGCTCAAGAGCCATCCCTTGTTTGAGGAGGTACCTGAGGTCCTGGCTGAGGGCATGGAAGACCTGTCTGCCACATCTTGTAGAAGAGGCAGTGGAGGTGGGGGAGAAGGGTAAGTTAATGCACCTGGGTGTGTGTGTTTTTGTTTGCATCTACCCAACTGTGTGATAAAAGATTCCATTTATTGCTATCTAATTATGTTTTGTTATTGTTTACTGTGTTGACAGGTGGTCAGGAAACGTGGAGGAGCACCAGGAAAATCTCCAGGGAACAGCTTTACTGGACAGGGGCGGTAAGTGTGGGAAACGGGTGGCAAGGCTCCATGACGTGCCCAGAGCCTGGCGTGGGAGGGGGGGAAAGGCACCATGGTGAGATGGTGACCTGGCAGGTGGGACAGCCACCATGGTGGAGGTGGTGGTGAAAGCCCAAATGGCAATCGAGTGAGGGGGGAAGATGATGCAAATCACTGCTATCACACTAGGGAACAGTTCATGCGCCAGGCATGCCTACCCCTGAAAATAATTCCTGCACGCCTACCGTGAACACACCTCCACAGCCGGATCAGCAGCAGGAGGATCAGGAAGATGTCCCCCTGCCAGTCCTACCACTCAAGTGAGCATGCCAAGCTGCCCCCAAGAGGGGACAGATGGAAAAAGAAAGTGTTTGATATTTATGCTGTTTATTGAAGTTCTTTAGTTAAGAAAGTTTTAATAAAGTTCTGTTGTTTTTTATAATCCATGCTTTCCGTGCTTCTTCTGGGAAAGGAGAGAAGTTTGGGGGAAGGGTGCCATGGAGAATGGCTGTATGACATAGCAATAAGCTGCTTTAGGGGCTGGGGTGGGAAGGATAGGGGGGTAGAGGGTTGGTGGAAGGAATGGAAGGAGGGGGCCTTGGAGAGTGGCGGTATGGCATAGCGATAAGCTGCTTTTGGGGCTGGAGGTTGCAAGGTAAGGGGGGTTAGTGTGGGTGGTGAGTCTGCTGGCCATTCACTTGCACTTGAGGGCGGGGGAGGGCATAGTAGCTAGCTGCATACCTGTGGCTCTGTGCTTTCCATTGTTAACCCCAGACCTAACTAGCCTACAAATGCAAATAATAGAAACAGTAATTCAGACCTGCAGCCATCTAACGTGCAAATGAGAATAGGGATCGCACAGGGAAAGGCTGCTTCATGGGAAGTTGGTGGGGGGGAGGGGAGGGGGAGTGGCAAGGAGAGACAGTATGCCATCTTGGTGCTCAAGGTGTGGGGAGCCTGATGAGCCACAGGAAAACACAGCAACACACAGGAAATATTTTTAAAGGCTTTATTGATAACACAAAAAGATCATTTGAAACAGTTTATTGATGCCCATTAAACTGTCACTGATGGTGGGTAGGTATTTAGGCTAGCATTGTGGTTGACATGCTGGCATGAGGCATCCTGGATTTCTCTGGCTATACGCTCTGCCTGCTCTTGGTTCAGCTGTTCCTGGAACAGGGGCAGTGGCTCACTGGCGCTAACTTGCAGGGGGTACTCCAGTATGGCCCTACTCGTCTCGCAGATGTTATGGAGACCACAGGCAGTGACAGTTAGCAGTGGAGCCGTTCTAGCTGGAAATTAATCCTAGCAGCTATTGATCTCCAGCATTGTTTTAAAAAAACCCAAACCCTCTCCACAGTAGAGCAGGTGGTGCTGAACTGCTTGTTAAAATACCTTTGCTCCAGGGTACCTTCATGAGCCAGCGGTTCAGAGGGTAGGCAGGCTCCCTCAGAGCTAAAAGACCTCCTAATCACCCCCTCGATGCATGTTTCTGGTGTATATGCAGACAAAGAAGGGGGATTAGCAGAAGATGCCGGTGTTGTGGTTCTTCCCAGACCACCCAACAAGCACATCCACAAAATGTGCACAGTGGTCCACTACAGCCTGGAGGACTACAGAGCGCACCTTGTGGTTCAGGTAGTCATCCCTCCTATGGGGTGGACGGATGATGGCAATATGGCACAATACCTCCACGGGGTCAGCCAACTGTGCTGGTCTAGCAGCACTTCTACAATCACTGTCAAGTATGAGTATGGTGCCGCATGTGCCGGTCCCAATTCCAAATTGCTGGGCAACAGACTATCAGGAGTCTGGAGTGGTGAGCTTCTACGTGCTGAGAGTCTTGAAACAAACAATCCTAGTGAATGCTGTTTGCAAACAGGTCATTTGCTTTCGTTTGTGTGATGAAGGGAGCCTGGCCCTTTAAGAAGGTTAGCATGAGCGAGAGTAGCACCAGCAGGGGAAGACCAAGTGCTGTGGTGGCAGAGGAAAATGCCCTAATAGGCCACAGCTGAGCAAAGCCCTCATGGCTGGACTAACAGAGGGTCTGATTGGGTCCAGCTGAGCTGGGCTTGGTGGAGCCAGCACAGACCTCAGGAGACTGAGCTGAGAGCTCGCTTAGAGAAGAACTAGCAGGACCTTGTGGGGAAACTCTGCTTGGGAACTAGGCAGCCGAGGAGTGAGGAGATGGAGAGGTTAGAGGCAGGAGTCAAGAGGGACACTGCCTGTAGAGGAAGAACTGCTACCCAGTGGCTGGCAGGACGTGGAGTATAGGAGAGGGGGTGCCAAGCTGCAATAGGAGTTCTGGGCCAGTAAGGGGATGACGAAGAGTGGGCTGGGCCCTCAGAACCCAGGGTCAGGGTTGCAGGTCCGAGTGGTGACCCATGGCAGGACTTGAGCTCTGGTGGGAGGTACCTAGCTGGTGGGGCAGGGCGTGGAGACCTTGGACTGGGAGGATCCTGGGGTTAATTCTCTGCCAGCCTGGGACTCCTGAAGGCCTGACCCCCCAAGACAGCCGTAAGCACATTCCTTTCCTGGAAGGGGGTCTCCAAACATCAATTAAAGCCTGCTCTAGCAGAGCCAGAGTACCACGGGCAGAGGCTTGTAGCCCAATGAGAACAAGGGCCAGCTTCCCCAGTGGTGGGAGGAGCCACCTGCAGTTAAGGGAAGCTGTAAAACTAGTGATCTACCCCAGAAGGGGGCAACAACAAACTAAGTGAGAACTGGACCCCTTGGGCAGAGGCCTGAGCAGGGCATGGAACTACCCCCTTTGGCTGGATGTTAATTCCCCAAGAGGAGACCTGTAACCAGCAGCGGGGATGTTGGCAAAGAGACTGAGAGCTGCGAGTACCTCTCCAGAACGCTATGCTGCTATAGACGGAAATGCTGGAAGATTGCAGGCACCGATCCCGCAATTGTGGAAGCGTGGAATCGCAATTAATTGTGAAGGGGAGTGGTATTCAGGGGGTTATTCTCAACGGGAGTGGGCAACCACATCACTGTGCTCGGTGTCTCCAGTCGAGACCCGAGGATCTTGGGTATCTGCAGGACAAGGTGATGGGGCAACCTGAAGTTTGCAACCCACTCAGAGTCTCCGCACAAGAACAGCACATTCTCCCAACAGTCTGTGCTTTTCTCTTTCACCCAGACTCTGACAAACCTCTCGCTGGGTACACCGCTGCACAGGGTATAGGTGATTGTAGCAATGTCTCCTGACTGGTACCTCTCTCTGCACAACAGCTGCCCTTGCACAGCTTCGATTCTCCCCAGCACGGACTGTTGTTGCCGGAAGTAGGCCCCGAGCTTGTTGGTATTTCAGCGAAAATGCAAGACCTGGCTGTTCGCCCAGGCCTTTGGAAGGGGGGGGGGGGAGGTGATTTTATCTCCGTCAGCCAAATGATTTTATAGCCCAGGCCCTGTTTATTTTATGTTTGAATTTTCTTGGAATGTTTTATGTATTTTAAACTGTTTTATATTGTTGTTTTATGATTGTAAGCAGTCCCGAACTGTGTGCAGGAGGGGCGGGGTAGAAATATAATAATAATAATAATAATAATAATAATGGTATTGCCTGAGAGTGGAGACCTGGTCTCGGTTCAACCCCTTTGCTCTCTTTCCTTTCCTTTCCCGCTTACCCTCATCTCCCCTAACATTGCCTCACTCCCCATGCTCTGGATCGGCCCCTGCGGTCGACAGGGAGCGCCCGCCTCGAAGTCCTCCAGGTATCCCGGAGAGTAACTATGGAGAGGGCATTCTCGGTGGCTGCACTGAGGCTGTGGAACTGCCTCCCAGCAGAGGCACATGTGGCCCCGGGACTCTGCTCTTTTCGATGTCAATGCAAGACCTGGCTGTTCCGCCAGGCCTTTGGCAAGGGAGATGGGGGAGGGTGGGTTTTTATTTTTATGGGGGGTGGTAAAGGTGGGGTATTTTTTCCTCCCTCCTCTTTTCTCGGGGGGGATGTTTCTCCCCCTCTTTTCTTCCCCCTTTTAAGATATTTTATGTTGTTTGAGTATTTTTATATAATATAAACCACCCCAAGCCGCCTTTGGCAGGAGGGGCAGGATATCAAATGTTTTAATGAATAAAATAAATAAATTTTTTTTTACTATAGGTCCTCAATTCTTCAATTAAGTCTGCAATTTGCTCAGCATTCTGTGCATAGCAAAAGGTTATTTGAAGTCACCTTCTGGTGGTAGGTATAAATCTAGGTATGAACCCCCATCGGTGGGTGGGGATAGTAGGCACTGGACTGCCTCTTTGGAGTCATAATAGCCTGGAAGAAACAGCTGGTGTGGTTTCTTGTCCTCATGGTTCTGTGTGGCTGAGAGTCATGACCGAGCAGAGCATGACAGGGAAAAATGCCTGCCTGTGTATTAGGTTCGTTACACTTAAACCTGTGAATGGGGGCTGAGTGGGGCTGCCTGAATGCACAAGAAATACATGGAGGGGGCTACCCATTTATTAGGCTGTACACGCTAAACGTGTGAGTGGGGACTGCAGGGACTGAACCCAGACTCCAGGGTGCTATGGTCTCACTTAACTCTACTAGAACCCCTTAGTATCTTTCTGCCCTGAATGGTTCAATATCAATCGTAATTTAAAATTTGTGTATTCAGACTGTCACATCTTTTAGCACAATAGTTTAATCAACAGTACATTATAAAATACTAAATAAAATAACGAATGGGTACGTTTCAAAATACTGAAATGATAATGCACATTTGATTACAGGCAGATATGAATAATGAACTATAATTCCTCTTGTTTTGGATGAAGAATAAACATATAAATTCAACTTACAAAAAGGAAGAGGTACAAATTTGTGTAGACCGTGGTGTTGCCGTCTTGATCCCAAATGCAAGAGGTGGAGACAAAGTACTTTAGAATAGATGATATCTTTTATTGGGTCAAGTTCTGTTGGTGAGAGTATGCAAGCTTTTGGGCCACGTGGAGTCCTTCCTCAGGCATGTAAAAGTCAGAACTAAAGACTAAAGAAATACAAGACAGGTATGCATATGAAAACAAAGTTTTTTACATGCTTGGAAAGTGGCCTTGTGTGACCCAAAGGTTTATCTAATCTCACCAGCAGAAGTTGGTCGAATAAAAGATATCATCCAAACTGCTTTGTCTCCATCAGAGAAAACCTGGACAGTCACTGGACCTTCTTAGCAGTTAAAGACAATAATAACCCAATCATCAACATAGCAATACATTGAGTCTCCTGGGTCAGGTTCTTGCTTTTTCTAGAAAAATTGCTAGGAAATGCATTGAGAATTTTTCCTGCATGAGTAAATTGTATAACATACTACTACTACTACTACTGTTGGAAAGAGTGATTAATTAGCGTAGCAATACTGTTGACGTCAATGACTTTTGGATCAGAACCTAAACTATTTCTATTACAGGGGTGGGTAAAGTTTCCTAAATTGCAAAGGCCACATCCATTTACCACAATGGGGCCAAAGAGCTGTATGCGGCTCTAGAAACACGTTTTGTCCACTTTTGTCCTGTTACATAAACGCCTAGCACTATCCAGAAAAAAAAGCAAAACACCGATCAAATCATACTTGCCTTCTGTCAGCAGCCCCATTGATTTCAATGCCACAACTTGCGTGAGGAAGTTGAACAGAATTCAGCTTCTGATGGTTTCTTAATGCAGACTGAGAAGAGGAAATTGTGACACATGATTTCTTGGATTCTACAGGCTATGGTTTTTGTTGCTATTTTAGAATTGTAATTAATGAGGGAAATATGATGTTAGCACCCTTAAATGGATCACTGTCTAGCTTGGAAATTAAAGTAATAATTGCTTCTGTGAAATTTCTCTTAAGGTTGCTTGGTGACTTTTAGGTTCTCAAATAAAATTTTCCATATTGGCATATGAGAAGGTTTTAGAAGTGTTTATAGAACATGGCTAGGAAATGAGCTTAGCTGGGAGCTTTCTTAGTTTTTTTAATTGCTGCTTCAACATTATTTTCCTTCAGTAGTTTGAATAAAATTATTTTTGGTTGATTAGCTTTGATCTTTAGGGGATTCTGACTAATGAAGACTTTAGAAGGCAGATCTCTGGGCTAGATTGTGACTAGCAGTATACTCAACAGCTACATTCCCTTCGCCTCTGCACCCCTGTTCTGTGACTGAACCTCCAAACCATGCAAGAGCTGCTCTTGATAGTGCCAGGATGCCACAGAGGCCAAAGGGGAAGAGAGACAGCATAGCTGTAGGATTTCTGCCTTCACAACCACTGCAGATCTCCCAATCCTCCTCATGCTTCTGTTTGTTTGAAATGTGATTAGATCTTAGTTTTCCTTTGTAGATGGTTTAAATCAATCAATCAATCAATCAATCAATCAATCAAACAAACAGATGGTAAAATCTTTTGGGGACTTATTCTCTCAAGAATAAATTGTTTGGTCAACTGAGGGAGCCCCAGCTGGGGCCCTGCAGCCAGCTTCTCCCCCAATAAGTTCTTCTGCCTCCCCTCCATGGCTCCGGTCCCCATCCCTCACCTGGCTCTGCCTCCTAGTAGTGCAGCAGCAGCGGGACACCTGATGGGACTGGGAGATAAATCTGTTTGTTTACAAACAACTCCTCCCCATGTGAGTGATCAGAAGGTTATTACCTTGTAAAGAAGGTTCTTCGAGATAGCTCCCAACATTCTCACAACTGGGTTGTGCATGGTCACCCTATTCAAATAATAGACCACATGATGGTCTCGAGCTCCTCTAGTATAAAAAGCACTCTCCCCCTCAGAATGACAGTTCCTTCCAACCCCTTCTAGGAATATAAGAAAAAAATTCCATGCGAGGCTGGAAGGGTGGGTGTTGTAAGAATGTTAGGAGTCATCTCAACCTTGTTTACAAGGTAGCAACCTTTTGTTCTTCGAGTGGCTCCTCACAGGCCATTTTTACATGGGTACGTCGGGTAGGGGGTTTGTGGGCGTGCTGGTATGTGGGCAGGGCGTGCACACGACTACACACGCATCCCCACTCCCCCCCCACTCATCCACACCCACTGAGTAACTGCCGTTGCCCCCAGTTGCTCCATGCGTAGGGACAAGTGGAGGGTGAGTGGGGATGCGTGTTAGGCAGGTGCACACGCACTCCCACTCACCATGGGCGCATGCACTGTGTCAGTCACACAGGGCTCCGCCACCCATGAACACGCAGAAATCTGTGTATTCATGGGTGGGAGAGGCCCGTGTATAAAGGGCCACATTCTCACAACTGTCTTACTTATATTACCTTAGGTAGGAATTTAGAATGTAAAGCAATATCTATTGTATCTTGGAAAATCTGCAAATATGGTTCTGAGATTATTGTGGCTGCTATTTCACTAGCTTTTCTTAATGAAGTTATTGCTAACCTGCACTCCATAACCACTTCATTGGCCCTAGAGAGGGTGTTTCTGGATATGTAGGAGATGGGAGTGGAGGACTCGATGAGGAGCTAATTTGAGTGACACTTACGTGGCGGCTTGAGTCCAGTCCCGGAGCAGAAGCCGGGGGCGGAACCTGATCCTGAAGATTTTTTTCTCCAAAATTGTAAACCGGTGTGAGTGCGAGTGAAAGGGGAGGCCTGTCTGGCAGGCAGGGTTCCACAGCGAATGGTTGCTCCAAGTCGAAGCCCTGCTGCGAACGGAGCGGGGGAGAACTGGAAGTGAGAGACACCTGATAGTGAGCTTCCACTAAGGTATTGTAAGCCTGTTGGCTGTGCACGCTCACACCCCCTTTCCCCCAGGACCTTGCCTGCCCTTGTGTATGCGGCTTTGGGCGCTGGTGGGGCCGGGGTTAGTGACTCTGTGCCGCACTTCCCTTGCTACTTGCGCGAGGATTGATACAGGGTGAGACCGAGAAAATTCTGGTTCTATTTCAACCCGCCCATGTAGTTAGTGCCTTAGATGTTGTTTCTGCTGTGTTTTTGCAAGATAAGATTGTTATATTTAATTTATATTTCAAGAGTTGTTGTGGGGACTCTAGAATTACTCCACCGTTTAACATGGAGCTTAGGTCTAGAGTGTTGTGTGCCCCACTCTCCTTGGCAGAAGAAATAGCTCAGGTTGAGACAGAGCAACAGGGGATGAGGGCACCTTTAAGGAGTCAGACTAAACTCACACATTTCTTCCATTCATACACTGACAAAGATTTGGCAAAGGAGGCTGCAGTAGAGACTCCCCAGTGTAACCATGAGGACCCTCTGATGGCCCTATCTCAAGAGTCTGCTGGACCAAGTCAGACACTTCTACTATCGAACTTGGAGTGTCACCTTAATTTGCTGAACCGTAAGTTCAATGACTTAAGTGTCAGATTAGAACTTGATATGGACACACAATTTAAAGAAATGGAGGAAAAGATACAACAATCTAATGAGCTCCTTTTTGCTATGAAGATGCTGGTGGGTGGGTTATGGCTAGAGTTCTCTACATGGACAGGCAAGCTTAATTCTCACGAAGTAGCAGGCATAGCCCAAAGAGACGCAGCTACACAAACTGTTTTGCCCACTCAGCTCAATAACAGCGTGGATAGTGCAAAACTTAAGCCTACAGAAGCACGGAAGAGGGAATTGCCACAAGTTCAGGCACAGAGGACTGGTGTCCAGTCCACCTTAGACTCCTCCAAGGAGGAGAAATGGAAAGATGGCTCTTCCAATGCCTTGCAGGTTGATAGTAGATCATCACTGAATTTAAGAAACCCTATACTTAGGTGTAGAAAGGATTACCCGGCCTCAATGATCTGGCCGCAAGATACAAGTATAAGATGGTCATCAGCACTCGCATTCCACTTCAGTAAGAAGAGGAAATTTCGATTCCTTAAAAGCGGAGTGTTGGATGTGCAGTACCTCCTCAGCTTCCTCCAGGGAACAATGACTTTGAAGGTTCTGATGGAGGAAGTGGGGGAGGTTAGACCTTTGCTTGACATGGGGAGATTCTGTAGGTGGGAGGTCAGCTTCTCCTTGATTCAAACTCAAGATAGATTATGGAGGAACAGGACCTCCCTGAGGGTAACAGGGGTCTTTCTTAAAAGGGTGGAGAATACCCTTGCTAGAGCCCTGATATTAGAGCACTGTGGGACAACTATGAATTCAGATGGGCACGATAAATCAGGGTTCTGTGACTGGCTTATGCTGGATGAAACTGGCTCCCCAGATTCGGTGGATTCTTTCCTACGGCTCCCCTGGACTCTGGACTACCGGGTGACCAGGGTGAAGAGACCACCGATGAGGGGGAGGTACAAGTAGGACGAAGGTGCTTTGATTCCTCAACTTTAGAAGGTACTGTCCTCCATAGACCTGATCTTTCCTTTAACAAAACAAGTCTACTAATGGTAGATACTCCCGGGGTAAAGGAGGGAGAATGTTCAATAGATTCCTTAGATGTTGAATCTCAACCCTTACAATGACAAATGCAGCAGGCAGCCTTGACCTGTTTAACATGGAACATAGAGGGACTTAAGTCAAAATTGGGGGACAAAGAGTGGAGGGACTTTATTGAGACCTATGACATCATATGCCTCCAAGAGACATGGCTGACAGCAGAAGAAACTTCTTCCTTTGATCTCAAGGGCTTTATAGCATATGGTAGACCCGGGTCCTCCAAAGCAAAGAAAGGAAGGAAATCGGGAGGCGTTATTAATCTCATATCTGCCAAAAAGCCAATAAATGTGGAGATAATTCATTCATCAATTAAAAACTGTATTTCCATGTCACTCAAAATTCCCAATGAAGGGAATTATGTCCTTGTTAATGTGTATATCCCACCCGAATCCTCATTCTGTTATGAGAAGAGCTGTTGGGATCAGTTAAGTGAGCTGCTCACTACAATAAATCTAAAGTACGCCTTAAGTACCATAATACTTCTGGGAGATTTCAATTCCCTGGGTGAATTTTCTCGGAGGAGTCCCCGATAGGCAATCCCTCGATGGGATGACAAATAGGCATGGGGAAAAGTTTGTTCAATTATTGGCAGACCAAAGGCTTATAATAATAAACGGGTGTACCCCCTCCGATTCGATGGGGGATTTCACATTTGACTCTATCCAGGGAGCGAGTCTGATAGATTATGTTTGCCTTCCCGCAGCAGCGTTCCCACTAGTCAGGGATTTGGCTGTAATCAAGAGGTCAGAGGGTGCACATTTCCCATTACTGCTGTAATTGATCCAGAGTGAGGGACATGTGCATCCCGGAGAAGCCCATTCATTCAGGGTGAACCCAAGATTAAAATGGACAAAACTTAAAGGTAACCAAATTGCCCAATTCTTCCTCTCATTGGAAGGAATGGTGATAAGAAATGCTTTGCTGAACTCAAGAGATTATGTGGAGATGAATGACTGTTTACAGTTAGTGTTTGAACGAGTTTTGTTATATGCTAGTAAGCCATTACTGCCCAGTAATTCCAAGATTATGCTTAATTCAAAGTCCTGGTATGACAGCCAGTGTAGGAACGAAAAGCGGAAGCTGATAAGAGCAAGAAAAAGATGGATGAGGTACAGGGTGGGTACCCATTGACAGGAGTTTATCTTGCTGAGGAGGAATTATTGCAAGCTTTTGAGGGAAAAGAAAAAAATTGAAAGCTTCACAAACGTGGGCAGAATTACAGGTGGCTGCGCAGACTAAAGACTCTACCGAGTTCTGGAGAATAATTAACAATTGGTCTGCTGGTAAAGGGAATATTAGAGAAACCCCTATATCTGAAGAGTCCTGGATATCATATTATTTTGCTATGTTCGAGAGAGTAGAACCATCACCTGCACTCCTAGGTAACACCATGGAGTATGTAACGTCAGTTGGGGACAAGGTTGCTTTTATCCCTTTAGTTTCAGAGGAGGACGCTATGTTGGCCATCAGTAGGCTTGTGACTGGCAAGGCCTCCGGGGTAGATGGAATACCCCCAGAACTTTTTAAGAGCTTGGCATCCTGGTGGGCTCCGGTGCTGGCCAGATGCTTTACTTTGATCAATTACACCAAAGACCTCCCGCAAGTATGGGCGAAAGCAATCATAGTCCCCATTTTTAAGCAAGGAAGCTTATTGGATCCGGCCTGTTATAGACCGATTAGTCTACTCCCTATAATTGGCAAATTATATGCAAGGACTCTGCTGACAGTTCTTGAAAAATGGGTCAAAGTGGACCATCCGTTAAATGAGGAACAGGCAGGGTTTTTCAGACGTAAATCAACCATACATAACTGCTTCGTGCTGAAACATCTTATTGATAAATATTTAGTTATTAAACAGGGGAATATTTTCGTTGCCTTTATAGATCTCACCAAAGCATTCGACTCAGTTTGTAGAGAAATTGCTTTGGTGTAAACTTAGGAAAATGGGGATCCCTCTAGATCTGTTGGGCCTTATTATGAGAGTTCATCAAGTAACAGAGGCAGTGGTAAGGACGAGTAGTAGAGGGGATACTCACTTCAGAAAGGGGTAAGACAGGGTTGCCTTTTGAACCCCCTCCTTTTTAATCTATATATTGATGACTTAGTCCCCACTGTCTTGTCAGCCAATCCAACCCCACCGCAGATAAGAGTGAGAGCAATATCTACGCTGTTATATGCAGACGATATTGTTCTTCTCTCTCAGACCAGGAAAGGACTCCAGCAGATGCTAGCTGCCCTGTATGTCTATTGCCACAAGAATGCTCTTACTGTTAATATAAAGAAATCAAATGTGATGAGCTTAGGCAAATCACGTATGAAATATAGATGGCATATAGGGGGACAGCAGTTATCTCTAACTCCACATTATTCATATCTTGGAGTAATGTTTTCTTACAGCAATGCGTGGAATAAGCATAATGAGAGGCAGATAACTAAGGCGAAACAGACAGTTGGAGGATTGCTAAAGCTGCATTATGCAGCACCAGTGGCCCCCCTCAGACAGATGCTGAATGTTTTCCAAACAAAGGTTATTCCAAGTTTAACGTATGGGGAGGAAATAACTGCAGCATCTTGTACAAGCAAGATGGAAGTCCCCCAAAATGGCTTTCTGCGTAATATTCTGGGAGCACCCAGAGCTTCACCTCTAGCAATGCTCAGGGCAGACACGGTGACTTTGTCAGTCTCCTCCCAATTTAATCTCAAGCTGTTTTCCTTTTGGAAAAATATTATGCAGGGAAATTCTAGATTGGTCACTAGCTGTTATATTAAGAAAAGGAATATGAGGGAAGCCCCCAGTACCCATGGATTAGCCATATGAAGAAAGTGACTAGTGCCATAGGGCTTTTGAGGGGCGAGGATGGGTTGCCTGATAGCAGACTCTCTAAGCAAGAGTTAAAGCTGAGAATAACAGAGTGGACCTATAAGCAAGATCTGGAACTCCTGGAATTTAATAAAATCTCAATGATTTACCCTAGGATCAAAACTTCTATCAAATTGGAATCGTATCTGGAAAAAAATCAGGACCTTAGTTTGAGGATGATTACGTTATTGCGTTTCAACCTTTTTAAACTGCGTAAGTTAGAGGAAGGAGGGAGGGCACTCCTAGAGCAAGGAGGACCTGTGTGCTATGTACATCAATGGTGGGGAGACCTTGTCCCATGTAATTTTGGAATGTCCGCAGTTTGCCACTCTTAGAGAGGTCTGGATCCGCCCCGTCCTGGAAGGAGATACCCCAGGACAAAAAAAGACTTATGAAGACCTTATGGCCCTTACAGATGAGATGCAAATTAAAGCTGTGGCCATGTTTTTATTGTTAGTAGAATGGGAGAACAAATCATTGAGAGTAGTCCAATTAACTGAGCCATGTATGTTGGATACCTCAGCTGAATATTGATGGATTGCAATTATTGTTAGTTTTTTAATGTGCAATATTCACCTGGTTTAATTTTGTTTGTTTGCTCGTTTGTATTGTAAATAGCAAAGCTTGCTGATTCAATCAATCAATCAATCAATTTCTGTGCCTGCCTCACTGCCCACTTAGCTGCCCCTGCAGTGGAACCACTCCTGGAGTGGTGGTAGATGCTCAGCTGGGGAGGTGGGGGTGGGGACGCATTGGGAGGCCATGCTTGTCTATGGCTCCCCAAAGGGGTGGAGAATGGGAATCTTTCCTGTCCAGAGGGAGTAAATCTTATGTAAATTTACGTATTTGCGTAATTGGGTGGAGCCTAATTATGCAAATTAGGCCCAGCACGAAGACTTTGCACATGGCCTCACAAACCCTGGGGCCGCCCCTGGCTACAGGGGAATGATAAAGACATGAGTTGGTGCAGCAGTTTTTGAAAACTGGAGCCAAAGAGGCCAATCCTAAGCCCTGTCCAGTGCAACATGGCACACATGACATGCATGTAGGCATGTGCAACTCTTGCGCACCCCCACTATGGGGATTGTGGTGCGCATGCAATGCGTGAGCGTGTATGCACACATACGCACGTGCTCAAGCCACACATGTTGGGGGTTTAGGATTGGCCTCAGTTTCTTTAGAGAACTGCATTTATTGGTAAGTAATCTATTTTTTCGTTGTTTGCCTGGAATGAGTCTCCTGTTGATATTAGCTAAGCTGAAGAATAAGCAGCAGAAATGATTTAGAGATGACCATTGTAGCAGGGGGTCTTCCCAGGGCCACATGGGGCACTGGGGTCTCACTCACAGGGAATTAGCTCACACCCTGCTACGTTGTTTCAGCCTGGAGTCTCCGTTGAATCCCCCTCTTCCAAGAAGGGGGTACCCTCTCAGGACACACCACACAGTCCAGAGGGTATTAATCCACAGTCCTTTATTGGACACACTCCGTGTCCTTTGTACCTGGGGCTGCCGGCTCAGTTGCTTTCACCCTGCAGGCCCAGGTCCATCTCTGCAGACTCAGGAGCAACACAACTTCAACCCCCCCAAAGTCCATTCAGCCATGCCTTAAACCCCCAGGCTCTGGCCAAGCCTTCCCCAGGCAAGAGGGTCCCTCCTGGGCACAGCGTCTCCCACTTGCCTGGGTCCCTCTGTTCTCCAGTCTTCAGCACCTTGGAGGGCGTAGAGTAGGAAGGCTTTCTCAGAGAGATGTTGCTCCTTCGGCTCTCTGGCAGAGACTCCTTTCTTCGCTGCCTTGCTCTCCTTATGTACAGGCAGAGTGGGCATGGCCAGACTTCCTCTACTCAGCCTTAAAGGGCCACTAACCTGCCCCCACTCTTTCCCAGGGGTTACTCAGCCTGTATCCCCTCAGGCTGATCCCCAGCTCTAGGGTTGGCTCTGCCACACCCCTTGTGTGCGCTCAGCCCTCTGACTGGCCCACACAGCCCCCTTCTTAAAGGGGCAGCAGCCCCACCGGATTGCTCCCTACAGCCATTCTTTAGAACAAAGAATGTTGTTGCATTGATGGAGATAATTTATAAACAGTTTTTAAGAGAGGATGCAGTGGGTCCATATGGCATCAGTTAATCTCAGGACATAGTCATATATAAAAATGTAATATTCAGCACTTTGTTAATGATGGAATATTCATCACCTTTAGTTTGTGCAGTAAACATATATAAAATTCAATATGCTTCACTTTTCTGAGGACTTATGTCTTAATCCCTCTTGTGCTAAGTAGTAGAAAATATTTTCTGTACTAAGATCGAGGATACTTGCTTGAGTAGTTTAGTTAGTTCTCTATCACTTTGAGCAGTGTCTGGTTTGAAAGACCCTTTATGTCGCTGTAATGCTGATATGTTTTTAAAGGTAATAATTTAAAGATTTTAACTGTACATTGTTATCTTCAATGTAGATATTCACAGAGTTGTTTCTTCTCAAAGGAATACTTTTTTAAAAAAAATTATGAACAAGCATCAGTGTAATTATTGAATGTTCATGGAAAAAAGGTTAATTGAACAGTCTAATGGACTTAGACCCTGATCTGCCCTCAATGCAGGACAGGACAGTAAACCTATGACATAGTCAGGCTATAATATGTAAGGTCTGTAGCTAAGTGGGGGTAGGGAGAGAGGAAGGAGTGCAAGTGGGTTCAGAACATCCCCCACTACAATTTTATCTTCCTGCAGCCTCTGCTAAGAATCATTTTATAAAAGATCTCCACAGAACTAGACACACACAGTCTACAGACATGTGGATGGGGCTGCCTCTAAACTGCAAGAAATGTCCTTTAATGCATAACTGACTGCCCCTTTATTGGCTACCTGATCCTGAGACCAGTAAAGCAGTTAAAGTCCTGATTTTCTGCATATGCCTGCTGTTGAAGTAAGGCAGGCAGATAGCCTACGGTGAGATATCACCATGTCACATTTCATCTGTCTTCAGATTTGTTAAACACATTCATACTCTTAGTAAGATAGCAGAATATTTATTGCACTACTATAATGTGATATTTGCTCCCACTAAAAAGTGGTTACCCTCCCCTTCTAATAGCGTCGTGCCATAGCCCTGTAGATGGTACAGCTAATTTTTCGGTAGATTTACTTTTTTATTTTCATGACCTCTGTATAGAAAGCATTTTAATGTTCAGAGGAATTACTGTGTGGTCAAGACAAAAGGGTGACTCCAAGTTGGTCTCTTCCTTGTCCTTTTTAAAGGTGCTGTACGGCTTGAAAAAGGCCTTAATCTATGCTTGTGTGGAATGCATATTCAAAATCTGTATTACAATGGAATAGCTGTGCCCGGCTACCACAGAAATGGAAATAATAAAATAACAGTATAAAATGCTTCTCATTTAGGCCTAAAGGCAAACTGCAGATATAAATAGTTGAGATGGTAGGAGAGGCATAGTAAATTTAAAAAGTATCATCTTCAACCTGCACTGCAGTGCTGGCTGCTCCCTTCCTGGCAATGCTGTGACATTACCCCCGCCACGCAATCAAAAACCTACATATAGACTACATACAGTTTCCATAATAAAAAAAAACTTCTGGTTTACACTAACAGTTAAGGTTCTTGCAAATTCAGTTATTTTATTTATATTTATTTATTTATTAACATTTAAACCTTGCCCTTCCTCAAAGGCTCAGGGCAGCTTACAAAAGACATAAAATATGATTTAAAAACATTTAAAATACAAACCCCCAACCCACTCCAACAACCTACCACCTAATCCCTATCCCAGCCCGCCAAATGTTTGAACAAAAAGAAAGGTTTTACACCGCCTCTGAAAGATGCTCAGGCCTGGACTCAGACGGATCTCCAGGGGGAGGAAGTTCCACAACTTTGGGGCAGCAACCGAGAACGCTCTCCTGCGCAACCCCACTGATCGAACAAGAGTAACAGGGAGAATCCACAGGAGGGTGCCCCCAGCCAACCACAGGTGTCACGGCAGATTGGATCCACCGAGAGGAAAGGTGGTCTTTCAGATACACGGGTCCCAGGCTGTTTAGAGCTTTAAAGGTCAAAACCAGCACCTTGAATTTTGCCCGGAAAGCTATAGGTTACCAGTGCAGACTCCGGAGCATTGGTGTAATGTGATCCTGGTGACCTGTTCTTGAAAGGAGCCAGGCCGCTGCATTCTGCGCTAGCTGCAGCTTCTGAACACTCATCAAGGGCAGCCCCATGTAGAATGCATTGTATGAATCCAGCCTCGAGGTGATGAAAGCATGGATGACAGTGGCCAAGTCAGAGTTAGAAAGAAAAGTCTGCAGCCTCCTCACTAGATGAAGTTGGTGATAAGCACTCCTGGCCACCGCCGACAACCTGACAACCTAGGCACAGCAAGGGGCCCAGAAGCACTCCAAGGCTGAGAACCTGAGTGACCAAAGAGGGCTCTGGCTTATGCTGCTTATGCCCATCAGTGTCACGCTGCCCGCCCTGTCCGTNTCTTAAAGGGGCAGCAGCCCCACCGGATTGCTCCCTACAGCCATTCTTTAGAACAAAGAATGTTGTTGCATTGGTGGAGATAATTTATAAACAGTTTTTAAGAGAGGATGCAGTGGGTCCATATGGCATCAGTTAATCTCAGGACATAGTCATATATAAAAATGTAATATTCAGCACTTTGTTAATGATGGAATATTCATCACCTTTAGTTTGTGCAGTAAACATATATAAAATTCAATATGCTTCACTTTTCTGAGGACTTATGTCTTAATCCCTCTTGTGCTAAGTAGTAGAAAATATTTTCTGTACTAAGATCGAGGATACTTGCTTGAGTAGTTTAGTTAGTTCTCTATCACTTTGAGCAGTGTCTGGTTTGAAAGACCCTTTATGTCGCTGTAATGCTGATATGTTTTTAAAGGTAATAATTTAAAGATTTTAACTGTACATTGTTATCTTCAATGTAGATATTCACAGAGTTGTTTCTTCTCAAAGGAATACTTTAAAAAAAAAAATTATGAACAAGCATCAGTGTAATTATTGGATGTTCATGGAAAAAGGGTTAATTGAACAGTCTAATGGACTTAGACCCTGATCTGCCCTCAATGCAGGACAGGACAGTAAACCTATGACATAGTCAGGCTATAATATGTAAGGTCTGTAGCTAAGTGGGGGTAGGGAGAGAGGAAGGAGTGCAAGTGGGTTCAGAACATCCCCCACTACAATTTTATCTTCCTGCAGCCTCTGCTAAGAATCATTTTATAAAAGATCTCCACAGAACTAGACACACACAGTCTACAGACATGTGGATGGGGCTGCCTCTAAACTGCAAGAAATGTCCTTTAATGCATAACTGACTGCCCCTTTATTGGCTACCTGATCCTGAGACCAGTAAAGCAGTTAAAGTCCTGATTTTCTGCATATGCCTGCTGTTGAAGTAAGGCAGGCAGATAGCCTACAGTGAGATATCACCATGTCACATTTCATCTGTCTTCAGATTTGTTAAACACATTCATACTCTTAGTAAGATAGCAGAATATTTATTGCACTACTATAATGTGATATTTGCTCCCACTAAAAAGTGGTTACCCTCCCCTTCTAATAGCGTCGTGCCATAGCCCTGTAGATGGTACAGCTAATTTTTCGGTAGATTTACTTTTTTATTTTCATGACCTCTGTATAGAAAGCATTTTAATGTTCAGAAGAATTACTGTGTGGTCAAGACAAAAGGGTGACTCCAAGTTGGTCTCATCCTTGTACTTTTTAAAGGTGCTGTACGGCTTGAAAAAGGCCTTAATCTATGCTTGTGTGGAATGCATATTCAAAATCTGTATTACAATGGAATTGCTGTGCCCGGCTACCACAGAAATGGAAATAATAAAATAACAGTATAAAATGCTTCTCATTTAGGACTAAAGGCAAACTGCAGATATAAATAGTTGAGATGGTAGGAGAGGCATAGTAAATTTAAAAAGTATCATCTTCAACCTGCACTGCAGTGCTGGCTGCTCCCTTCCTGGCAATGCTGTGACATTACCCCCGCCACGCAATCAAAAACCTACATATAGACTACATACAGTTTCCATAATAAAAAAAAACTTCTGGTTTACACTAACAGTTAAGGTTCTTGCAAATTCAGTAATTTTATTTATATTTATTTATTTATTAACATTTAAACCTTGCCCTTCCTCAAAGGCTCAGGGCAGCTTACAAAAGACATAAAATATGATTTAAAAACATTTAAAATACAAACCCCCAACCCACTCCAACAACCTACCACCTAATCCCTATCCCAGCCCGCCAAATGTTTGAACAAAAAGAAAGGTTTTACACCGCCTCTGAAAGATGCTCAGGCCTGGACTCAGACGGATCTCCAGGGGGAGGAAGTTCCACAACTTTGGGGCAGCAACCGAGAACGCTGTCCTGCGCAACCCCACCGATCGAACAAGAGTAACAGGGAGAATCCACAGGAGGGTGCCCCCAGCCAACCACAGGTGTCACGGCAGATTGGATCCACCAAGAGGAAAGGCGGTCTTTCAGATACACGGGTCCCAGGCTGTTTAGAGCTTTAAAGGTCAAAACCAGCACCTTGAATTTTGCCCGGAAAGCTATAGGTTACCAGTGCAGACTCCGGAGCATTGGTGTAATGTGATCCTGGTGACCTGTTCTTGAAAGGAGCCAGGCCGCTGCATTCTGCGCTAGCTGCAGCTTCTGAACACTCATCAAGGGCAGCCCCATGTAGAATGCATTGTATGAATCCAGCCTCGAGGTGATGAAAGCATGGATGACAGTGGCCAAGTCAGAGTTAGAAAGAAAAGTCTGCAGCCTCCTCACTAGATGAAGTTGGTGATAAGCACTCCTGGCCACCGCCGACAACCTGACAACCTAGGCACAGCAAGGGGTCCAGAAGCACTCCAAGGCTGAGAACCTGAGTGACCAAAGAGGGCTCTGGCTTATGCTGCTTATGCCCATCAGTGTCACGCTGCCCGCCCTGTCCGTGACAATCAGTAACAGAAGTCCCAATTCCCCCAGGTCACAGGGACGGCCAACCAACATTACTTCAATCTTGTCTGGATTCAACTTCAGTCAGCTCATCCTCATCCAGTCCCCAACAGCAGCTAAGCATTGGATAAGCACCGAGACTGCAGGATCTGTGTTGGATGAAAAAGAGGTAGAGCTGAATATCATCAGCATACCGATGGCACCTCACCCCAAACCCCAGAATGACCTCACTCTGTGGCCTCATACACACATTAAACAAGAGGGGTGACAGAATAAAACCCTGCAGGACCCATAGGGAAGATCCCAAGAGGACGATGAGCCCATCACCACTTTTTGTGACCTCCCCGATAGGAAGGAGTGGAACCACTCAGGCAGTCCTGTGCACCCCTGCCTGGACCTGCAGTCGCGTCAACAACAACTCATGATCAGGGCCACGATTCTTCTGCAAAATATTTTCCAAAATTCTGCGACCCAAAATGGAAAATTCTGCAATGCATATGGCAAAATTCTGCGACTCACATGGCAAAGCAGGAAACCCACCCAGAAAAACCACATGGCAAAGCAGGAAACCCACCCAGAAAAACCACATGGCAAAGCAGGAAACCCACCCACAAAAACACATGGCAAAGTGTGTTTTTACCATGTTACACACACAAACTGTAAAATGCAGAGCGTGCAGTGGGACCCCCTCCCCCCCAAACTGTAAAATGCAGAGCACACAGCAGGACCCCCTCCCCCCAACTGTAAAATGCAGAGC
>QEPC01007521.1:2900847-2918631 GCA_003113815.1 Sphenodon punctatus | reverse complement strand
AAAAGGAAAAGACAACATATAACTCATAGAAAACCCTAATGAACCTAAAATCCCATTAATTGCGGATATCCATGGTCCTGTAGCAGTTGTTTCCCCCCTGAGCTGCCAATGATCCTGAGTCTAGCAGGTTTAGCCGAAGCCAATATTTTATGATAGCAAGTTTGGCTTTGGTAGCAAGATGGCTAACCCCCGCTTCGGCTCTAAGGAACACCACAGGCGTAAATCTTGGAGCGTATAATATTAAACGAAGGATTCTATTTTGCTCTGTCTCAAGATCATCTATCATGGTTGCGCTCGATATTTGGGCCTCGTAAAGGAATTGGGGAATCATCTTAGCCCTCATTAATTCTAAAGCTGGTCTAAACAATCTACTGCCTTTGTTCCGGTAGAAACCGGCTATCCCAAGGCCTGTAACTCTCACAACCGCGCCTTCCATGACAGAACTGCAGAGATTAATACCCCTAGATATTTGAATTGCTTAACCTGTTCTATATTATTTTTAATCCATAAACCACTTATGATGGACCCACCGCTTACTAATCACCGGGACTTTAGTTTTAGTGTAGTTAATCAAAAGATGTTCTTTATTACAATACTGACTAAAGGCCTTCATCAGTCTTCTGAGCCCAACTTGGGATCTAGCAATCAGTGCTGTATCATCTGCGTAAGGCAAGGTTGATAATACCTGTGTACCAACCTCTACAGGGTGGAATAAAGGATCATCAAGGGACTCCCTCATATCATTGGGATAAATATTAAACAAAGTTGGCACCAGGATACATCCCTGCCTGACTCCTTTCTTAATCGCAATAGATCTAGTAAGGGAAGGTTCCCTTGTCTGCTTATTCTTACTTGCAGAGAGGTGTTTGTATGTAAGGCCTGAATTAGATACAATAATCTAGGGTCTGTTTGATATTTCAATATTTTCATCCATAACCTCTCCCGGAAAATCATGTCAAATGCTGTTTTTAAATCTACAAAGCATATATAGATTTGACATGGGATCTAACATACTTAGAAATCAGGTAATCTATTACAAAGATGTGGTCAGTTGTCGAAACACCTTTTTTGAATTCAGCCTGTTCTATGCCTATAAGGTTTTCTTGGTCTAACCATCTTTGAAAACGACTTAACAAATACTTGGAATATAACTTCCCAAGCACACTCAGTAAACTGATATGGCGATAATTAGCTGGATCATTTGGATCACCCTTTTTATATATAGGTATTATTACACTTTTGAGCCACTCACCTGGGATCTTCCCTGTGTCATTAATTTTGGTGAATAACCTGGCTAAAGCTTGGCTCCACCACTCTATATTCCCCTTTAACAATTCATTGGGGATAAAGTCTTATACCCGGAGCCTTGTTAGTTTTAAGCTGAGAGATCAACTCTTCCACTTCCTTGGGGGAAACTGACTCCCAATGTGCCAACGATTCCCACGTGCAACATGGGAGATCAACCAATCTCACCAGAGACTTGGAAAAAATAAAGTGGTAATATTCCTCCCATTTGGCTGCTGGTATAATAACTTCATTTACATAGTAATCCGAAGTCCAAGCTGCTTTAATTAGGGACCAGAATTTTGAGGAATTCCTATCCTTTGCTGCAGATTCCAAATCACCCCACAGCACCAATAGGTGCTGCCTTTTCTTTAATCAATCTCTTATAATCTCTTCTAGCTACAAGAACATTTTGGATCACTGAGAAATTCCCAAGGTTTCTTTTCGCAAGACGGCCCATCTGATTTAATTTTCTTTTGGCTGATCTATATGTATCATCATACCAGCCCCCTGACATATCCTGTCGCTGTTTACATCCCGTAGGACTCACTAAAAAGGGGAACAAGTTCACAATCAACTCCTCGTAGGCCCGCAGAGAAAGCCCCATATCAGAATCAACTTCTCTTTTGAAGCGCTCCAGAGTCTGGGGCGATAGAAGGACCACTGTGGCTTCTAAAATCTGAGATGACCACTTCACCCTCCTTCTGATCACTGTTTGGGATACTGGTTTGAGACCAGTTCACAGGAGTCTCCCCACCTCCCAACCATGGGGTGCCCAACCAGGTACTCAAAGGAAAATGCATAGAATCCGCGTAATCCAAAACTTTGAAATCAGCCACATATGGGAGTAATACCTCTGAAACCAATATATAGTCAATAACGCTCCCACCTAAGTGGGAGATAAATGTGTAATCCCCCCACTGATATCCTGGCATAGATCCGTGGCACTAACAAAATCCTGAAGATGCAATCCCGCCATATTAGTTTGAGGGTCCCTTGATACTCCACTGTAGCCTGGTGGCCAATCAGAGTCCGAGGAGTACAATCAGGTGTGTGTCCAAAGAAGCACTGGGAAAGGTATCACCACCATGTCTCTGCTGCCTCAAAAAAACTCCAAGACACCTGGAACAAAACACTAGTTAGGGCAGCCACCTGTTACTACTCCAGGTAAGAACAGCGTCACTCTCCCATTCACTAACCCCTCCTCCCATGCAAAAACATGTTAGCATAGCTTATCTCTATTTTGTAAGGAATAGAATGTTCATGCTTTATACTGGAGAGTGTTACTTGCCTTAACTTATCCAGGCACTTTCTGTAGCGGGATAACTAGTTGAATTAAAAATGTTATGTAAATAAGAACATTTATCAGATACTTTTAATTCCACCCCCACCTCAAAAGTTGTGGTTTTTTGTTTTGTTTTGTTAGGAAATCAGACTTGCCTGGCCTTTGTATGCCAAGGCAGTGCTCCCAAGAGGTGCTACTAAACACAGCTTTCAGAAGGGGCTGGAGTCTTCAACTTCATGTTCCTATGATTCAGGATTTGTATTCAAGGGCAAAGCAGAGCTTCAGGTTATCTCTGATATTTTGTTGTTTGTCTTGTTGACTTGTGTGTACCTATGTTGTTTGGCAATGGCCTATGGCTACTTGTAATAAACTTGAATTGAATTGAAGAGCTTCAGGTTAGGGATGCATCAAACTGCTATGAGCTGCTCTAGTGAACCCCATGTTGACCCAAATGGTAGAAATGTCAGAAGACCTGATGCCCTTACAAAGTTTTTAACATTTATTTTATTTATTTCATGATTCCATATCCTGATCCCTTCTACTATTAGCAGCTTGCAGTGGCTCACAAATAATATTATAAAAACATAAAATACAATATAAATATAATATAAAAATAAAACAATACAAAACAGTCAAAAATGATGAAGTTAACTCCCCCAAGCTGCAGGCTTTTGGTGGGGGAGATGGGTAATGGGGGGGGAGGGGTCACAGAGGCCTCGGCCACTGTTGCTCTTGTTTGGCACCTGGGCCGAATCCTGCCCGGAGTGAGGGCCTCACTCCGGGCAACATTAAAGCGTGACAGCGCTCCGTGCCGTCATGTCTAAAACCACCCAACTAGACCATCAGTCTTGCTTCTGATTCTCTGGGTTGGTCGAAAGCCATACGGGTAGATTCTATCTAAATCCTTTAAATTTCTGGATTCAGATCCTCAGATTCTAGTTTCTTGTTTTGGCTTCTCAATTTCTGAGGCCAGCCCAGTGTGTTTCCACCTCCCCCATGATCCATGGCAGGGGGAGCACATGGAGACTTTGGGGGTACCCACCCAGCAAGCTGCCCATTTGAACCCCTCCCCACTCACCCGATGTGCGTGGGCAGCCATCTCACTCAACACACACAGACCTGCCCCCCAGCTGTGCCCGTTTAAAAACAGTCAAAGAGTTGGAACCTTTTTTTAAAAAAGATACTATTATGCTTCAGGGCATAATAAACCAACCACTGTGTGGTGGAGGGATTAGGAAAAAGTCTCCTGAGTGGGTTGGTTATATAAAGGATGTCTGAGATTTCTTGCACACTGTTCTGAAATAGCTGTTATCGGAGAAAGTCATGGACACGGTGATCCATTCTGAAATGATAATCACTATGGGCCCCTCAGATGGGCTAGCAACGTTACAAAGGCAGCATCTCAACTCCCTATAGAAAACCATGACGACATCAAGCAAAAACTGTAATCCAGTCAGGAGAATCAGTGATGGACTGGTTGGAATCCCAGTGGCCAGGAAGAGTAGGAAAGAGCTTTATTCAAAATGGAATATTGGAAAAATTAAATATGTTATTAAAGATCTTCCTTCAACCATAACTGATGGAACATGCATTAATAAATACTTTTATGAAAACAAATTCAATAGCAAACTCATTCAGTGACTTAAGGAAAGGGGACATAATGTGTCAGACTGAATAAAATTTCATGAAGTGACTAACATTTGCAAACTACTAAAATGTCAAGGTAATGAAAGGTTTATGTCAGGTTGCTCGTGTAGAAAGCTCAAGATATTCAAGAATCTAGCAAAGGAACCTGTTTAAGAACACAACAAATACAACAGTCTTTGCACAGCACAGGGAAGCCGGACTCCCCAGCACTCCCAGCTAGTTTCCTGGGCAGTGCAAAGGCTGTTTCCCTGTCCACAGTACCTCTGAATGGCAGACCACTCAGCCAACATGACTGGCTGCCGTCATTCATATAGGCTGGGGATGTGTCGGCACCTGTCCCCACGCACCAGTCTGCCTGCCCCTGCACAAAGCATTCTGGCTTTTACCCTGCTGCTCCGTGAGTGGGCATGAGTGGGTGGTGCATGGGTCACAGGTGCACGCACCCTCACACCCCACCTTCAGATGGGTGTTTGAGGGTATGTGGGGGATGGGTGGACCTGCATGGTACCGTTTAGTCTGAAAATGTGTCGATGCATATTGCCAGTAAGGTATATTTAGAGAAGCTTGGAGCCAGGACAATATACAATAGCTTTAAACTAATTTTGAAATTTAGGCAGCATTCCCATCACTAATGGAACAGAGTGTACATTTGTTATTTTTATCCCTTCTGTACAGTATTTCTGCTTGTCATGAAACCTGTCTTCAAAGTTACTAATACATAATGCAAATGCTGAGTAGTGCTTCTGTGTGCTGAACAGCTGACATCGTTAACCTGGAAGCAGTTGCATTTTAGTGAGGGAAACAGCTAGACGAATAACACTACAAAATTAATTTCCTTAAATGTTCACAGTAGAAGGGAAGTGAAGATAAATTCAACAAGAGGTGGTTGGTAGGTGAGAAATGAAGACTTATTAATTAAGAACACAAGAAGTGCTATACTGGGTCAGACCAACGGTCCATCAAGCCCAGCATCCTGTCTCGGACAGTGGCCAATCATGGGGGCCTGGGAGAAGCACCCAACAGGTCACCAGCTATCCATTCCCTGTGGGTCATCCCCAGGCTCCCTACAGTAAAGGGTTTTGTTCCCCAATCCTATCTGGCTAATAGCTGCTAATGGAACTATCTTCCAGAAACTTGTCCAAGCCTCTTTTAAACGCAGCTATACTGCTGGCCTTGAACACCTCTGGCAGTAAATTCCACAACCTAATTGTACGCTGAGTGAAAAAATACTTTCTTTTGTTTGTTTTTACTCTGCCACCTGTGAGTTTCATGGAGTGTCCCCTAGTTTTAGTACTAGTTGAGAGGGTAAATAACCGTTCCCTGTTTACAAGTTCCACACCACTCATGATTTTATAGACCTCTATCATATCTCCTCTCAGCCGTCTCTTTTCCAAGCTGAAGAGCCCCAACCTATCAAGCCTCTCCTCATACGGGTGCTGTTCCATACCCTGGATCATTTTTGTTGCCCTTCTCTGTACCTTTTCTAGTTCCGCTATGTCTTTTTTGAGATGGGGCGACCAGAACTGCACACAATATTCAAGGTGCGGTCGCACCATTGATTTGTATAGAGGCATTATGACATCCTCAGTTTTATTCTCTATTCCCTTGCGAATAATTCCTAACATTCTATTTGCTTTTTTGACCGCTGCGGCACACTGGGCTGAGGATTTCAGTGTATTATCCACAATCACTCCCAGATCCTTTTCCTGAGTGGTAACTCCTAGCTTAGTACCCAGCATTGTGTACTCATAATTTGGATTATTTTTCCCAATGTGCATCACTTTGCACTTGTCCACATTAAATCTCATCTGCCATTTAGATGCCCAGGCACCCAGTCTTGTAAGATCTTGCTGCAGCTCCTCACAGTCTGCTCGTGTTCTGACTACTCTGAATAACTTGGTGTCATCTGCAAATTTGATCACCTCACTCTTAACACCCTTTTCCAGATCATTAATGAATACATTGAAAAGAACTGGTCCCAGTACAGATCCTTGGGGCACACCACTTTTTACATCCCTCCATTGTGAAAACTGGCCATTTAGTCCCACTCTTTGCTTCCTATCCTTTAACCAGTTACCAATCCATAGCAAAACACTACCTCCTATCCCATGACTTTTTAATTTTCTCAAGAGTCGTTTATGTGGGACCTTATCAAAAGCTTTCTGGAAATCCAGGTACACTATATCTGCTGGGTCTCCCCTGTCCACATGCTTGTTTACGCCCTCAAAGAATTCCAAGAGATTAGTGAGGCATGACTTCCCTTTGCTAAATCCATGCTGACTCTTTGCCATTAAGCCATGTTTATCAATATGCCCAGTGATTCTGTTCTTAATGATAGTTTCCACCATTTTGCCCGGCACAGACGTCAAGCTTACCGGTCTGTAGTTTCCAGGATCACCTCTGGATCCCTTTTTAAATATTGGGGTTACATTTGCCACCCTCCAGTCCTCAGGTACAGTGCCAGATGCCAACGTTAGGTTACAAATTACTACTAGTAGGTTTGCAATTTCACATTTGAGTTCCTTCAGAACTCTGGGGTGAATACCATCTGGCCCTGGTGATTTGTTCGTATTAAGCTTGTCAATTTGCTCTAGAACCTCCTCCAGGGTCACGCTGATTTGTGACAGTTCATCCAATTCATCACCTACAAAGTAGGGTTCCGGCGTGGGTATCTCCCCAACATCCTCCGCAGTGAAGACCGAAGCAAAGAACTCGTTTAGCTTCTCTGCAATGTCCTTGTCCTCCCTGAGTGCCCCTTTTACTCCCTGGTCATCTAATGGCCCAACCGACTCCCTAGCAGGCTTCTTGCCTCTGATATACTTGAAAAAGGTTTTATTATTTGTTTTTGCCTCTTTAGCAAGTCTCCTTTCAAATTCTTTCTTGGCCTGCCTTATTAGCACCTTACAGTTACGTTGCCAGTGTTTATGCTCCTTTGTATTTTCCTCATTGGGGCTAGCTTTCCATTTCTTAAAGGATGCCTTTTTGGCTCTAATAGCCTCCTTTGCGTCTCCATTTAGCCACAGTGGTAGACGTTTAGTCCTCCTGCTACCTTTTTTAACTTGTGGGATGCATGTAATCTGGGCTTCCAAGATGGTGCTTTTCAACAGCCTCCATGCCTCTTGCAAACATGTAGTCCTTTCAACTGTGCCTTTTAGTTTCTTTCTAACTAGCTTCCTCATTTTGGCATAGTCTCCCTTTTTAAAGTTAAAAGCCAGTGCTGTACTTTTAATTAACTTTCTCCCTCCAGCAACTATGTCAAATTTGATTATATTATGATCGCTATTGCCTAGTGGCTCGGCCACAGTTACTCCTTGCACTAGTTCCTGTGTGCCACTTAGGACTAGATCTAAAGTAGCTCCTCCCCTCGTTGGTTCCGGAACCAATTGCTCTAAAAAGCAGTCATTTATGGCATCCAGAAATTTTACCTCCACATCCCGCCCCGAGGAGGCATTCACCCAGTCAATATTGGGGTAGTTGAAGTCACCCATTATTATTACGTTCCCAGTTTTAGTAGCCTGTTTAATCTCTGTTAGCATTACATAATCAGTCTCTCTATTCTGGTCAGGGGGGCGATAGTATAGCCCCACTGCTATACTCTTCTGCTTGATACCTGGAATTTCAATCCATAGGGATTCGAGGGAACAGTTTGCATCCTGTAAAATTTTTATTCTACTTGCCTCAATGCTGTCCTTAACATACAGAGCCACCCCACCACCAACACGATCTCCTCTGTCCTTTCGATATATCTTGTACCCTGGTATTACAGTGTCCCATTGGTTATCCTCATCCCACCAGGTCTCTGTGATGCCTATAATGTCTAGATCTTCATTTAGCGCTATAAACTCTAATTCTCCCATCTTACTTTTTAGACTTCTAGCATTAGCATATAGACACTTAAATGTATTATTTTATTCTTCTTCTTAACGGGCACATTATAGGTAACTGAAACAGATGCTCTGGAATAATTATCTGTCTGTTCTCCCCCACGTTTCACCTGAAATGCCTTGCCATTAATCTTATCCTCAGTCTTAAGATACTCTTCTTCCTCTAAAGTGACAACCTTTGGAGATGCCACAGTCCAAACCGTGCTCTCCGCAGTGCCTGTAGGCTTTCCTCCAGGTTCTACTTTAAAGACTGCTCTATCTCATTTTTAATTTTTAGCGCCAGCAGCTGGGTTCCATTCTGGTTAAGGTGGAGTCCATCCCATTTGTATAGGCTCTCCTTTCCACAGAAGGCTCCCCAGTTCCTAATAAAACGAAAGCCTTCCTCCTTGCGCCAATGTCTCATCCATGCATTGAGACTCTGGAGCTCAGCCTGCCTCTGGGGTCCTGTGCGTGGAATGGGAACCACTTCCAAGAATGCTGCCCTGGAGGTTCTGGACTTCAGTCTACTACCTAGCAGCCTAAATTTGGCCTCCAGAACCTCCTTTTTACATCTACCTATGTCATTGGTGCCCACATGGACCATGACAACAGGCTCCTCCCCAGCACTCTCTAGGATTCTGTCTATGTGTCACGTGAGGTCCGCAACGTTTGCACCAGGCAGGCAAATTACCATGCGATCCTCACGGCCACCAGCAACTCAGCTGTCTACATTCCTAATAATCGAGTCCAGGGCCAGCCCCAGGGTTTGTGAGGCCATGTGCGAAGTCTTGGTGCAGGGCCTAATTTGGATAATTAGACACCACCTAATTTGCAAATGTATAAATTTACATAAAACTTACTCCCTCTGGACAGGAAGGATTCCCATTCTCCACCCCTCCAAGCAACCATGGAGAAGCATGGCCTCCTAATGCTTCCCCCCCTCCCCAGCTGAATGTCTACCACCACTCCCCAGGAGTGGTTCCACTGCAGGGGCAGCCAAGCGGGCAGTGAGGCAGGCACAGAGAGACTGACTGCGTCCACTGCCTTACTGAAGGAGGGGCCAGGGGGTGAGCTTAGCCAGTCTGGCCTCCAGGGCCTGTTGCTTCTTGCTGCCAGTGCCGCCTGTGCCTTGTGCACGCATGCGGTGTGACCAGTCCAGAGGTGCTGCTATCACACACACAAGACACCCAAAATGCAGCTAGCTTATTAAGCGCATTATGCCATGAAAAGAGACATATAACCAGTTCAGTTGTGCCCCCATAATCAGTTCATGCTGCCCCCACCCCATAACCAGTTCATTTCTGCCCCCGCCCCCATATAATCTATTCACGCTGCCCCCACCCATAACCATTTAATTTGTGCCCACGGGGCAGCGTGAATTGATTATATGGGGGTGCAAATGAACTGGTTATGGGGTGCGGGTTTAAAGACAGTATTCCTGTTAGCAATAACTTCATTAAGAAGAGTTAGTGAAATAGCAGCCATAATAATCTCAGAACCATATTTGCAGATTTATTTTCCAAGACAGAATAGATATTGCTTTACATCCTAAATTCCTACCTAAGATAGTAGAAGTAAGACAGTTGTGAGAATGTGGCCCTTTCTACACGGGTCTCTCCTCCCAGCCGTAAACACGCAGATTTCTGTGTGTTCATGGGTGGGGGAGCCCCGTGTGAATGACGTGGTGCATGCGCCCATGGTGAGTGGGGGTGCGTGCGCATTCGCCTAACACGCATCCCCACTCACACACCCCATTCATCCCCATGCACGGAGCAACCGGGGGAAATGGTGGTTACTATGTGGGTACGGATGAGTGGTGGGTGAGTGGGGATGTGTGTGCAACTGTGTGCATGCCCCATCCATGCACTGGCACGTCCACGGACTCCCCACCCGGCGGAGCCATGTCAAAATATCATGTAAGGAGCCACTCGAAGAAGAACAGAAGGTTGCTACCTTGCAAACAAGGTTCTTCGAGATGGCTCCAAACATCTTTTCTTATATTTCTAGAAAGGGTTGAAAGGAACTGTCATTCAGAGGGGGAGGGTTCTTTTTATACTAGAGGAGATCAAGACCATCATGTGGTCTATTATTTGAACAGGGTGAGTGCGCACAACCCAGTAGTGAGAATCTCGAAGAACCTTCTTTACAAGGTAGCAACCTTCTGATCAGCACGTGGAGAGGAGCTGTTTGTAAACAGCCTTATCTCCCAGCCCGATCCAGTGTCCCCGCTGCTGCTGCCTGCAGCACTACTAGAAGGCAGAGGCAGGTGAGGGATGGGGTCTGGAGCCAGGGAGGGGAGGCAGAATCACTTTCTGGGTGAGAAGCTGGCTGCAGCCTGCTGCCCAGCCAGGCAAGTGCGGGGCCCCAGCTGGCTGCGGGGCCATGTGCGCCGCACATGTGGCACATGCCTAGGGCCGGCCCTGATCGAGTCCCCAACTACCACAGCTGTCCTATTCCCACCCTTCTGGGCACACACCTCTGGAGAAATATCCTCAGTGCGAGAGGATAACGCATCACCTGAAATACAGGTCACAACTACAGGATCACTTCCCACCATTCCAGTCTGATGCTCCTTCCTGGAGACCTTGCCCCTCCAAAGCAGCACAGGGGCTGCCAGAGTGGAGGAGGGACCATTCTACTATGTCCCTGAAGGACTCCTCAATAAACCTCTCTATCTGCCTCAGCTCCTCCAGCTCTGCCACTCTAGCCTCCAGAGACTGTACACATTTTCTGAGAGCTAGGAGCTCTTTGCACCGGGTGCATACATATGACCTCTCTCCAACAGGAAGATAGTCATACATGTGACACTCAGTGCAAAAGACTGAATAACCCCCATCCCACTGCTGGACTGCTGTCTGTATCTCATTTAGGGGGATCGTTAGGTTTAGCACTAGTTATGCGATTATGTACGATGGGACGTGGGTAAACTGTTCTGTACAGGACTTCTTTTCATAAATTCTTTTCATAAACATTGCATTGGTTCATTTGAAAGAAGAATACTACAAATAAAAATACAACATTGTTGGCAGTGAAAACACATAGTATATGATGAATTTAAGCCTGCTGGCATCAGTTATATTTATTTATTAAGGGACCAAAGGCGATCAGTGTGTCAACAAAAAATTGCTCAGTATTTATGACAGTATGCAGTATTAGTAGATTCAAGAACCAAGAACCTCATATGCTGTTAAATTCAGAATTGGTTTGTTAGAGACAGAAATCCTTTAGGGCATACCTAGTTTCCTGCCTAAAGGCATTTAATAAATAGTGTAAGTTGTAAGTAAATAGAAATTTGGCAAAGGGTAATTATTTTAAATCAGGATTCCATAAATAATGAAAATGTTTTGTGTAAAGGAACACTAATAAGTCTATTTAATCAATTTGCCGTCTGAGAGCATTTCTGTCTTCCATATAGACAGCACTTAGCCATGGGACTAAATTTTGTTATGACCCACAATGCAGATCTCAAACAGCCTTCTTTTAATGCATGCACATTCATCATTCATATGCGTAAGATGGCAACAAAGAACTTAGTTGGATATAAACAGGCAGATTTGGCAACTTTTTTGCATTTGTTTGAACAGAGGTATAATTTGAATTTGGAGATTTCTGGTAATAAGGGACACACATTCTTGACAGAGACTGTCACATGTTGGTTAAAGCTATGCCATTTTGATTTGTTTTGTTCTAAAAAATTTTACACTTAATTTGTTTTTATACTTTGTCACAGTGGGTTATTTTTCTTTCACTTTCAACTTTGTAAAATGCAAAGGAAAAACCACACAACATTTTCAAAATTGTTTCAAAACCAAATGGAGTACATATCAGTTCACTTCGTTTTGATGACATGATCCTGAACCTTTCTAGTACACCAGTGTTGGCTGTTTGTGTTGATGCAAGTTCCTGGTGGTCATGCAAAAAACTGGTACCAGTGCCAGATGGCTTAAGGGTATATTATGGCCTCAGCACATTATGTATGATGATGAATATGCTGGTTATCAACAGATTAGCCAGCATATGGTGTATACTGATCAGGAATAAATACTGTTAGTGTTTCACTAAAAAGGTTTATCTGAATTACTGCAGTGGAAACTAGTTATGAATCTCAAAGTTACAAACTGACCTGTCAACAGAACTCCTTGCTCATCTCTTTCAAAGCTCTAAACAAAGCTTCATTTGCCTAGGATTTTCCTTGTGTTTCCATGGACATAGTAATCATGGTTAAATTGTTAAATATGGTTAAATTGGGAAGGATGGTAAGTTAAAAAGCTGCAACAATGGGTGTTTTCACACGGACGTGGGAGAGCTCACCCCGACATCTGCCCACTTGCAGCCCCACCTTGGTCCATTTTAAACAAACTGCCATGGGCCACTGTCAGCCCATGCAACACCCTGCCCCAACACCATGGAGTTGCGGGCAGATTGCCAGATGCTCTGGGCTGCTGCCTGCAACTCCATGGTGTTGGCCAGGTCAACCCCCTAGCTGAGAGCAGAGTTGCAGCAGTCGTCCACTGAGCCTACAAACAGCAGCCCCACCTCTAGCCAGTGTCCCACGTTTAGACTGCTCCACTCCACGGGTGGTGCTCCTGGATGTTTCAGAGCACTGCTGGAGCTGCCCTGGAATAGGCACAGCCTGCCCCACCTCTGCTCTGCCTGCACGTCTGGTGGGCTGCCTTTAAACAGAGGCCCACCTGGGGGTGAGGAAGAGCCAGAGGCATGGGTGCTGTTCATATGGAGACATCCAATGAGTGTCCCTATCAGTCTGCAATTGTACACATTCATGAAAAAGTATTTTTCAGGGGTACAAGCACTTCCAATTCGCAGACAACATTCATTTAAAGACATTTGAAACTTTGAAGTTCTGATGTTTTTCATTTCTTACACTAGAACCCAGAGGCCACAAATTGAGACTGGCATCTTATTAAGGTAGTGCAAATCCACAGTTCCTGCCTTTGGGAACTTATCTAAACAGCAGGGCTGGCGTTAGAAGTTATGGGGCCCAGGAAGAAAATAAAATGTGGGGCTCCTGTAGCCCCTCCCTCCATAGCCCCCCTTTAACAATTGGCAATCTGATGCTCCCCCACCGTAGTAGGCGAGGCAAGGGTGGGGCAGGGTCCCACAGGAAGCAGCCACCCTGGGGGCTGAGAGGCATGAGTAGGGAGAGGGCACTACAGAAATAACGTGTCCCAGGGCCTCAGGAGTGCTGATCCTGAGGCTACCAGGACCTCCCTTTCCGTAGGGCCCTCTCGGACTCCAGGGCATGATCTATGGCTCCTGCTGGCCCTGCTAAACAGATGAGGCATATAAATGGTGGGATAAGAAATGGAGACACAAAGAAATTAGCTAATTTACTCATGGTTACACAGCAGGTCAGTAGATATGCTGGAAACAGAATTTAGGTCTACTGTTGTTCTAGTTAATCTGTTAAAATCTGCCATCACTTTCTGCTTCCTCAAAGCATGCCTGGTCTGTGAGTGGCAACACTAGAATCTCAAGCTCTTCAGGGGAAAGAAGATCTTTCATCTACCCCCATATTGGTGGGTTTTTAAAGACAGTTTAGTAGGTGGGGCTGGTCTGGTTGACTTTCACCTGCAGCAATTTGGTTAAATCCTCTAACTGCTAATTAAGCCATCCTTTGTGCTCCATATTTTTCATATGAGCACTTAAACTCACTGAGTATTGTGAGTAAGAGAGTTGGTGGTGTTTTTTTCCTGGAAATTTTTGTCAATCTTTTCTGGACAGGTTTGTAGTACAAATAGCCCTGATTTTGTATGAATGTCAAAATTATTTACTGCCTTATGATCTGCTTGAGAAAACATAACCTTTGGAAAGGGAAGATTTCTTTCTAAAACTCTAGATTAGTGATGAAATTCTAGTGCAAAAGGATGAAGTTTTACAGAAAACTATACATTCTTTATTCTGTATGGTAAACACAGAAGTAAGGTGTCTCTAGCTCACATTTCCTTAGAGTTCAGAATGGACTTTCATAAATCTCATCAGTTTATGAATTTATCTATTGCTAAGTTGTGCTTTTTTAATCTGTGCTACTGAAAAGCATGTCTACTATGTATTTATGGCACAGCATACTTTGACGTTCTTTGTTGTTTTGTTTTTCCCCCTTGTATTTTCTCAGCTATCATGTATGTAATGGGAGCGCTTGGTCCAGCAGCAGGATACTTATTAGGAGGCGTTCTTATTGGTTTTTATGTTGATCCTAGAATGACCGTGTATATTGACCAAAGTGACCCTCGATTCATTGGAAACTGGTAAGTATCAATTGGTTTCAAAAGTGCATAAGTACAGCAGGGTTACCAGAATTGTAGAATCTCCGACTATTAAAATACCTTAAGAAGAAGGCAAAAAATAAGAAAATTAAAGGTTATTGGGTTTCTATGAGTTTTAGTAGGAAACATTTAATAGGTAAGGAGAGATCTGGTACCAGGCAGTGTTAGATACGCTTACTTACTATTAAATGGACACAACAACACTGATTCTAAAGGGCTCATTTCGATTAGTACTCTGCTATTTGCTCCTTAAATGGAACAGGTAGCATTGGGAGAAATGTCATTTAATATGGAGCATGGCAGCAGCTGAGCTGGTGACATGAGGGCCATGAGTCTCCCCTTTTGTTCAATGTGTATGTGAGGCTTCAAGGCAAGATCATCTGGAGGTTTGAAGTGCCATCAGTATTAGGGATCTGCAATTCGTTTTCATTATTATGAAAACAAAAATGAAAATTTAGGGTTTTTTGTTATTGTAATAACAAAAATGACAAATAATAACAAAAACGAAAATGAATTTTTGTTTTTGACATAATAGGAAAACACTGAAAATGTATTTCTGGCCATAACATTTTTGTTTCGTATTCAGATCTGATTAAACTTGGGGTGATTGTACCCCTAAGGGAGGGCACTATAAATACCAGATTTCAGAAGGATTGGATATAGGAAACCGATTCCATAAGCAATTGAATGTTGTGATTTTAAGAAAAGCTGCATAAACATTCCTGGCTACAACTTCTTTATCAACCATCCAATTTGCATAAAACCTGAGAAGGTTATGTCTTTTCCAAGATTGTCCAATCTTTCTGAAATTTGTCAGGAGTGGTAAAGGGTCCTGATGTTAATAAGACATTAACTTGAAAATGCATTTCCAGGAGTAACATTTTTATATTCCATCTCTTTACAAAACATTTGGCAGGAATGTATCCCACACCTTCCCTGTCATCTCTGCTAAACCACAGGACAATTTGATAAAGGGCCCCATTTTTATAAACAATTGAAGTTATCGCCTTGAAGACCATTATTCAGATAAATAGCAGCACATACAGCGCCAGTCAGAGGTAGGCACCTGGCATGGCAGGGGTAGGGAGGCTATAGGAGGGAGGATGTGGAGGAACCCAAAAGACTGACAGACACATTCACTGGCCAATTACTGCATGCTTCCAGCTTAACAGCATCAATTGGTGGTGGCTTCAAGGCAGCATAGGGGGTGGGCATAGAAGGGACATAACTGGGACTTGAGGGATAGCATTCCAGCAATCAGGAGATATGGTTTACACATCCAGGCTGGCCAATTATCATCACAATCACATCCTGCAGCACTGTGATAAAGGGCATAAGAGAATCTGTATTCACCCTTTCCTAAACAGATGCTTCCAACGTCCCAGTAACAAGGGGGGGGGGAGGAGAAGTTGGGGTGGTCACAGCACAGAATGAGAATATTTGGTTGACATTTTTGCTGGCCAGTTGGCATCACAAAGAGATCTTATACCACAGTGACACGTAAGAGAATCCCTGGCACAGGGTCTGTCTCTGCATATGCTGTGCAGGCTTATAAAATTGGGACCCCTTTATCACATTTTCCCGATATTTAACAGAGATGATCTTGTAGGTGTGAGATACAGCCCTGCCAAATTTCATGTACAATCATGATACAGTCAGATATACATTTATAAGTTAATTGCTTATACTACCAGGACCCTTTATCTAATCCCTCTGAAAGTTGGCATAGATAGTAATCTTTGGGAGGGGTATAAACTTGCCAAGTTTCATCCACATTAGATGGGAGACAAAGAAGTTACTGCCAAGAATGTATGTGCAGATTTTTACAAAATAACATAATTCATCTGCTTATAAAATCAAATTTCTTTATCCAGTCTTTCTGAGATTTGGTACACTTACTGCATTCCGCTGGAGGTATAAAACCTCCGAGTCTTATCTAAATGTAATGAAAAATAAAAACGTTACAGGTGATGACGTGTTTTCCATTGAAATCAATGGAAATAGATAAAGAAAGCAAAAACAAAAACAAAATTTTGATATTTACGAAAACGAAAGTGAAAGATTTAAATAACAAAAATGGAAAATGAAAAATAATGACGACATGGTTTCCTGGTGCACACCTCTATTCAGTATGCTGATGACACCCATCTCTACCTGTCTTTTTCATCCGACCCAGGTGCTGTAGTCTCGGTGCTTACCCAATGCTTGACTGCTTTTGGGGACTGGATGAGGGTGAGCCTATTGAAGCTGAATCTAGATAAGACTGAAGTGATGAGTTGATTCTGCGTCTTGAAGGGGATTGGGACCCCTGTTATTGAGTGGGGTCTGGCCCTCTGATTACTCAGGTTTGCAGCCTTTGCCGCAACCTGATGTTCCAGGCACAGCAAAAGGTCAAGAAGCACTCAAGTGTCCAGGAGCACTTTTCACCAACTCCATCTGGCAAGGAGGCTGCATCCCTTTCTTTCTGACTCTGATCTGACCACCATCATCCATGCTTTCATTACCTCGAGGCTAGACTACTGCAAAGTGCTCTACATGGGGCTACCCTTAGTCAGTGTTTGGAAGCTGCAGCTGGTGCAGAATGTGACAGCCTGGCTTCTTTTGGGGGTGGGTCGCCAAGAGCATATTACATCTGTGCTTTAAAATCTGCACTGGCTCTTTATAGTCTTCCAGGCACAATTCAAGGTGCTGCTGGTTTTGATCTTTTGAGCCAGGGATGCTGAAGGTGATTCATGCCAAAGGCTGAAAAATTTTGTTTGGACCCAACCCTGGGCCACATGTGGCCCTACGCCCAGTTTGCATAATCCCACCCCCTGGCAGCGAAGAGCTGGGGCGGGAGATCTGGGTGGCAGAAGTGGCAGCGAGGGGCTCAGATGGAGACATTGGTGGCAGCAGGAAACTGGAGCCAGGGAGGAGGAAGGAGGGATCTGGTCAGCGCCTTTAATAGACTTGCTGCCTGGAGGAAGGAGGGTTTTGTGCCAGTGTGGGAGCTGGAGGAAAGGTGATTGCCAGAGCAGGAGGAGATATGGTGGACTTCAGGAAAGGTCTTTGCAGCCAGGGGGAGTCGGGCTGCAGGAAGGTCGTTGCGGGCCGCATGCGGCCCTCGGGTCATACTTTGTGCAGCCCTGTTAAGCACTAAATGACCTGTCCCCCTGCCCTCCCTCTCTTTCCTTCCATGCTTCACTGCGGCCCTTGTGGTCGGCCAGGAGCACTCTCAGCCAATCTTGTCTGTATGAAAAGGGAGGCATTTGCGGTTGCTGCCCCAGAATTATGGAAATCCTTTTCCCCAGAGGTCTGTCAGAGCCCAAGCCTGAATATATTCTGGAGGCAGTGTAAAACGTTTCTCTTTGGCAAAGCATTTGGCAGGCGGGGTTAGGATTTGGGCAAGGAATTTTATTATGTATTTATTTATTTATTTATT
>QEPC01007521.1:2872737-2900747 GCA_003113815.1 Sphenodon punctatus | reverse complement strand
GAGAGATCTAGCAGGATGAGAAATGTTGAACATCCTGCATCCGTCTCCCGGCGGAGATCATCGACCAAGGCCACCAACGCCGTCTCAGTGCCATAGCCGGGGTAGAACCCAGATTGAAAAGGGTCCAGGAAACCAATGCCATCTAGATGCGCCTGGAGCTGGATCGCCACCGCCTGCTCGATAACCTTGCCTAAAAAGGGAAGGTTAGAGACAGGTTGGTAGCTGGCGAGTGCGTCCACGTCCAAAGATGGTTTCTTGAGACTGGGCGACAACCTCCCCTGCTGCAGAGACGCGTTAACCACCCTCGCCAGCACCGTCCCCAACGTCTCCCTGGAGGCTTTCACCAACCAGGATGGGCATGGATCAAGTTCACAACAGGTGGCTCTCACAGACCCCAAGACATCCACCGCATCGGCTGGCGTCACTTCCTGAAACTCCCCCCACAAAGTTGGACCAGATGGGGCCTCCGTTACCTCGTGCTCTCCACCTACTGCCCCCAATCCAGCGTCAAAGTCGCTCTGAATCCGAGCGATCTTGTCTGCGAAGTAGGTGACAAACTCCTCACAGCAGGCCTGGGGCAAGTCCCCGTCCAGGCAGAGGGAGGCCGAACTGACCAGCCCCCCGCACCACTCGAAACAGCTCCGCCAGGTGTGACTTCGCAGATGCTATGAGGGCAGCAAGGAACTCCTTCCTTGCTGTCCTCACAGCCTCAACATAGGACTGCAAGGAAGAGTTAGGGGTGAGGGTAGATTTTTCTTTTAATGAGCTATTTATTGATTTATTTAGATTTATATCCTGCCCTATCCCCGAAGACTCAGGGCAGCTCACAACCACGTATAAAATACAAATGTAAAATTAATAATTAAAACCCACCAAAACTAAGAACACCCCATCACCCTCCCCCCAATCTAACCCTACCCATTGAATGCCTGGCCAATTAAAAAGGTCTTACACTGCCTCCGGAAGAGATTCAAACTAGGGCTCAGATGAGCCTCCAAGGGAAGGGAGTTCCAGAGCTGTAGGGTAGCCACCGAGAATGCCTCTCTGCGGGCCTGAGGGGTGTGAAACTGTTTCAACGATGGAACCTGCAAGTGGGCACCCTCGGCAGATCTTAAAGGCCACAAAGGAGCATAAGTAGAAAGGCAATCCTTCAGATATGAAGGGCCCAAGCTGTTTACGGCTTTAAAGGTCAAAACCAGCACCTTGAATTTTGCACAGAACGCTATAGGCAGCCAGTGCAGACTCTTAAGCACTGGTGTAACGTGCTCCCGGCAACCCACCCACATCAAGAGCTAGGCTGCTGCATTTTGTACCAGCTGCAGCCCCCGAACAGTCTTCAAGGGCAGCCTCACGTAGAGCGCATTGCAGCAGTCCAGCCTCAAGGTAACGAAGATATGGATGACGGTGGCCAAATTCCTATTAGTTAAAAAGGGATGCAGCTTTCTCACCAGATGGAGTTGGCGAAAGGCAGTCCTGGCAACAGCTGCAACCTGACTTCCAGGTGCAGCTGAGGACGCAGAACCCCATCGATGGGCGTCCCAGATCCCCTCCAGGCCACAGGGCCGGCCAACCATCATTACCTCAGTCTTGTCTGGATTCAGCTTCAGACGGCTCAACTGCATCCAGTCCCCAATATTAGCCAAGCACTAAGACTGCAGGGCCTGGGTTGGATGAAAAGGATAAGTAGATTTGGGTGTCCGCATATTGAAGACAATGCACTCCAAATCTATGCACGATCTCGCCCAGGGGCCTTAGATACACATTGAACAGGAGGGGCGACAGGATGGAACCCTGCGGGACCCCACAAGAGAGAGAGAAGGGTGAAGAAGAACAATCACCCATCACTACTTGCTGAAACCTCCCCGACAAGAACGAACGGAACCACTCTGGAGACATCCTGCAAACCACTGCCAGATTCCATCGCTGTCTCAACACCACCTCATTGTCAACAGTATCAAAGGCCGCTGAAAGAGCTAAAAATATAAATATCCCCTGTCAGTCTCATAGCGAAGATTGTTGACCAACGCCACAAGCACAGTCTCAGTACTATACCCAGGATGGAAGCCAGACTGACATGGGTCCAGAAATCCAATTGCATCTAGATGTCCCTGCAGCTGCCTGGCAACTACCCATTCAATAACCTTCCCTAAAAAGAGAAGGTTAGAAACAGGGCAGTAGCTGCCCAATGAGTCAGCATCAAGTGATGGGTTTTTGAGCAGGGGCTGAACAACCGTCATCTTGAGGGCTTCTGGTACCCTGCCATCCTGAAGGGAGAATCCTGTTTTTAAAGGGAGTTTTACTGTATTTCTATTTTGTGTGTTGCTGCTCTGAGCCTTTGGGGAAGGGAATAAATAAAACTAACTAACTATTAATAAATTCCAAGAAATTCCAATTCCAAGTTGATAGCTGGAAAGAATTAGCAGAGGCAGTCCATGCAAAAGATGACAAATTATTCTGGCATATAGTGAATAAGGGTAAGAAAGGTGGCCCTCAGCCTGATTGTTTTATAGGGGGAGACCAGTGGAGTATTTCAGGAAGCAGTCTGAAGTAAACCTGGGTGAGGAGGAAGGGGCCAGTTGCCAGCAAGAACTGTATAACAGTTTGGAAATGTCCCTGGTTACAGAAGAACAATTAATGGTATACATCCCAGAGCTAAAAAGGAACAAAGTACCTGAGTCAGATTTTTTACCCCCAGAAATTTTAAAGAATTACACAGATTGGTGGACCGCATTGCTCAGATCCCTATTTTACAACATTATGATAAGGGATGCTTGGCCTACGGACTGGAAGCAAACAATTGTGGTCCTAATATTGAAGAAGGGGGAATAGGTCTAAAGTTGAGTGCTATAGGCCAATTCCCTGATAAATATTCCAGTTAAACTTTATGTGAAACATCTCTTTTTCCATCTTTAAACCTGGATTCTAAACAATAATATAATTGGGAAAGAACAGGCAGGTTTTCTATCAGGCTACTCTACTATAGACCAATGCTTTACCTTAACTTACCTGATAGCCAAATACTCAGGTGAAGGGAAATGTCTGTATGCGGCCTTTATAGATTTAAGAGAAGCATTTGACTTGGTAAAACGAGGGCATTTGTGGAAGAAACTAGAGAATTAAGGATAGATTAAACTCTTCTGCAATTAATAATAAAATATCATCTAGTTCTAACAGCAAGTGTGTGTTATGAACCAAGAGGGGAATTGTCAGACCCCTTAAAGGTGGACAGGGGTGTCCATCAAGGATGTCCTCCGGTACCAGCACTATTCACGCTCTTTTTATGTGATCTTAATAGCTATTTGACCGATAAGAAATTACATGCCCCAAAATTATTAGGTCAAGATGTTCCCTGTCTGTTATACGTCAATGATACAGCCATGTTATCCTTTTCCAAAGTGGGCCTACAGAGAATATTGGATAAATTCCAGCTATACTGTCAAGAGAATAGTCTGGAAATTAATGTCGGAAAATCTAAAGTAGTGGTTTTTGGGGGCAAGAAGCAGCACAAATGGCTAATAGAACACAGAGCACGAGAAGTTGTGAATAACTTTCCTTATCTGGGAGTGACATTTTCCTTTAATGCTTCCTGGAATTAACACATTAAGAAAGTCAGACTTAAATTCCAACAAACAAGTGCTGGAATCTTCAACTTTTATTGTAGATTTGCAAAAAAATAATTTCTTCTTCATTTTTTATATGGGGCTGAACTGTTTGGGATTAATGGGAAATAGAGTGTGTGGAATCTATCCAGAATACCTTTATAAAAAGTCTGTTAGAAGTCTCTCAAGCTACACCAGGTGCGCTGGTCTGTTCTGAGTCAGGTTCAAAAGCATGAAGGTCAATGCAGATCAGATACAAATCCATTATTGGCTCAGAATCAGAGAGTTGCCACCTTCTAGGTATCCAAAACTTTGCTTGATGAACTACTGGAATTCCTCGAATATCAGATTCCAATGGATGATGGAAACTAAAAAGACCGTATACATTAAGACCCTTCACGGTCTGGGCCCCTCGTACCTCAGGGACCGCCTCGCCCTCCCTACCCCAGAGCGGCTCCTTCGGTCTGCCGTGGTGCCTTCCTGGAGGTCTCCCGCATAAAGCGGGGGGCCACAACAGACAGGGCATTCTCGGTGCCCGTGCCGTGCCTCCGGAACTCCCTTCCGGAGGAAGCTCGCCTGGCCCCAAGCCTGTTGACATTCCGGCGAAGTTGTAAAACCTGGTTGTTCGCCCAGGCCTTGGGGGGGGGGGGCTAGAGGGTTTTTATCTCCCCTACCCTATTTATTGTTTTAATTGTTAATTGTTTCCCGGGCCCTGTTTTAATATTTGAATTGTATTTTGATGTATTTTAAATTGTTTATATATTTGTATATGTATTATTTTACTGTTGGAAGCCGCCCCGAGCTGTTCTCAGGAGGGGCGGGGTAAATATTCAGAAAATAAATAAAATAAAAATAAACAGTCATGGGGACTGCTGGAATACCAAAAATTGCCCCACAAGGACAAAAGCACCCCCCCAAAAAAGGAATCCAAAAATACCACAACCTCAGGGGGATACAAGGGAATGCCAAAGCTTCTAAAAACAATTCATTTATTTATACAGACCCATGGAGACCAAGAATTAACATATATTGATGTATAACAGAATTAACATATAAGGACACACCACATTAATACAGATACCAAATACAGTCAGGGTTATAATACAGTCATCCCAAAGTCTAAACTCCCCTAATAAAACCTGCATGCAGGTATATATTCCCCATTGAAAAAAATATTCGTGTTGTACACGACTGTGTTTCTGACCCAGAAATCCTGGTCTTCTTCAGCAACACTCTGATTGTANCAATCCTGTTTTTAAAGGGAGTTTTACTGTATTTCTATTTTGTGTGTTGCTGCTCTGAGCCTTTGGGGAAGGGAATAAATAAAACTAACTAACTATTAATAAATTCCAAGAAATTCCAATTCCAAGTTGATAGATGGAAAGAATTAGCAGAGGCAGTCCATGCAAAAGATGACAAATTATTCTGGCATATAGTGAATAAGGGTAAGAAAGGTGGCCCTCAGCCTGATTGTTTTATAGGGGGAGACCAGTGGAGTATTTCAGGAAGCAGTCTGAAGTAAACCTGGGTGAGGAGGAAGGGGCCAGTTGCCAGCAAGAACTGTATAACAGTTTGGAAATGTCCCTGGTTACAGAAGAACAATTAATGGTATACATCCCAGAGCTAAAAAGGAACAAAGTACCTGAGTCAGATTTTTTACCCCCAGAAATTTTAAAGAATTACACAGATTGGTGGACCGCATTGCTCAGATCCCTATTTTACAACATTATGATAAGGGATGCTTGGCCTACGGACTGGAAGCAAACAATTGTGGTCCTAATATTGAAGAAGGGGGAATAGGTCTAAAGTTGAGTGCTATAGGCCAATTCCCTGATAAATATTCCAGTTAAACTTTATGTGAAACATCTCTTTTTCCATCTTTAAACCTGGATTCTAAACAATAATATAATTGGGAAAGAACAGGCAGGTTTTCTATCAGGCTACTCTACTATAGACCAATGCTTTACCTTAACTTACCTGATAGCCAAATACTCAGGTGAAGGGAAATGTCTGTATGCGGCCTTTATAGATTTAAGAGAAGCATTTGACTTGGTAAAACGAGGGCATTTGTGGAAGAAACTAGAGAATTAAGGATAGATTAAACTCTTCTGCAATTAATAATAAAATATCATCTAGTTCTAACAGCAAGTGTGTGTTATGAACCAAGAGGGGAATTGTCAGACCCCTTAAAGGTGGACAGGGGTGTCCATCAAGGATGTCCTCCGGTACCAGCACTATTCACGCTCTTTTTATGTGATCTTAATAGCTATTTGACCGATAAGAAATTACATGCCCCAAAATTATTAGGTCAAGATGTTCCCTGTCTGTTATACGTCAATGATACAGCCATGTTATCCTTTTCCAAAGTGGGCCTACAGAGAATATTGGATAAATTCCAGCTATACTGTCAAGAGAATAGTCTGGAAATTAATGTCGGAAAATCTAAAGTAGTGGTTTTTGGGGGCAAGAAGCAGCACAAATGGCTAATAGAACACAGAGCACGAGAAGTTGTGAATAACTTTCCTTATCTGGGAGTGACATTTTCCTTTAATGCTTCCTGGAATTAACACATTAAGAAAGTCAGACTTAAATTCCAACAAACAAGTGCTGGAATCTTCAACTTTTATTGTAGATTTGCAAAAAAATAATTTCTTCTTCATTTTTTATATGGGGCTGAACTGTTTGGGATTAATGGGAAATAGAGTGTGTGGAATCTATCCAGAATACCTTTATAAAAAGTCTGTTAGAAGTCTCTCAAGCTACACCAGGTGCGCTGGTCTGTTCTGAGTCAGGTTCAAAAGCATGAAGGTCAATGCAGATCAGATACAAATCCATTATTGGCTCAGAATCAGAGAGTTGCCACCTTCTAGGTATCCAAAACTTTGCTTGATGAACTACTGGAATTCCTCGAATATCAGATTCCAATGGATGATGGAAACTAAAAAGACCGTATACATTAAGACCCTTCACGGTCTGGGCCCCTCGTACCTCAGGGACCGCCTCGCCCTCCCTACCCCAGAGCGGCTCCTTCGGTCTGCCGTGGTGCCTTCCTGGAGGTCTCCCGCATAAAGCGGGGGGCCACAACAGACAGGGCATTCTCGGTGCCCGTGCCGTGCCTCCGGAACTCCCTTCCGGAGGAAGCTCGCCTGGCCCCAAGCCTGTTGACATTCCGGCGAAGTTGTAAAACCTGGTTGTTCGCCCAGGCCTTGGGGGGGGGGGGCTAGAGGGTTTTTATCTCCCCTACCCTATTTATTGTTTTAATTGTTAATTGTTTCCCGGGCCCTGTTTTAATATTTGAATTGTATTTTGATGTATTTTAAATTGTTTATATATTTGTATATGTATTATTTTACTGTTGGAAGCCGCCCCGAGCTGTTCTCAGGAGGGGCGGGGTAAATATTCAGAAAATAAATAAAATAAAAATAAACAGTCATGGGGACTGCTGGAATACCAAAAATTGCCCCACAAGGACAAAAGCACCCCCCCAAAAAAGGAATCCAAAAATACCACAACCTCAGGGGGATACAAGGGAATGCCAAAGCTTCTAAAAACAATTCATTTATTTATACAGACCCATGGAGACCAAGAATTAACATATATTGATGTATAACAGAATTAACATATAAGGACACACCACATTAATACAGATACCAAATACAGTCAGGGTTATAATACAGTCATCCCAAAGTCTAAACTCCCCTAATAAAACCTGCATGCAGGTATATATTCCCCATTGAAAAAAATATTCGTGTTGTACACGACTGTGTTTCTGACCCAGAAATCCTGGTCTTCTTCAGCAACACTCTGATTGTAATTGCTCTCAGTGGGGGTATCAATGAAACCTTAAATGTCTGAAAAAAGAATACACACACACACACACACACACACACACACATGAGTTGTTATTAATCTCACATTTCTAAACCTTGCAGACTTCGCATCATAATTTCAGGAACCTTATGCTTCCCAAGAGGTTTTTACAAAATATCCATACTTAACTCAACCCAGGATTAATCAAGCTATCCCCTACTGCAAACTTTTCAGTACTATATACCTCAATCCCATAGATACCTAGAAGAAGTAGAGAAAGTATTGTTATGGAGGCTGGGATTTGAGGAGCATATCATTGGTGCCCTGGAGGTATTTGGTGTTAAATAATAGCAAAGCCTGCTCAAACTTGGGTTGGGTCTATGAATAACAATGGTTTATAATATCTTGGGAAGAATAGGGTTGCTCTCCTGTCCATCCTATGGAAATGTGAATATGAATGGAGGTTTGGAATGGGGGAGCAAATCATTTGTGATATTTAGAGATATTGAGGTATATCAATTAGGTCACAGGCGATGTTAGCCACCTTTAAATATTGGCTGAAGGTGGCGGTTTTCCCTTCTCTTACATCTTCTCTCTTGTCTTACATGTGTAATGTAAGTACAAATGACCAGTGGTGTGGGCTCATGAACCTGGAAATAGCCAAGTTAGGTTTCTCTAGGGAGTTTCTAATCCTATTGGGATACCAACAAGCGGTAACACTAATTAAGAGAAGGTTAGATGACCAGGAGTTACAGCAGGAGTATGCTGCTTTGGCCCTACAGAGGATCACCGCAGATTATACTTTTTCTAGTCCAAACGTTTGTCCGCCCCAATATATAACTAAGTGGACAAAGTGGACACATAGAAGGGCATTGACTCTGATGCGCTGTGGGACTTTTCCATCTGCAATTTTGGAGAGCGGATACCGGAGGACCCCAAGAGAGGAAAGAATATGCCTCCATTTCGATATGGCCATGCCTGAATCAAATAAGCATATAATTCTTGAATGCCCATTGTTTGGCTATCTAAGAGATAACTTGATATATGCCCCTATATATCTATTTCCCATGGGTTCTTGTGAAGACCAGGTGCTTTAGTATCTTTTGGATGGTCATGATACTCCCTGTTCTAGAGCAGTAGCGGCGTATTGTACCTGCATAATTTTTTATAAGCAAAAATGTGAACTTACGCGTGCCTGATTGCCCTGTGGCTGATTTGGGGGTTTATCTGTTCCTGAAGTTGGGACATACTGCATGTTAAGTTCACTGTCAGCAGCTCTGTATGGTTTATTTGTGGCGGTGGGTACGTTCTGACTAAGTGACACAAGGGCACTGATTGATTCTTTTATATTTTATTGGTTTGTATATTGTATTACCAAATGTGGTTCATTATATGCTGTATGTTGTTAAAGCCAATGGCTAACAATAAATTATTTACCTACTTGCAATCAGATCAAATCTGCTGTGATTACAGGAACAAGGTTAATTATGATCAACGTCAAAAAACAGTGGAAGATGTTGTTCACTTTCTTTGGCACTGCCCCTTTTATAAGGATGAAAGGAGATGGGTACTTGATCCCATGGTAGTACAGTTGAAAAGTTTTACAACACAATTTAAGACCTTGTGGTTACTCCAAAGCGATGCAATGGAAACTCTGAAAGCATTGGGGAAATTTTTATTGTTAATGGAAAAAGAAAGGAAAGCTAGAGCCCTAGACTTTTAAATGTTTTAATATTTAGTCTAGATCTATTTTGTTTTATGGTTTCTTTTTTCTGTAGTAATATGATCTGCCAGTCTGAATTTTATTGTTTTCTATTGATTTATGGCACAATGAGGCATTTTTCTTGGTGGTTGTTTCAGTTGTTTGGCACATGCCGTAGTTAAATAAATAAATAAATAAATAAAAGAGGGAGGGAGGGGACAGGGCACTGAAAATACTATTTTTACCAGGATTTAAAAAAAAAAAAATTCCTGGGAAAATGGGAAAACTAAAATTAAAACATACTAATAAATCTATTGAAAAATATTTAGTAGTTTGGTAATAGTTCTATAGTAATATGGTCTATTTAACTTTTATGAAAGGAAATTAAAAAGAGCCTTTACCTGAAACTTAAGCTTTATAATATTATTGCCTGGCTACCTTGAACAGAAATTAAACTTCTGCATTGGGAATTTTGGTAAGCAGTGAAATTTACATGTCTGTTTAGCAAACAAAGAAGAGGAATTTAGACCATCAAGAGGAAAAGATGGCATTCAAGACAGAAAAGGACATTGCAGAAAAACAAAATAAATTCTTTGTATCAGTCTTAGCTTCTCTACGCAAGGAGAGGCTCAATAGGTTAGGGCTCTTATAGAAAAGGTGACTAAGGTGTGGTGGGGGCGATGGATAGGATACAAATTTACAAAATCATGAGTGGTGTGGACTGTGGAGCAAGTAAATAGGGAGCTGTTATTTTTCCTTTCTAATAATACTAGAACTAGGGACCAGTCTAACTGGCAACAATTTAAAACAAATAAAGTCGGGTGGGGAAGGCAGTCTATTGACCGGCCAAATATTATCAATTGACCAGTCAAATTTTAATTTTGTCAGATATTCCAGGAAGCCAAGAATGGCCTTGCATAGGCAGCAGCCTGCTTTTTGTATTGCATCATGCTTTGATTGAGACCGATGTTTACTGCACAAACCCACCCTACGTTTTGCAACCAAGAAAACCAAATTCTGCAATCTCACTGCAAGCAAAATAAAACTGAATAATGATAAATTTTACATACATACACTTGTTTTCTAACATACAGTGGCCCAGGCCAAAGAGTCTGCAAGCAAAAAAATCCAACCCAACAACAGTCCCCCCTCCCCACAAACCTACTTCAAACCCCAGCAGCAGGCCCCCCATACTATTAAAAGCCCCCCTATCCAAATAATCTGTAAAGCTACGTTGAACTTTCAAAGGTATCTGGTGCCTGATTCGCCCAATATAGGGTGTGCCCACCTCGTGTTGGATTTGGCAGGGCATAGATTAGGGATTCTGTTGAAGTACCGACCACCTTCCTGCATAGCTGAATCCCTGACTGCTCTAGCCGAGCTGGTCTTGGAGATGATGTTGAAATTGCCCAGACTTATTGTCCTGGGTGATACACACGGAGGCCAGCATTTCAGGGGTGGAACACGAGTTCATGGCCACCATGACAATGATGGGCCTATCCCAGGTAAAATCTGGCCTGACATACGATGTGGGACACATGTTGGACTTGATGTTTTGCACCAGCCTGGAAATGGAGGCTCGATTATTCGGAGTGTGGTTATGACACCTTTGTCATGGTTAGATCCTTACCTTCTGGAGGCACAGATCCCTGCCCTTCTCTGCCCTAATTGGTGTGGTGGACCTATTAGGATGGTCTGCTCTCGGAGACTAATTGATCCAATTGGCTTCCAGAACTCTCTGGGGGACCTTAGCGGCTACTCTGTCGATGACCTGGTCATTTTGTGGAATGCCATCTTGATCATGGCCATCGACACGGTTGCACCAGAAGTCAGCTTCCTCTGCTGTGGCGGTGCAGGTCCCCCTGGTATACGGAGGGCCTGAGACAACTGAAGCGGGAGGGTAGACTGTTAGAGCACAGGTGGCGCTCGACTCGTGCTGAAGCTGACTGACTGGCATAGACAGTTTTTATAGGACTATGACATGGCTGAGATGGTGGTGAAGAAAGCTTTCTTCTTTGGTGGTATAGCATCTGTGAAGTCTCATCTGGAAGAAGTGGCCCAGGTGGTGAGGGGCCTGGTTAATCTGGTCTGCTTTAGAAATGGAATCATTTAATGCCCGACGTGACATTTTTCTTAATTACTTCACAAACAAAAATTGCTTGTATTCACCATGACTTGGGTGCTGCCATTTTACCTTCAGAGTCAGAATTTGAGCTTATGAAAGCTCAGTCTTGTTCGGTTTATTTATATTTGTTTCAGTCGATATTGGCCACCAATGTGGGGGAGGTACTTTGGGCTGTGAGGGCGACCAGTTGTGAACTAGATCCTTGCCCGTCCTGACTGGTGAAAGCCAGCTTGGAAATGCTGGGACCACTGCTGTCTGGGGTTGTCAACGCCTCCCTTGGGGAGGTTAGGGCATTAGACGTTCTTAAAACTGCAGTTGTTCAGCCCCTGCTTAAGAAGCCATCTTCGGATGTGGACTTCCCGGTCAGCTATCTGCCTATCTCTAACCTTCCCTTTTTATGGAAGATTATTGAATGGGTGGTTGCCTGACAGCTCCAGGCTTATTTCCATATCATTGGATTCCTTGACCCATTCCAGTCATGCTTTCACTTTGGGTATGGCGTAGAGACTCTTTCCTGTTGGGGAGGTCCCAGAGAGTAGTGATAGGCTCATTGTTTTCTTGGAACCTCCCCTGTGTGGTCTTGCAAGATTCCATTCTGTCTCCCCATTTGTCCAACGTGTATATGAGGTCACTGGGCGAGGTTGAAGTGCCATAAGTACGCTGATGATGCCCAGCTCTACCTCTCTTTTTCATCTGACCCAGGCCCAGCAGTCTCGGTGCTTACCCATTGCCTGGTTGCTGCTGGGGATTGGATGAGGGTGAGCTGATTGAACCTGAATCCAGACAAGACCAAGATGGTTGGCTGACCTTGTGGCCTGGAAGGGATTGGGACTCCTCTTATTGATGGGGTCCAGCCCCCTCTGGTCAGTTGGGTTCATAGCTTTGGAGTGCTTCTGGATCCCTTGCTGCGCCTGGATTGTCAGGTTGCAGCGGTGACCAGAAGCGCTTTTCATGAACTCCATCTGGTGAGGAAGCTGTGACCTTTTCTTTCTAATTTTGGTCTGGCCATTGTCATCCATGCTTTCATCACCCCGAGGCTAGATTACTGCAATGTGCTCTACATGGGGTGTGCTGCCCTTGATGACTATTTGAAAGGTGCAGCTGGTGCAGAATGCAATGGGTCACCTACTGTCAGGGATGGGGCACTGTAAGCACAGTGCACTGGTGCTCTGTAGTCTGCACTGGCTTCCTATAGCTTTATGGGCACAATTCAAGGTGCTGGTTTTGACCTTTAAAGCCCTAAGTGGTTTGGGCCCCACATATCTGAGAGACGCCTGTCCTTCCATGCCCCACTGCAGCGCCTGTGATCAGCCAGGAGAGTCTCCCTGTGAGTACTGTTGATTAGACCTGTTCGTATGGAGAGGACTCACAGGGGGGCATTCTCAGTTGCTGCCCTGATGCTATGGAATCTCCCTTCTCCCAGAGACTCGGTTGGGCCCGAGTCTGAACATCTTCTGGAGATGGTGTAAGACCTTTCTCTTTATAAAGGCATTTGGCAGGCAGGGGGGTTTTCTGGGTAGGTTGGGGTAGGGTTGTGAGGGAGGGGGGTTGGAGTAGAACATGGGGAGATGGTATTGGGTGGTTTTGTGGGGGCCTGTGGGATGGCTGGGTTCTTTTTTGGGGGGGGTGTTGCATTCTATTTTTATGGTTTTTAATATTGCTAGCCGTCCTGAGCTTTAGGGACGAGTGGGATAGAAATTTAAATAAATAAATAAAGTTAATAATTCAGGCACACCAACAGCAAGAAGAAAGGGGGGAAAGCCAACCAGAAGAACTGCTCATTGTCAAGTAGCATTTACATTAATATAACATTGTTAAAAGTTAAAGTAATACATTACAATTTTTTAGTATTTAATTTCATTTTTTCACAATAATAACTTTTTTTACAATTAGAAAGTATCTAACCTATGGAGAATTAAAAAGGGGTTTTTTTGTTCTAATAAATTAGTATTTGACCATTATTTGACCATTTAAAAATAATAATTAAATGGTCAATTGACAAAATATATTTATTAATTTTATTTATTTATATTAAAATTTATATCCTGCCCCCTCCCATCAACAGACGGCTCAGGGTGGCTCACAAATACTACATTTTAAAATCATAAAGCAATAAATACAATCAAAAACATAGACAAAGAGGGAAACTAAAACCAATTAAATAAGGTAAGAACAGTAAAACTAACCCCCACCCCCCACCCATTCCTTTCCCCGAAGGCCTGGATGAACAGCCAGGTCTTACAAGCCAGCAGACCCGCGGCCAGTCGAGCTTCCTCCAGGATGGAGTTCCACAGCCGCGGTGCAGCCGCCGAGAATGCCCTCTCCATTGTGAAGGCAAGGATCACTCCAGGGTCCAAGAAGTGAGGTGGTCTCTCAGATAGGAGGGGCCCAAGCTGTGTAGGGCTTTAAAGGTTAAAACCAGCACCTACAGGCAACCAGTGCAGAGCTCGAAGCACTGGTGTTATGTGCTCCCTACTGTTAACACGAGACCCCCTGCCACGTGAGATTATTGGGGGGTTGGTTCCCCAATAACTGCTCTGTTTTTAAATTTAGGGAAGTTAACCAAATTAGGGGGTCCCCTTGTGTTCAAGGGATCAAGCTGAGGACAGTATGCGCCACAGGCAGTTTATGTACCCTTCCCAAATAGAAAGAGAGAGAGAGAGAGACAGGTGTCCAATAACAAGAAGTTTATTGATATATATATATATAACAGAGAAACACAGCCCCAGTCTGGCTGGTGAGATTTAACAAGGGGAAAACACAAGCGACTTGCGGGGATTGTAGGAGAAGAGGGGGGGTGGGGTCCGGTGTTGGCTCAGCGAGGGGGAGTGAGAGAACGCGAAGGGGAGAGAGAGAGAGACAGGGAGAAAGAGGGCTTCCCCAGTTGGCTGGGAAAGTCTGGACCTGCAGTTACCTTTCCTTGCCTGTTGAGACAGGACAAGCAGCCCACAGATCCAGCGGAGTTCAGGGGATGGAGGAAAAAGAAGGGGCAGACCAGAGTCTGGGACAACTCTTAACGCAGACACGCACAGAGCAACCTGCCCGTATCTGGGTCCCAAGATTTTTCAGAGGTGGAGGGGAAACTATAGGGCAGTTATTGGCTACTGAACAAAGGGTTTTGGGAGACTACGAAGGGTCAGTTGGGGTGTACAATGGGCTAACGAGGGGAGGTTACTTCCATGACGAAAAGGACTATACTAGATGCACATCTTTGACACAGGGGGGAAACTATAAACAAAAGACGCAGGGAGGTGAGGTAGGACTAACGACGGTCCTTTAGGGTACAATGAGTGTGTGTCTGGTTTCTCTTGGGGAATGCAAAGATAGGATGCTGCACTGAGTCCTAACTACCAGTCCTTTGTTATAACAGGGTGAGTCTCTATCCTTAATGACTCCATTCTTTATTCAGAGGGCTCTCCCTTCTAGTCTTTTTCTCAACCTTAGGCTGGTATTTTTCCATGAGCGGTCCCTTTTTGCTAGGAGCTAGGGTGGCTGGGCCTGATCCTTATTTTCCATGCCCCCCCCCTTTCCTCTTGCATCCAGTGTGGGGTTTTTATCCCAAGCCTTCTTGCCCTTGGTTACCCCTGTGGGTTTTGCTGACCCCTGGGTCCAAGACAGTTGGCTATCAAAAAGGGGGGGGGGTACCTCCGTTCTGGGGGGGACCAGGGGTCCAAGCTAACACTACGGCCCGGCCCTGTCAGAAGTTGGGCCGCTGCATTCTGCACCAGTTGCAGCTTCCAAACCGTCACCAAGGGCAGCCCCACGTAGAGTGTGTTGCAGTAATCCAGCTTCGAGGTGATGAACACATGAATGAGGGTGGGCAGGTTGGAGTCCGAAACATATGGCCAGAGCCTCCGCATAAGATGTAACTGGTGAAAGGCTCCCTTCACCACCGCCTCTACCTCAGTGTGTGAAAGTGCTCCCCAAGCCAGCTCTCAGTAGTGCTCAGGAGCCCTTTGAAACAGTCCTTCAGCCAATGTGAGCTAGGATTAATTAATTATCTCAATTTCCACTTAATTGAATTAAATTGCAGAGGGGAGACTTAATTTATGCATATTTATGCAAACCATTCATGCAGATTATGCAGTGCTCCCAAGTAGTCACCTACGTCACTCCAGTGCTCATGACTGGGAAAAGGTTGAGAACCCCTGCCCTATAGCCTTCTGGGCACAATTCAAGGTGCTGGTTTTGACCTTTAAAGCACCAAACGGCCTGGACCCACGTATCAGAGACTATTTCCTTCCATGCTCCACTGCAGCCCCTGCAGTCGGCTGGGAGTGCTCTCTTGCAGGTACCAGCAGCCAACCTTGTTCGTGTGACAAGGGCCTGCATAGAGGTGTTTTAGGTTGCTACCCCAGTATTATGGAACTCCCTTCCCCCAGAGGTCTGTCAGAGCCTGAACCTGAGCATATTTTGGAGGTGACGTAAAACCTTTCAACAGAGCATTTGGCAGGTGGAGATAGGTGTTGGGGTGGGTGGGTTTCCTGGGGTGAGGGTGGGGGTTTTATTGTATTTTGTGTATTTTTATTACTGTCAAGTTGCCCTGAGCCTTTGGGGAAGGGCAGGGTATACATTGAAATAAATAAATAAAATAAAAGGACGAACTGTTTTACACTTAACTTGTTGCCAAAGGTTGTTTTGAAAGCCAATCGTGTGGGTTTAATAAATGACTGAATAAGTTCTCGGAAGATAAGTACCTAAATGGTTGTTAGTCAGATTGGTCAAGTTTTAGTCAAACCAAGTCCTCTGAGGAAAGGTTGAAGGAGCTGGGTATGTTTAATCTAGAGAAGGCCAAGAGGAGTAATGCTAGTGGTCTTTAGATATCTGAAGGACTGTCACAGAGAAGAAGGCAAAGACTTGTTCTCTGTTGTTCCAGAGGACAGGACTAGTAATATTGGGCTCAAATCACTAGAAAACAGACTTTGATTAAACATTAGGAAGAAATTCCTAACGGTAAGAGTTGTTTGACAGTTGAACTAATAGCCTAGGAAGGTGGTGGGTTCTCCCTCACTGGAGGTTTTGAAACAGGCTCGACAGCCATCTGTCAAGGATGCTGTTGCTGTGGGTTTCCTGCATTGAGCACTAGATGCCCTCTGAGGACTAGATGACCTTTGAGGTCCCTTCCAACTCCATGATTCTGTGGTCAGGAGACAATTTTTGACTCTCAGAAGCTGGAAGTCAATCGGGAATGGATCACTCCATTATGACCTGTTCTGTACTTCTGTGACGTGTCCAAAGGTGGCTGTTGCCAGAGGCAGGATGCTAGATGGACCATTGGCACTTAGGTTCTTCTGGTTGCTTAATACTTCAAGCCTAGAGCTCTACATTGTTGTTGTTTTTCATATAATTTAATTTTTGACTTTGGTATACAATTAAAACTAGATATTTTATAGAACTACTTTCAAAAAATAAAAAAATGCCAGAACAAAATGTATATGGACTTTCAAAAGTGAAAAATTAAGTTACGTATATTTGTATTACCCATTGAGTTTACCTTTTTATTTGTATTTTGTATGTATCTATTTCTTTAGGTAATCACAATTTGAAAATGTAATTAAACCTTAACTATGTGTAATCCATTGCTGTAGATTAACGAAACAGTTTTGATACTAGAAAATATGAATGCCTTAAAGTAGGACTAATTAGTTTTTTCCAAGGCAGTAAAAACCAAGTCTTTACCTGGTAAAAACTACCCACAGTAAATACCATGCCAACCCTGCCATATGTAGATGTTGAGGCAGTCAAGTCATATTGAACTGTGCACTTACCAAAGAGAACATAATAGGATTAATTGAAATGATACTAATCCCAGTACATTCTTGGAAGTTGCATAGAGCTAAACTGACACATATCCTGTACAGACGCCAGCCCCAAGGCCTGTTAGACCTGTAGACGGGAGTGGAAAGAAAGCTCCATCCACCAGCAGGGTGTGGTACATCATGTATTGCAATTAAGAGCACATCTGGAGTGAATTAGGGTCTCTGGCCCAGGAGAAACTGAAGGTGGCCCAGGAGGTCCAAAAAGGAAGGGAGAACCAGCGAGAGAGATTGCATCAGCACCAACTGGGACAGTGAGTTCTCATATTACTTCTGTCAGCGGATTCCAAGCTCATGGCGATGTGGCAGGGCCTATATGAGGTAACTTGCTGAGTTGGACCTGCCAACTATGAAGAGCAGGTACCTGGGTGGCGCGAAGAGCACCATGTCTACCATGTCAACCTCCTGAAGGAGTGAGTAAAATGCCAGGCCCTGTGGTGACCACACTGGACAGGCTGGAGTTTGGGCCCTTGGCCACAGACAATCTGGAGCGTTTCAATCTAACTCTGGAAGGAATGCTGTCACCCACACAAGCAAACCAAATACGGTCATTAACGCTGCATGTTTTCCACGTGACCTGGGTGCTAGCACACCACACGGGGACTGAGCCAGGGAAAGTGGTCCGAGAGTCACTCCGACTTACTCCTTGGCACCAGCGGAGACTCATTAAGACTAAGGTAGAGCGAATGCTGAAGCTAGGGGTTATCAAGAGTCCCATAGCCGCTGGTGCTGCTGACTGGTGTTGATGGGCAAACAGGCCAGGTCCATGCGATTCAGCATAGACTTCCATAGGGCCGATACAGTGTCCAAATTCAATGCCTACTCCATGCACTGCGTTGACTCCCTGCTAGAACAACTAGAGGAAGTCCGATATCAGTCCACATTCGACCTGACCAAGGGATAAAATGCTGTTAGCCACCCTGAGAGACTTGTGCAGGAGGAATTGGCATATAAATGCAAGGACATAAATAAATAAAAATAAATAAATACTGGCAGATCCAGCCCAGGAGAAGACAGCCTTCGGAACGCCTTTTTGGCTGCATCAATTTGTATGAATGGTGTTTGGCTTCCATGGTGCCGCTGCCACTTTTCAGTGGCTAATGGACCAGGTCTTGGCCCCACATACACCCTACGCCGCTGTTACACAGATGATATCATCTTAAGGATAACTCCTTTCGCTGAGAATGTAAGACCTGGGTGTTCCACCAGGCTTTTGGTGAGGGAGATGAGGTAGGGTGGGGGGTTTGAGGGTTAGTGTGTGTGGGGTTCTTTTCTTTTTTAATAATTGGACTGTTTGTTTTTATGTTTTTATTTATATCTATATCTCTCTATATATTTCTTATATTTATATTGTATTTTTATCTTTTGCATTTGTTAGCCACCCCAAGCTGCTTTGGCTGGAGGGGCGGGGTAAAATATTTGTAAAATAATAAAATTAAATCTTCATCCCTTCGTGGGAAGACCACCTAGTGCACCTGCAGAATGTTGAGGAAAGCCTGGCCCAAGCAGGGTTGAAAGTGAACCTGGCAAAACGTCGGACAGGGCTGAGGGAGGTGGTCTACTTGGGGTTTTGGGTACACCCCATAGTCTACCTAAGTCGAAAGCTATGCCTGCAGGAGTGGTCTTACACGACTATAGAGAAGGAAGCTCTGGCAATTTAATTATTGGTTGAGGCCTTCCGATATTACTTGGCTTGGGCCTGCTTCATGTTGGTGACTGTTCATGCACCCCCTCTGATGACTGTGCTTGATGAATGACACCAATCCTCAGCTCATGTACTGGTATCTGGCTGTCCAGTCCTATGACTATATTGTCCAGTATTAATTGAGTGGGGGCCTGCAAGGCCAGCTTCCAGTCCCAAGTACCCAAGTGAGTGGGCAGTAGGCTAGAGAGAAAGGAGAGGAAGATGTGTCACTAGCCAGGGACCAGGGTATCAATCTCTGGGTCCCCTCGGGTGACCTTGGCAATGTCCCCCCCCAACCCCAGAGTAAACCCTATCTGGCCCCAGGGTCTAACCTACCTGGTTATATATGCGTGACTTTGGAGCCAATTCAGGGTGTATGCACACACTACACACAGGGTGTATGCACAACATATGCAATGTGTGCTCACTTTTGCACATGGTGCATTTGTGTGTGCAGCTCATGTGTGAAGCTTGGATAGGGCCCTGTGTGATAGTGACTACTGATCCTCCTAAAAGTATGGTTTCTAACTCAACTCCTAAATCTATTTTAGCAGCTAAAATTAGTAAGTATAATATTGTTTTTGTTTACCATAATAATTTGAATATTCTGATTGTGCATAGAGGAGACCTTCAGTATGCGATTCCAAGGGAGCAACCCATCTCTATGGGTGTAAACAGATGGACATGGAGGCTGCCCACCCCTGGAGCAGCACCAGGGGTGGGCATCAGCCTGGGTCTGCTTTAGACAGACCCGGTGGTTTTCCTGGGCTGCGGTCTGCCTGCACGCCACCCCCCTCTGCACCATAGAGCTGCGGACGATCAGCTGATGCGCTCGGCTACCACCTGCAACTCTATGGTGCTGTCAGGGGCAATGACTGGCTGAGAGTGGAGCTGCAGCATGGATTTGCTCAGCAGACAGACAGCAGCTCCACTCTAGGCCCGTGCCCTGGGTTTGGCCGGGTCAGAGTGGAGCGGAGCAACACCAGTGGGGTGCCTGCTCTGTTTTCACGTCTGGTGCAGACACTTTTAAATGGACTGGCCAACCCAGGAGTGAAGCGATCTGGTGTGGGCAGAACTGGAGATACCATCCATTTAAAAGCACCATTTGTTTTTATTCAGACATATTCCCGTTGATTTCTATTGGCATTAATTAAGTAGAGATCAAGGGTAATTTCAGACGTGATGGGCCATTCGGCCCGCCACGCTGAATCCTGGACTGGGATCTCTCTCAGATCCCAGTCCGCGATGAAGCCGTCCGTCCTTTAGACGTGCTGGTTCCATCACGCTGGGGAATCTTGGAGGGGGCGGGACTGCGCGGCACAACGTGCGGCGGCGCCGATCCCGTACCGTGTTTGGGGCCACGATTTGTGATGGGCCAAGGTAACTGACGTTACTTTTGGCCCATCACGGATCGTGGTGAAGCTAACCACAATTCTGGAGGTGAGGCTGGCCTCACCTCCAGAGCCGTGGTCAGTTTGATCCCGGCCGGGTGTTCACTGTGGCGAACATCTGGACAGGAGCAAACAGACGTTCACGGACTCGCCGCCACCACACGGGATCCACTGTGGTGAACGGCGATTTTGTAACATCTAAAATTACCCCAAGACTGTAAGAACTGGTCTTATATTAATATTAAAACCGATAAACTCTTAAATCATACAGTCCACAGCTGTCAGTTCTTTTAGACTAGTACTTTAAAAACCAAATCACTTTTATAAACATATACCCAAACTTAATTCCCTCATAACATTCTGCATATGAGTTGGCACTTCTGTTTTCTCATGCTTTTACTAGTTTTCTATGTCAAGGAAAATTACCATTTTCTCTCTATTTGTAGAGTATGATAGCCAATATTGTTTGCTTTGCCACGTTTGTTCTGCACAATGCACTAGCTATCAATTACTGTTCCCATTTCATGCCTTAGGTGGAGCGGATTCCTTCTTTGTGCCATTGCAATGCTCCTTGTGATATTCCCAATGTTTACTTTCCCCAAAAAACTCCCACCTCGACATAAGAAAAAAAGGAAGAAAAAGAAGATGAACTCTGATGATGTTTCAAGTGATGATGATGTTATGAAAGAGAAAACAAACAGCAAAAGACAACTAGATAATGCAGTGCCTGCTTCTATGGGATTTGGGAAGAATGTTAAAGGTAAGATGTATTTTTATTTAAAAGAGCAGATGTATGATAGGGTTTTATGAACGCATACAGGGTGAGATTCTGGGTCGCCACGTCTGAAGGAAGACACACTAGTCTACTTATTGATATTGAAAATAGCTGGATATTCTTCTTTAGGCAGGAGCTTTAATGGAATGTTGATTCTTCGAATTAAAAGCTAGAGTTAAGGTTTCCCTTTCTTCTTATTGTGGTGTTGAAGATATAGAATGAATGTAGAAGGGCGCAACAGCATAAACATTTCTTAAACTTTCACAGTATTGTTCATTTTTAACTGCATATAAAGAATGTCTATATATAATATATATCAATAATAGTAATAATAATAATAATATTTTTAAGGGCTTTTCAAGTTAGGTGGCTAATACATATCAATTTAAAACTGATAAGAAATTAAGAAATCTTCTTATCTGTTTAGTCCAGGACTGGGAAAAAGAATCCTTGTTCATGGTGAAACTCTTGTATTTTTTGTTTGGCCAAATTAGTTGTGAAATAGAACATTATTCCATATAATATGTTAATTCTTGGCTGCTTAATGTTGACCTTTTAACCTGTCTCTTTCCAGCATACTAGCTGAACTGAGTGATATTTTTTCTGTCAAGTTCAGAAATTGAGGAATAAAAAAATTCATTAAAGCAAAGAGTTCTGCTGGTTATGTGTACATACATGCAGTGTACATGCACAATGGATTTTAATTTTATTGAATAACAGTACTAAGGCAAATTCTTTCAAGTAGATGTAGCTGGAAGCAAGGCAGTCCTGTCTCCAAAAAATGGAGTGAACTGAGAAAAGATGAAAAAGAGGCTGATAGCAAGGGCTTGAAAAAGGCATAATTTTGGATGAGAAGGTCAAGATATACACCACCTACATTACTTTTGCACTGTCCTTTTCTACTACTGGACTTGTGTAGAGTGAACATGACATTTGTCTTTGGTGCTGAAGTTTACTTGAGGTTTGCTCACCTGATGTTTTTATAATCTGATCCTTTTACTATGAATTTTAAATGTTAAGTAAGACAAACAGCACTCTCCACTGCCCCCATTTATAGGGAATATACATTTGGAATTCCTCACACCTATCAATGCGTTTGCTATATCTGAGGCATGCAGAGATGCAGCTCCTTCTGGTGTCAATTGGTAATAAGATTTTAATAAGATAGAAGAAAATCTGAAGGGTCATAATTGTGTTTTTTGAGTTGTCTTGAACAAAAATATCTGCCCCAATAATGGACGTGCAACCTACGTGCACACATTCCCCTTGTTCAAGAAAGACAGACACAGGGTCTTCAAGACTTCATTTTCATCAGAAGTGATGCCGGATGATATGTTGATGCATTCATAGAAGCTCTAAATTCAAAAGCAAGCAAATATTCAGAAGCAGTTCCTTTTCTGGAAATTGTCAACTACACAATATTGGGCCTTTTTTAATGGGCGTATGTGTGTGTGGGGGATGAGTGAGCGGCGTGGTGGGTAGTGCATGGGGCTGCGNACACTTTTAAATGGACTGGCCAACCCAGGAGTGAAGCGATCTGGTGTGGGCAGAACTGGAGATACCATCCATTTAAAAGCACCATTTGTTTTTATTCAGACATATTCCCGTTGATTTCTATTGGCATTAATTAAGTAGAGATCAAGGGTAATTTCAGACGTGATGGGCCATTCGGCCCGCCACGCTGAATCCTGGACTGGGATCTCTCTCAGATCCCAGTCCGCGATGAAGCCGTCCGTCCTTTAGACGTGCTGGTTCCATCACGCTGGGGAATCTTGGAGGGGGCGGGACTGCGCGGCACGACGTGCGGCCGCACAGCCCTGCACCCTGCGCTCCCACAGCCGCCTGCCCTCAGGGAGACAGGCGGGCACAGCGGCCAATGCGGCCTCTGCGCCCAATCCCGTACCGTGGTTGGGGCCACGATCTGTGATGGGCCAAGGTAACTGACGTTACTTTTGGCCCATCACGGATCGTGGTGAAGCTAACCATGATTCTGGAGGTGAGGCTGGCCTCACCTCCAGAGCAGTGGTCAGTTTGATCCCGGCCGGGTGTTCACTGTGGTGAACATCTGGACAGGAGCAAACAGACGTTCACGGACTCGCCGCCACCACACGGGATCCACTGTGGTGAACGGCAATTTTGTAACATCTAAAATTACCCCAAGACTGTAAGAACTGGTCTTATATTAATATTAAAACCGATAAACTCTTAAATCATACAGTGCCACATCTGTCAGTTCTTTTAGACTAGTACTTTAAAAACCAAATCACTTTTATAAACATATACCCAAACTTAATTCCCTCATAACATTCTGCATATGAGTTGGCACTTCTGTTTTCTCATGCTTTTACTAGTTTTCTATGTCAAGGAAAATTACCATTTTCTCTCTATTTGTAGAGTATGATAGCCAATATTGTTTGCTTTGCCACGTTTGTTCTGCACAATGCACTAGCTATCAATTACTGTTCACATTTCATGCCTTAGGTGGAGCGGATTCCTTCTTTGTGCCATTGCAATGCTCCTTGTGATATTCCCAATGTTTACTTTCCCCAAAAAACTCCCACCTCGACATAAGAAAAAAAGGAAGAAAAAGAAGATGAACTCTGATGATGTTTCAAGTGATGATGATGTTATGAAAGAGAAAACAAACAGCAAAAGACAACTAGATAATGCAGTGCCTGCTTCTATGGGATTTGGGAAGAATGTTAAAGGTAAGATGTATTTTTATTTAAAAGAGCAGATGTATGATAGGGTTTTATGAACGCATACAGGGTGAGATTCTGGGTCGCCACGTCCGAAGGAAGACACACCAGTCTACTTATTGATATTGAAAATAGCTGGATATTCTTCTTTAGGCAGGAGCTTTAATGGAATGTTGATTCTTCGAATTAAAAGCTAGAGTTAAGGTTTCCCTTTCTTCTTATTGTGGTGTTGAAGATATAGAATGAATGTAGAAGGGCGCAACAGCATAAACATTTCTTAAACTTTCACAGTATTGTTCATTTTTAACTGCATATAAAGAATGTCTATATATAATATATATCAATAATAGTAATAATAATAATAATATTTTTAAGGGCTTTTCAAGTTAGGTGGCTAATACATATCAATTTAAAACTGATAAGAAATTAAGAAATCTTCTTATCTGTTTAGTCCAGGACTGGGAAAAAGAATCCTTGTTCATGGTGAAACTCTTGTATTTTTTGTTTGGCCAAATTAGTTGTGAAATAGAACATTATTCCATATAATATGTTAATTCTTGGCTGCTTAATGTTGACCTTTTAACCTGTCTCTTTCCAGCATACTAGCTGAACTGAGTGATATTTTTTCTGTCAAGTTCAGAAATTGAGGAATAAAAAAATTCATTAAAGCAAAGAGTTCTGCTGGTTATGTGTACATACATGCAGTGTACATGCACAATGGATTTTATTTTTATTGAATAACAGTACTAAGGCAAATTCTTTCAAGTAGATGTAGCTGGAAGCAAGGCAGTCCTGTCTCCAAAAAATGGAGTGAACTGAAAAAAGATGAAAAAGAGGCTGATAGCAAGGGCTTGAAAAAGGCATAATTTTGGATGAGAAGGTCAAGATATACACCACCTACATTACTTTTGCACTGTCCTGTTCTACTACTGGACTTGTGTAGAGTGAACATGACATTTGTCTTTGGTGCTGAAGTTTACTTGAGGTTTGCTCACCTGATGTTTTTATAATCTGATCCTTTTACTATGAATTTTAAATGTTAAGTAAGACAAACAGCACTCTCCACTGCCCCCATTTATAGGGAATATAAATTTGGAATTCCTCACACCTATCAATGCGTTTGCTATATCTGAGGCATGCAGAGATGCAGCTCCTTCTGGTGTCAATTGGTAATAAGATTTTAATAAGATAGAAGAAAATCTGAAGGGTCATAATTGTGTTTTTTGAGTTGTCTTGAACAAAAATATCTGCCCCAATAATGGACGTGCAACCTACGTGCACACATTCCCCTTGTTCAAGAAAGACAGACACAGGGTCTTCAAGACTTCATTTTCATCAGAAGTGATGCCGGATGATATGTTGATGCATTCATAGAAGCTCTAAATTCAAAAGCAAGCAAATATTCAGAAGCAGTTCCTTTTCTGGAAATTGTCAACTACACAATATTGGGCCTTTTTTAATGGGCGTATGTGTGTGTGGGGGATGAGTGAGCGGCGTGGTGGGTAGTGCATGGGGCTGCGTTCCTGCAGACACCCACCCACCTTTACCCACCTCTACACATGGAGCATCCGGCATTGGCACCTGTTGCTCCGTGCGTGGAAGGTGGGTGGAGCGCAGGAGCGCACACGCACCACCACCCTGCCAGCCATGGCATTTGCACAGATGCCCACCCATCCCCCCCACATATGCCATGGTGTTCAAATGGACACCCCACCGTCACACGTGTCAGAGCCCCTGAAGACTCTGGTAGGGTGATTTGCAGTGAAATGGGAATTCTGCAGAGCTCTGGGCAGCAAGAATGCAGACCAGTTTCAGGATATAGAGGGCCTCTATTTTGTGTTTGACTTGATTGGGTACAGATTGAGGATTCAGCTAGTGTACCATGCACCCCACTGCAACATTTAAAGGTGCATCCATTTGAAAAGGGTCATTATTGTCTCCTTAGCAGAGAGGACCTTTTTGTAAATCTGTACTTAGCTGACTTTCTTCCCTCAGGCCCCATTTCTATCTCTCCAAACACCCCACTGCACAGCTCTAGCTGCTCTGACTGCTTTAGCTGCTCTGGTCTCTGACCTGGTCTTTAGGTCTCCTAGGCTTATTGTCTTGGGGGACTTCACTATCCATGCCAAGGCTGGAATGCATGGTGCGGAGCAGGAATTCATGGCCACCAAGGCAACCATGAGTCTGTCCCAGGTGGGAGTGGGCCCGACACATAAGGGGTTGCATACTCTGGATTTGTTATTCTGCCTTGACCTTGAGGCGGGAGGTCTATTGATAGGGCCCTTGCCATGGTCGGACCATTACCTCCTGCAGGCTTGCATCCTGGCAAACCTACCTGACCGATGGGGTGAGGGACCTATTAGAATGGTCTGCCCCCAGAGACTTATGGAACCTTATGGGTTCTGGAATGCCCTGAGGGATTTACCTTCAGACCTTGGCCACCGCTGCTTTGATGACCTTGTGGCCTTTTGAAATGAATACTCCTAGGCGTCCGCTCCTGGCGTTTCCCCACCGCAGGTCTCCATGGTTTATGGAGGACCTGGGGTGGCTGAAGCATGAAGGGAGGCAGTTAAAGCAATGGTGGCGCCGGACTTGCGCTCAAGACGACCGGTTGTGGCATAGAGAATTTTTGAGGACCTATGCTGTGGCTGTGTAGGCAGCAAATAAATGATTCTTTGCTGACCTCATAGCATCTGCCCAGTAATGTCCAATGGGTGCTTTTCTGGGTGGTGAGGGGCTTGATCATTCCGGCCTGACTTCGCTTGGAACCGGATTTGTCCAGATCCCACTGTGACATGTTTTTAGTGTACTTTGTGGACAAAATTGCTCGCATTGAGCATGACTTGGACTCCACCACTTTGGAGGCAGTGGCAGAGCCAGAGGTTAGGTATACTCTGTCTAGTCTGACTTTTTTGGATGAGTTTCAATCGGTGACATCTGCTGATGCGGCGGATGTCCTGGGGTCTGTTCAGGCTACGACTTGTGAATTAGATCCATACCTGCCCTGCTTGCAAGCCAGGTATCACCCATCCTATCCTAGTGCATTTGATTTTTCTTACCTAAATGTAGAACTTTACATTTATCTCCGTTGAATTTCTTTTTGTTAGTTTTGGCCCAGGTTTCCATCCTGTCATAATCATTTTGAATCTTGTTTCTGTCTTCTAAAGTGTTAGCTATCCCTCCCAGTTTGGGGTCATCTGCAGATTTGATAAGCATCCCCTCTACTCCTTCATCCAAGTCATTAATAAAGATGTTGAACGGTACAGGACCCAAGACCGAGCCCTGAGGCACCCCACTTGATACCTCCCTCCAGATTGATGGGGAGCCATTTATGAGCACTCTTTGGATACGGTTCTTCAATCAGCTGTAAATCCACCTAACAGTAGTATGTTTACAGATTGACTGCTTTATAATCTGCTCTAGAATCTTTCCAGGTATTGATGTCAGGCTGACAGGTTTTCCAGATCCCCCTTTCCCCCCTTTTTGAAGATAGGGACAACATTTGCCCGTCTCCAGTCTTCCGGCATCTCCCCCATTCTCCAAGAGTTCTCAAAGATTATGGACAGAGGTTCCGAGATTACATATGCAAGTTCCTTCAGTACCATAGGATGTAGTTCATCTGACCCCAAAGACTTGAACACATTTAAAGTAGCTAGGTGTTCTTTTACCATCTCTTTACCTATCCTGAGGTGCAATTCCTTCCCTTGATCATTACGTCATTGACGTGAAAAAACATCAGCACTTCGGTGCTATTGTATCTTGTATCTGTTTTGTACTAAATTTGTAATATGGCTGTTGTGCAGATTTAACAACTTTTCTTTTTCATCCGCTGTGTCATGTGCTTCCAGGTGACATAGTTTTGGCATTGTCATGAAACTGCATCATCATCTTATTACACGTTTTGACACAATTTCATCTTCACACCAAAATGTCACCTTGTTCCTTTCTGTTTTGCATTGCAGTATCATAAATGTACAGTAAGAGTCCAATAGATTAAACAAGCTCAGTGGTTTCTAAACCTCTTTTCAAATGGAAAAAGAATTTCATAGTATGGTTTATGAATTCACTTTCCATCAATTCTTACATTTAAATTTATGGAATTCACTTCATAGTGATGGCAGGAAAACTTTTGAAATAGAATCCAAAATATAAATCTTACCCTCTGAATTTTGATGGACTAGAATATGTTAAAGTTGGGTTCAAGGAGAAAATCCATAGCTTCATCAGTTTGAATAACACACCTGGAGTTGTTTGAGCAAGGAGAGCAAATTTTGACCATAGAGGACCAAACTCCTGTGTGGTTGGTTTTTTTTAAAATGAAAACACCAACTGAACATGACATCATTATATGTGTCAGGAGTAGTTCTAGGTTTAATTAATCATACCTTGGTACAGGGAATAAACTGGAC
>QEPC01007521.1:2789162-2842719 GCA_003113815.1 Sphenodon punctatus | reverse complement strand
GGGCCGTGGCCACCGTCCAGAAGTGACGGCAGGGTTCATCACAGTGGGGAATCACACCGCCGGCCCCGCTGCTTCGGCCGCTCACGTGGAGAAAGTGATTCCCTGCCGTGGTAACATCTGGGGGGGAACATCCGTTCCCCCCCAACAGACGTTCCGTGATCGCAGCCACCACAGGGAATTGACTGGTTGACTGTGATCTCGTAACGTGTGAAAATACCCAGAAAGACGGAAACAAAAGTCATTCAGAGGCAATCTTTTATTGGACCCACTTCTCTTGTGAGAATATACAAGCGTCCGTGTGTGTGTGCGCGCGCACACAGGCCTGGGGAAGGGCCCTGTGTGGCTCAAAAGCTTTCATACTCCCCCCAACAGAAGTTGGTCCAATAAAAGAATTTTCAAGTTAGAGGCAAAGTAGTTCAGATACTAAGCGATTCCTACATTAAGAATTTTCCTTGCACTATAGTTGAAAAATCAGAAGTGCAAATGAATACGCTCAGAAAAAACCTCCCGCTCACACAGCGCAGAATACACCATGTGTAAGACACATTTTAGAATTGGATCAAGTTAAAATGTAAGAGCTTCCATTTGATAATTGTTAATAGATATCACTAAATGAATAGATGTTACTGAATTAACTGCTAGAGGGCCAGATCTTGCTCTGAGAGGGAAATTGACACTAAATACAAAACAACAAATTTCCGGTTGCACGTTATCATTTTTATTATTATTTACATAGCCCCAGCACTGCCGTGTCCCTGGCACTGTGCAATCAATACTTATAGACAGGTCCCTACCCCAAGGGCTTACAGTCTAAGGGAGAGGTGAACACTGGGAGAGACAAGGATCAATTTCTGAGGTTGAGAAGTTGCAGGTGCATGTGCTTCAGTGAGAGAGGAGTGTGCGGAATGTGGATTGAGGCACACAGCTTCTGGAGATGGCTACTGAGATGACATGATTCAGGTGAGGACCACTACCATTCTATACATGTGGAACAGCTTGGCTGGCAGCAGCATCACACTAGCATAGCGCTGAGGTGATACAGCACTGATCTCTTGTTATTGAGACGTGAGGCCAGATGCTCAGCTGCTGCAAGTTGATGTTGATCCAATTTGCTGCAGTCTGCCCCAGTTTTACAGCCTTCTAGATTTGGAAACTTTAAAAAATGACAGAATAAAAGTGGGAGGTAAAGTGGCTGTCTCATTCTTGCATTCTCTTTAGAAACACTCACCAAAACCTATTTTGTATTGATGTTGGATACTAATGTGGCTTTTCCTATGTGCTGCATTGTTTGGGCACTGGGGCCCAATCCTGCTGTCCTCCAGAATGAAAAATGCAGGACCAGTACCCCTGAAAGCACAACTTTGCGCCAAGTATGGGAATGGCTACAGAGAAAAATACATCCAGTTTCCAACACTTAAACATCCATCACTGCTTTTGAATGGTTTGACAGGGTCTATTTAAGATGCTTGGGAACTGGAGAATTAACTACTCTCTCGAAGAAAAAGTTTGCAATTTTAAAACAAACCACTCCATAGAGTAGACTGTATATACATATATAGTTATGGTGGATCTTACTTAATGGCAGGGAGCTGAACTAGATCATCCTTGAGGTTTCTTGCTGTTTATGGTTTTATGGTTATTGCTGTTAATACATTCTATGCAATTCTTGTTGGTACTAACATGAATCAAAATACTGTGGAAATCTAACATTGCCTCCTCAAATCCTACATAGAAAGCATTTTCTATTTATTTAACAATTACAAAAAATCAAACCAGAGCCTCTGAGTTCAGACCTGTATTCCTGGTTGTCTAGAATTATTGAATTTGAGTTCATCTTTACTTTTAAGATGATTGTAGAATTTGTATGCTCTCTTACATTGCATAGAAGTTATCAGGGACTGTCTCTTATACACATCTAGATGTGTATAAGAGACAGGCCTTACCCCACTTTTGGTGCTGCTATGTGCTGCAACCCCAGCCTTTTTCTGAGGATGCAGGGTGTAGCAGGCAGCGGCCCGTCACACTGCAGGGTGGATATTAGGGAAGGTTATTGAGCAGGTGGTGATTCAGCAGCTTCAGGGGCATTTGAACTGCATCAGTTTTCTTGATTCCTCATAGTCTGACTTTCGTCCAGGTTACGGCACTGAGACTGCACTTGTGGCCTTGGTTGACAGTCTCTGCTGTGAGTTGGATTGAGGCCGTTCAACCTTATTAATCCTGTTAGATCTGTTGGCTGCTTTTGACATGGTTGATCATGAGATGTTGGTGGTTCACTTGTGGGACTGGGCGGGATTGTTGTTGAATGGTTCCGTTCCTTCCTGACCAGGAACTGTCTCTTATACACATCTAGATGTGTATAAGAGACAGTTCCAGGCCAGTGCAGAACATAAGGTCCAACATGTGTCCAGCCTCATGTGTTGGGCCAGATATTAGGGAAGGTTATTGAGCAGGTGGTGATTCAGCAGCTTCAGGGGCATTTGAACTGCATCAGTTTTCTTGATTCCTCATAGTCTGACTTTCGTCCAGGTTACGGCACTGAGACTGCACTTGTGGCCTTGGTTGACAGTCTCTGCCGTGAGTTGGATTGAGGCCGTTCAACCTTATTAATCCTGTTAGATCTGTTGGCTGCTTTTGACATGGTTGATCATGAGATGTTGGTGGTTCACTTGTGGGACTGGGCGGGATTGTTGTTGAATGGCTACGTTCCTTCCTGACCAGGTGGACTCAGTATGTGGTGCTGCGGGACTGTTCATCATCTCCCCGGGACCTCACTGTTCAACATGTATATGCAGCCTTTGGGTCAGGTCGCAAGAGGCTTTGATGTTCAGGGTCATCAATATGGTGATGACACTCAACTTTACCTCTCTTTTTCAGGTGACCCAGGCCTGTTAGTTTTGGTGCTTACCTGGTGTCTGGCAGCAGTGGGGGACTGGATGAGGGAGCACTGTTTGAAGTTGAATCCTGATAAGACAGGTGATGCTGGTGGGAGGGCTGGAGAGTTGGTAACCTCCCATCATTGATGGGGTTCATCTCTCCCTGTCCCCTCAGGTCAGGAGGTGCTCCTCATCTCACGTCTTCGCCTGGATACTCAGGTGGCTGCAGTGGCGAGGAGCACCTTCTGTCAGTTACATCTGATACGTCAGCTTCGGACATATATCTCAGACTCTGACCTGGCCACTATCATCCATGCCTTCATCACCTTAAGACTGGACTACTGAAATACACTCTGCTTGGGGCTACCCTTGGGGTTGGTTCAGAGACTGCAGCTGGTGCAGAATGTGGTGGCCCATTTACTCATGGGGATGGGGGCGCCAGGAGCACATAACACCAGTGCTCTGTTCATTGCACTGGCTGCCTATAGTCTTCTAGGCCCGATTCAAAGTGTTGGTTTTGACCTATAAAGCCCTGAATAGACTGGGCCCTGCCTACCTGTGGGACTGCCTCACTCCCCCGGTTCTGGATCGACCTCTGTGGTCGACCGCGAGTGTCCTCCTTGAGGTCCCCTGGGTGGCAACCATGGAGAGGGTGTTCATGGTGGCCACTCTGAGGTTGTGGAACTCCCTCCCAGTGGAGGTGTCTGTCTGTCCCTGGACCTTCCCTCCTTCCACCCACACCATAAGACCAGGCTGTTCCACCAGATTTTTGGAGGGGGAGATGGGTAGTGGATGGAGGAGTTGGGGGAAAATGTTTAGCTCCAGTGACAGTATTTAATAATGTACTGATTTTCTATTTTTACTAGTTTATATATTTTATTAACTTTTGTTAGCTGCCCCGAGCTGCCTAAGGCAGGATGGGTGCGGGGTATTCATTTTCTGAAATAAATAAATATCTGGTGCCACCGGGCAGATGTTGCACTGCATCATGTGGTAAGGCTGCCCAAACTGCAGTAATGACTTGTGTGGCTGCACCCATAGATAGTGAGAGCCTGGTCACACTGACCCTCATGACCAATTTAATACTGACTGAATATGACCATTAACATTAATGGAGATCGAACTTGGTATTTAGTTTTGGACGTTTGAAAGTTAATGCTTTGTACTACTGTTGTAGCATATTATAATATTATATTATTAATTATTATTATAAGCATTTATATAACGCCAGCGATGTACCTGGCACTTTACAAAAAACAAGATAGACATGGCCCCTGCCCGAGAGCTTACAATCTAAAGACAGGGGGAGGGGAGACAGGGAAGGGGGGACAGAGGGAGAGACAAGGGATGCGACATTCATGAGGATGTGAGAACTCAGGTACACGTTCTTGGCTTGGTTACAGTAAATTGGGAGTTTGCAGATAACAGGTGGGGGATAATCCTGGGTGGGGATGATTAGCAGGAGTTAGGAAGGGCGGAGCGGAAGAGGTGGGTTTTGAGGAGGGACCTGAAGATGTGGAGGGTGAGAGCAAGGCAGACGAGGGCAGGGAGGGAGTTCCAGGCATGCGGGGCAGCAAGGGAGAAGGGATGGGATAGAAAATGAGCAGAGTGCTGGGAGATCAGGGCAGAGAGGTAGGGGGGAGCGAGGTTGTGAAGGGTGATTCAAAGGGTGGCTAATCTATGGTACCAAGATGCATGTGCGAAGCTGACGTGGGAGACATTTTACCTATTTTTGAAAACATCAAATTTACAGGGATTTATTAAGCCAAGAACTTGCTTGCACAAAGACGTAGTGCAATTTCATATACTGTTAATGTTTTACAATGGACGTTTCTTCTAAAGGGGCAGTTTTTGCACCCATTGAAGTAAATGGAGCATTTTGCCATTGACTTCAATAGGAGTTGTCCCATAATGCATCTCTCTACCATTAAAAAAATAGTTTAGGAGCATGGACTGGCACACTGCCTTATAACTGTTTAGTTAGAAATGTTAAACCAGATTAGCCAATATTAAGTCAGTTGTAGAGAGGAAGTATGTTTGAGTGTATCTGGATTGTTTGTGATAAGAAGATACAACTTGCTGATTTATTGGATGCATTTCCCCCCAATATTGTTGGTTCCCTTTTGTGGGAATTTTTATTGCTATTTATTTCTCAACTGAGCTTAAGAGTAATTTTACAAATGTATATGCCACACTGTGTATAATGAAATGTATGAGAATCTATTGTAAACATCTGTTTACAAGCAAACCCTTGAATACTTGATATTTGAAAATAAACAGCATATCAAGTGTGTTTCCTTTATGACAAGAAAGGTATCGTGTGTCATGTTTGGTGCACAGCACCATATAACAGTTGAAGGGGGGGATTTGTATTAAATCAAGGTCCAGCAAAGTTAATGCAGATCTTTATGTCAGTTTCTTAACACCAAATGATGCTGCCACAGAATTCAGTGGTCAAACTCATTGGCTTCAGGCTTTAGCCTACATTTTTGTTTTCCCAAATAATGAAGCCATTAAAATATTTTTAAAATTCACTATGCTGTTTCTCTTTTGATTCTGGGATGATCTTTTTGAAACTTGTTCAATATACATTCTGTTTCTGGCCTGCAGATATTTACATTTATGAAAAACATTATTTTGGGGACACAAGTCTAATGCAATTTATAGGAAATCTTCTCTGGATAAATTTGTATTGTATGTTTTATCATGGGTTTAAGGACCTATACATTTTTGCTTTTATCAGGGATGAGGTTAGTGCTCACTAAGTGCGCACATTAATAACTAAGTCAAGTCTCCACAACTCTGAGGTCGATAGATGACAGTTTCTTGACACAGGAGAGTAGGGATAATTGTATCAAGGGATGGTAAATCCTAGTCTTTAAAAAGAAATGTATAGATATAGGTACAAAGCGGAGTGGTGTTTCTGGCTGATAGAAGTAGCTATTATGCAGGTGTGACAGAAAGAGGCTCATTCAATAGAAAGTCATTTTAAAAATTTCCTAGATTTCAGAATGAAGCCTTCCTTCAGTAATTACCTGAGCTAAAAATTCCATAACTCTCACAACTTTTAAAATCAGTCTCAGAAAAAGTCCTATTTGATTCTGGGTTCCTCACAGTTACTGGCAAACATAAAGGAGAGCATATATATTGCCATGCGCTAGCTGATTTCTTGCCGACTCCGCCTAATCCTGCCATAGCATGCTATTCCCACCGGTTTCAAGGAGGCAACTTACATACTAAGGCCCTGCTCACAGGCTCCAATTCTCAAACTGCTGCACTGGTTACAGCTTTGAGGTTTGGAGCCAAATTAAATAAAGGCTGGCAGAATGGGGCCCTTGGCCAGCAGAGCAATAACTTCATCTAGTTCCTGCTGAACCAAGAGTACATTTAATTACAGAAAGGGAGCTGAGAGCTATAGGTTCAATGCTCAACATCAAATTCAGATTTAAAAGTAGATTCCTGCAGTTTTACCTTCAACAAATCTATTTTTTTTAAAAAACTAGAAAATAAAAAGCATCCTAGGTTTCCTTTGAATGATAGGAAGGACTGCAACTTTTAAAAAGATGATTCAACTGCTATGGTTCACGTTATCAATACATTTATATGATTCGGCGCTGCCAACTGCATTTCTGCTACTTTAAAAATCAATAGATGTGAAGGTCTTGGCAGGAGCTCTGACTGCTACATGGTATGCTCAGAATAGGTGATGGTTTACTGCTCTTCAGTGACATCTAGTGGCTGACCGCAGTAGCATTAGTTAAACCCATAAAGGTTTTAACCTGAAATGAGGCTGGAAGGAAGAGATTGTTGCACATGGTTCTTGCATGAAAGTCTGGACATCCAGGGGACCCTGGGACAAAGACTAAACTGACTGGTGGTGCCACAGCCAGGCTTCCCTTGAAGCATGTGCTGATTCTGATCTCTCCTCCCCCCACCCCCCAAAACTCTCCACCCCTTCCCTCCATGCTGATTCACTGGTTCTGGATTCCCACACTTGCTGCTTCCCACAGATTTTAGCCCTGCGCCCCTCCAAGCCGCATTCCACTATTTTTGTGTGTGCTTGGCACTCCCAGGTCTCCATCATCGACTCTGGGCCTTGCCTGCCACCTCCAGTGCCACTGCTGGTAAGTGACTGTGGCAGTGTCTGAGTGACTCCATATGACTGTCTGCATGACAGTGGGCCTTTTCACACATGACACTCTCCACGCACCCACTATACATGTTGCAGGGCACCCAGCAACATGTATAGTGGGTGGGCGGGTGGAGTGTGTCTTATGTGAAAAGAACCAGTGAGTGAGCATGGGCTGAGGCCCAGTAATTTGAGTTGCCCAGGGCCCTATCAAACCTAACTAATGCCTCTGTCACGCACTGTGCCTTTAACAGCTTCCCCGTAAATAGGGAATATGTAGTGCTTCCCTGCACGCACCAAGATAATTTGTAACTAAACGTTTTCTCAAGGTTTCCAGTGTTTTTTCCAGTGTGAAGGTTTTTTCAATTGTAGCTAGATTCTTAAGCAGTAAATATAATGAAATTTAGAATTAGCTTGTTTTATCATGTATATTATTCACTATGAACACGATTATGTGGATTTTGTGCAACGGGTAAAGTAAAACCATTTTTATTTCAAGAAACATTGCTCCTAGACTTCCCTGAAGCCAGAATTGTTCTATAAAAGTTTCACAGAATATTATACAAGATTTAAAAACACAATTTGTATCCTAATAATGTGAAATCTATTTACAGACAGCATCATTCATGACCATAAATAGGCTTGTTTTGTCATTCAGTCCATGACACATACATCAGATAAACAGCTAGTTAATTTTAACATATTTACACAGACTTCTTAAAATTATTAAAATCCCACTGAAAGAATCTTTTTTGAAAAGGTCAGCTTAAACTGAAAGCAACCACCTTCCTAATTTTAACCTGCAAGCGCCTACAGTAAGCTTAAAAAAAAAAAACTCACTTCAGTAAACATAAAATGGAACTTTCTTATGAATTAGAGGAAATATAGAACTGTGAGGTAATTTGAGTAACTGATGTAGAAAGCCTAATAGAAGAAGATGTTAAAGCTTTCAACAGAACAAATTTTCAAAGTTACTCTTGCATTGTACTTTCTTTTTTCAAAGTTTGGTAAAGTCCAGAAAACAGCTTGAGACACATTACAACACCACCACAAAATCTAGTCCATTTTCCTGACAACTATGTGCCTTTTGTATCTAACATGTAAAACTAATATGATTTTACCGTTCCTTTTAATGACTGTTTAAACCATTTCAATGTCCCCAAATAATTGTAATACTTTCTGAACACATTGAGACATTGTTATTATTATTATAAGCATTTGTATAGTGCTAGCTGTGTACCTGTAACAAAATCATACATGGAAACCAAACCAATATTGCTTATGTAAAACTTTGCAAGGGTATCAGCAAAAGTTTCTTAAGATTCCTAGAATTTTCTAATTTATTGTATTAATGAATAGGGCAATATGCCTATTTTTAAAAATCCTCTTATTGTAAATATTCATTAACCAAATGAGCTAAAATATCAAAACATTCAGGATTTTTTGCTAAAATGTTCGAACAATCTCCATTTTCAAAACCCATGCTGCATACCTCTTTCCTGTTGACCTATTTTATTATTTTACAATTACAAACGAGCAACTTAAACATGTGACATATAGGATTAATAAATGGCATGGCATAAAGATAATAAAAGTGCAATATCATGTTACTCAAAAGTGTGACTGAGAGACTCCAGTGGTTAAAAAAATCATTTATCAAAAAGACATTATGTGGACAGATTGGGTGGACTGAAACATTCACTTACAGCAAGCCATTTTTTATATAGACCCCACCCCCCAGAAAACCCCCCTCTTGTTTAAGAAGTCACTGTAGTTTAGAAAGTATGTGTTTCACTGCAATATGAAGTTAACACTGCTTCTTTTTAACACTGTGGAAATCTGGTGTCCCCAGCTGCACATAGTTAACATGACAGTGCATCCACATGTGTGTGTATATAAAAATAAACACGCACATATTGCTAGGTTGATTTCCCCTGTAAAACATTATCTACAATAAACATGGAATGTCAATTGTCATAATTACCTTTATTAGTTAACTAATAAAAAATAAAAAGAGAAGCACATAGAGTATACAATTCAACCTAATCCAAGGAGAGAGGTGATGAGGCACTGCCTTCTACAATTAGGAGTTGCGACGTCTCCCTTGAAAAATGTTCCGTTGTTTTCAGAATAGTCCCCGTTTTCTTATCCACAACAAACATGTTTACAGTCTGATGAACAATGGGCTCGTCGGAGCTCACAGGAAGATATATCTGATCTTCAAAAATATCTTCCATAGGATCATTGTCTTGGTCTGAGTCCTGAAGGAGGACTGGTTGTAGAATGAAGTTATGCCTAGACTCCAGTTCTGTCAAACTGTTTCCACTGAAATCCAACTCAAAACTGTCCGACTCCTCATTCTCCATCCATCTTTCAGTTTGCTGATTGCTCCAGTGTGCAGAATTCAAACTACTTTGTTCAGGAATATCATTATTTAATTCAAGTTTCTTCTGACTTAAAAAGACTGTGCTCAAAGGAAGGGCTCCAAAGTCAGTTGGCATAATGGACTGCAACTCTTCTGCAATCAGACCACTTGATTCTTCAGCCGATTCAGCAGAGGCCATTTCCAGCACAGTAAAGAGTGTAGATAATTCATCGGAGTACCCACTGCCGGGCGTGGGTTTAGTCTGATCGGTTCTGTTTTGCTCAGAGAAACTGTTCAGCAGTGCAAACATTCTATCTATATCCTTCAAGTAATTAGTCCAGTCATCCAGACTAAGTCTATAGTTGTTTCTGTATTCATATAAACTTTCATTCACACTGTACAAATCTTCCAGTCCTTGCCAGTTGATGTCATCTGTGAAACTGGGCAGCTTAGCCTTCCCATCCATCCCATAACTGTCCTCTGTTTAAAAAAAAGAAAAAAAGTCTCATGGTGACTACTGTCTTAGGAAAGCACATAAGCTTCCACATGCGCATCTTGGCTGTTCAGGTATGTTCTGAAAAGTACTGAATTCATAACGTATGTAATTAATAAGGATTATGCATCACATTGTATGATATTTCAAACTCTTATTAGCATCTCTTATCTTACTGTGGAAAAATGAGTAGTATGGTATGGACCAGCCAAATCAGTTCTAGCTTCATAAGGAGCTACTTGCTGCAGAGCAATGCAACAGAATGTAGCAGGGGAGTCCACACAACCAATGCTTGGTTCCACTGGAGAAATAGCAAACTGCAAAACAAGGGCTAGCAGGACACTTTGCCCCGATTCCCTATTTTGACATAATCTTGGGAATTTCCCCTAATGCCTAATATATATACACAGCAGTAAAATTATTTCAGTATAAAAAGCAGTCTTTTTGTTATATCCTTTGCCCTTCAAGCTTCCTTGATTAAGAAAAGTTGAAATTGTGGGCCAAATCCTGCCAACCCTCAGTGGAGAGAATTCCCATGAAACCAATAGATTTTAATGCCTGGACTATTTGCTCTTCCTGGCTCCAAACACTGAGGTTTATTCTTCCTTCCAACCCTGCAGAGGAAATTATCTTAAATACTTGGTAGTTAAATGGATTCCCCCCATGCGTTTTTAAAAAGATGTATTTCATGATTTATTTGGAGAACAGGAATGACATAATTCTACAAAAACACTCTGGGTGAATTACATTTTAAATCAAGAACTCCATTTAGGAAAGGCACATGGTGCAGACTTCAGTAGCAGACCAGTATGGGGTTTTACCAGAAAGTGTGTATTGCAACTTCTCTCCTCTTTACCTTTAGAGAAAATTAGAAAGTGCTTTACCCAGTAATAACAGACTGATACCGTACTCCACACAGACAAAAACTTCAATTTATAGTGGGAATTCTACCTGAGCAAGTAGTGCCCCTAAGCAGTCAATCTGGATTTTTGCTAATTTGTCCAGGAAGGAGACAAACTATATGAACTTTTTGCCCATCCATGACTAAAGTTCCTCAAAAACATCTATATTCTACAAAGTAGCTACACTCTTATTTTCCAATGCCTCCCGCATTTAAAAACTTGAATAGGGTGCCTTTTTTTGTTTGTTGGTTATTCTCTGGTGCTTATCAACAGGAGGTAATCAAATTCATTACCTCCAGTTTACAAATTCCTTACAAACTGAAACCTTTTTCTATAGAGCAAGCATACCAACATAAGACCCAACTTTGAGTCAAAATAAAGAGCCAATACTTTCCAGTTGGAAAAAGAAAGCAACAGAATTCAAAAGAGAAAGTGCATCTTTTTGTTGAAAAAAGGCATGGGACTTGCCATACCTCCCATAAGACAGAGGTAGGTCACCAGTGTAAACAGACAGATGGCAGCTGTGCTTCTGCCCATGCCAGCCCGCTTCACCCCTGGGTTCGCTGATCCATGTACAGCTGCCTGCCAGATGTTTAAAGTGGAGCAGGCTGTGGCTGCTCTAGGGCAGGCCCGCCAGCGGCGGTTGGAACATCCTGGAGTGTGCTACGCGGAGCCAGTCAGCCAAACCTGGGACAATGGCCGAACATGGAGCACCGAACATGGTGCAGCTCCATTGCTTGGATGTGTCTTGGCCCATTCACCACCATGGAATTTCAGGTGCCAACCTAGAGTGTCAGACAAGCTCCCACAACTCTAGGGGGTGTGTGTGTGGGGGGGGGGGACACAAACGTGCGACCTGGGGAAACCACTGGTCCGTCTGTTGCAAACTCAGGCAGGGCTGGAAGTGGGCAGACATGGGGGTCAATCTTGGAGCAGCTCTGGGGGCGGCAAGGCACGTCCATCTAACACCCAGTGTCTTGGATTTTAAAGAGGCAACGACTTTTACTACATTGATTACATACCCAGTCTGAGCTTTTGTTCAGTAGTTCCCTTGGCACCCAGAGCCTATTGAACCCTACCAGCAACATCCTCGTCAGGACCCAAAGCCCAACTCTTCATGTCACTGGACTTGACCTCCATTCATGGCACATTTGTACCTGGAGTCCCACTCAGGATGACACAGCTTCTCTTAGGAAAGGTGCTGCAGGAGGAGCAGAGTTACAGGCTACACATTATTTAGGCTCCCTCCTTTCCACTCATCCCATTAGGAGATGGCTCGTATGCTCTCTTTTGTCTTCTTCCCTTTAAATATTGGATGCATTACCAGATATGTTGCCAGCACAGCTTGGCTGACACCCCCACTCCTTCTGTCTCACAAAGGACACTATGGCATTCACAGCCATGGCATAAGAGTCAAGCACATTTTCTAATCCCTGATACCATGCAAGATTTTTTTAAAAAGTCTAGAGGTGATTTTGCAGCTTGCTGCTTGCCACTGGGAGGAAGTTTGGGAATGTGGTAATCCCACAGCTCACATGAAAGCCCTCCCTGATGTCAGCGTCCACCCCCACCCCCCGAATGGGATACAATAACTGACCCTCAGGGATGCAACAGTTGTAATTTTCCAACCACCTTCTTCAGACAACTAGTCAAAGATGGAGATGCACAAACATATCATCCTAATCATTTCTTCTCCTTTCCCAGGCAACCATCACTTTTTAGCTGATGACCAACTATCTGGGCTACTAGCCATCATAGGGGTATGCTGAACCACCAAGTGATCAAACTGATCCTGCTGGGCCAGAACCAGCCAACTGCAAGCAGCGTCCCTTTGTCACCCTGCAACCAGCAACCATTTCCATTTAGCATAAAACTTACATTGACTTTACTGGCGAAGGATTGTCCTGTGACTCCTGCCAGTACTCAATAACAAATTCTTAATTTTTTTTCCCCCAGATGTAATTTGAGGCATCTCTACTGAATAAAGCCTGCCAACTCAATACTGCATTACTATTAGTAGTGCCAAATTTAGGAGATACAAATATTAGCTAGCAAAGTGCCTTGCCTAACAAATATTTTGAGTAGGATATTGCTAGCTAACTTTGGCTGAACTTGAATAAAAAACATTCCCAATGTTTCTGCAGTGCTGGCATTGGGTGGTCAGGAGGAGAAACCCAGGAGTGAAAATGTTAGGGATTATTGATGTTCACTGACTCAATTAAGCAGGGAAATTGTGCAGTCAGTGCATGACAGAACAAATTCCAATTGTTTCACGTCCTTTGCAGCGATCCTACAATTATTAGGGCTTACCCTTGTTCCCTCACCCACAGAAGGGCCTGTGGTTGGCTATGGAGGCCAGGAGCTAAGGTAATAATATGCAGAATGACTCTGCAGCAATATGGAAAGCAACAAACTGTTTCCGTAACATCTTCATTGACATCCCACCCCCCGCGATAGCAAGTTATACTCAAGGTCTCAAGAATTATTTCCAGTCACTCTATGGTTCAGTTATTGCTAAAATATTCTCCGGTAGCACACCAATGAGGATTAGCAAATCTGCCCTGGAGACACAATGGAACTTTCTGCCACAAGAGGAAAATGCATCTGTGCATGAGACCGATCTTTCTTGGGGAATGGGGATTGCTCCAGGACACTGGAATTACAAATCCTCTCTGAGATCACCACCTTAAGTGCAATGTGCATTTCCTCAATACTTCCTTCGCTGCAAGGGCACATAGAAACATGCATATAGAATAACCCAACTGAAAAAAACCAATAACTCAACTGAAAAAAACAGCCCAAAATTAAATGCCCCACCAAAGAGATCACTACATTGCATGCACAATAGGGAGGGTATGAGAACCATATCCGATAGATCCGAGCGGACACTGGAAAAACTCTGATATTTGAGTGATGACAACAGCATGAACACCTATACAGAGCAGAGCAGAGCAGGAATCCTAGCATTCCACTCCCACTGCATAGTATGGAGAGAAATCAACTGCATAAGAATGCCTTCTGCTCAACTGAATGGTGCTAGGAGCCAGGACAGTGAAGGAACGAACGAACGCACGCACGCACGCACGCACGCTACTCACCAGTCATTCCCTCAACACTCCTCAGATTTGAAATAGCAGCCTCAAGGCACAAATTTATCACAAATCACAAGATTTAACATTGTTACTAGTTCAAATGGTGCACAGCCATAAACTCTATGGGGAATATAGGATGGAATACTTAGCTTTTAAAAAGGAGAAATGAAAAGGAAACTGTACAGATACATTTTGGTAATTTATTATCCTCTGATCGGCTTACCATGCTAGCAGCAGCCTGCTGTTCAAATATGTTCTTTGAGGGAACTTATTTTTTTTAAGTAATTTAATTTAAAAAAAAAAAAGTTGCAGCATTGCAAACAAAAAGTTCTCCATCCCATCAGCAAGAAGTTGACTGTATGGGTATTTTCAGACGTTACGAGATCACGCTCAACCACAGTCAATTCCCTGTGGTGGGGAATGCCCTCGTAACGTCTGCTGGGGAACCGGAAGTCCCTCCCCCAAAAGATAAAAACAAACAATCCCCGCTGGGAATCTCATTCGCCACACGATCGGTTGGACCGGCGGGGTCGGCGCCGATTGCGTGGTGAATAAGATTCCCTGTGAGATTCCGGGCCGTGGTCATTTCAGGCGGGTGCTGCGGCTGCATTGGCCGCAGCCCCCGCCCATCTCCGCAGAGGGCGGGCGGTGGGGGAATGTGGGGGGAGGGTGGGGGCGTGCGGCCGCACATTGCGCCGCGCGGCCCCACTCCCTCCCAGATTCCCCACCGGGATCCCCCGGCACATCTGTTGGCCATGCCGGAGTGATCCCAGCGGAGAATCTAAGGGTTGTTTCCGTGATGGGGTGAATGCTGCCCTGTCACGTCTGAAAATACCCCATGTTGACAAGCTGAACATGTTACTTCAGAGATTCAAAAATGAGCACGAGAAATTTCATAAAGTGAAAATGTTTCCTGCTACAATAAATCTCATTAAAATATAAACATGGGGGCACACAGGGGCTGCATGTACACAAATTGCTTGGCAAAGTGCCACACTATAATTCAGTGGGTGCCAAATCCTCTACAGGAAGGGGCATCATCACACAGCCTGACCACAGCCATAGAGCTGATGCCTACTATAATGGGTCAGTGTTGAACACACCTGCCTCAGTACTGGGGGCATACTTATGTGGGGGTCAGTACACACTGAAGTCCTGACCCAAGGAGGGGCTGTCACTATGTGCAAGTGAGACTGGGCAAGGGGCAATGATGCCTCTCACTGCCAATGAGACACCCCCTTAAAGTGTCATGCAACTTACACATGCACAACCCTCTTGTGCATGTGGCAAACCAAGAGAGCAATTTTTTAAAAAAAATAAAAACATTTCCTTAAAATCCCATACAAATTGTCCCTAATTTATTTCACCATGGGTGCACTTTCTGACATCTTATATAAAGGACGTAAAAAAAAAATAGCTCCTCGGGTTATTGTAAAAAGGTATCTTGAAACTCTCAGCATCAAAAATTGTCCCTGCCTCATTCCTGTGGTTACTATCCTGTCGTCAGAATGCCCAGTCATCCTTTGTGTTTAGAATTCCTCAGTGCTGGGCAAAGGGACTCTGATGGCAATTTCAGTTAAAATGAATAGGCAGTGTCCTTCCACATCCCCAAAGTGGCTTTAACAATCTCGACTTGTACATACACTTGTGTTCCATGTCACTATAAAACAATTTTTGTCCATGTCAGAATGATTTCACTATCAAATTGTGTGACAATGGGTGATTTCAGACGTTACGGGGCCCATTGGCCCTGTACTGAAATCAACCCATTCATTCCCCGCCGGGGTCACCCCGTCACGCCGCAACAGACGTGCCGGGGGGATCCCGGCGGGGAATCTGGGAGGGGGCGGGGCAGCGTGGCGCAACGTGCGGCCGCACGACCCCGCCCCCTCCACGCTTCCGCCACCCGCCCTCTGGGGAGACGGGCGGGCAACGGGTCCAATGCGGCCGCCGCGTCGGGCCAGATTCGCCACGGCCAGACGTTACTTTCTTTTGGTCCCCTCTGGGGATCTCTTTGACTATGCTTCCCGGGACATTCCCCCGGCTAGCCTGGGAAGCGTGGTTCAAATTGACCCCATGTGGGTATTGACCGTGGCGAACATCTGGCGGCCGCCAAACAGACGTTCGAGACACATTGACCACAGGTGGGTATTCACCGTGGTTCACTGTGATCTTGTAACGTCTGAAAATACCCAATATGTTTTAAAGCTGTGCATGTCATTATTACATGCAGATCTACAATGTAAATGCCATATCCGTTAGAAGTGTACTTAATAGCAGCAAAACAAAATGCTTGCAAGAAGGTATTCATATGTAGCACTGCTAATTTTAAAAAGCCATCTTTTAGATTAGAAAGGTGAAATCAGATACTTGTTTGGTTAATTTTTAAATACTTCATGTCAGGCTTTAACAAAGAATGTGAATAATTCTCAAAGAACAGCCCTTAGCACAGATTCAGATGCTGAAGCTAAAAAGAATTAAGGAAATACTAAATTGGACTCCACAAAGTGTTCATACTGAATGTTGATGCATCAAGATAATTTATTTTGCTTCCTATTTCTGTGTTTGACATAATGCATCATCATCTAGGTTGATTTCCCTGCCAAAACAGACTTAAGTCAAAGTCAGATTTATTGCTTGGTTAGTGACTATTGCGTACACAAAGAGAGAAAAAAACAAAAAACTAAAAACCAAGAATATACACAAAACGAAGCCCGGACAAAGCAGGGCTTATACAAATTACTAATAAATGATTAAGGATAAAAAGAGTTCCAGGTAGCGCCAGAGTACAAATCTCATCAAAGGGACAGTGTACAAAATTACTTAGGTGGGCAGAGATTATACATCAGGCACCCTAAATTCAAGGAAGTTTTTCCTGGCATGAAATGCCCAGAGTAAAAAGGTGGCCAAATTATGAACAACAAGAGGATCAGAGCTATCAAGTAAAACCCCCAATAATGCCTCATCAGACCTACCCAGGTACCTCTGGAGAGAGGGAGCTAATAGCTCCTCTCTGTCCCTGTCATAAAGATGGCAGTGCAAGAGCCGTTAGTGCTACTGACTCTGCCGTTAAATGATCAAATGGGCAGAGCCGTAAGGGGAAAGGGATGTTCTGAAACCACCCCTCAAGTACATGAGAGGGGAAAGCATTCACATGGCCTCGAAACATGAGGTGCTTGGCTCTCAACGAAATTGAAGATGTCAAATACTCAGCCAAGCATCCCACCCTAGGTGCCCAATCAAGGAACATCTTCACATGGGGAGATGCTCTTACTCTAGCGATCTCCAGTTGCCTTTCGATATCGTCAATCCTTCCCAGGATTTCTTTCCTAACAGTATTTGGTAGCTTGTGGGTCAAATACTCCTTGGAAAGTCCTATTTCCCTAAGGTATTTCTCAACCCAGGGATTGACAAAAGAGTCCTGAACCACTCCCCTCAGTATCTCTGAGCATTGCCCCACAAACAGTCGTGCCCAGAATTTCAATGCCAGCTCCATGGCCACCTGCTGCCAGGACTTCTGGCCCAGCTCGTCTAACTGATGCATGGGGAGTACTTTTAGGGTTCCCACACACCCATTAAAAATCTAGCCTGAGTTGAATTAACATCCTGGGAGAGAAAAGGAACCCAGAGCTCAGCTCCATAAAGGACACGGGCTCTGACCTTACTATTAAGGACTGAAATGGCCAGATGAATAGAGTTTCTGCCTTGTCACCTAAATAGACCATAAATGACCTGAGCGGGCACCTTAGCTACGACAAGAGCTCTTTTAAGTCTGATTCTTCCTTCATATTCATTAATGTAAATTCAGAGGATAATCAAACCCATCTACATCAACTGTTTGCTGAACAAGTTACAAGCTTACTTCATTGGAGACCACAATGCTCAAAGAGACACGAAATGAGGATTTGATCGTTCTTGGCTTTGCGGTGTTTCAGACTCTCAAACCCCCTTTTCCTTCTGACAGCAATGGTGTTGGAATGGTACACCTCACAGCACAAACCCTAGTCCAGTTCAGAAACTAAGGGTTCAGTCTAATGCCCATTTATCACGGATTTGTATACACTCCAGTAAATGTCAAATTATCCATTCAAGCACATTTGTTTTACCTTTATATTGCAGTTGTACGGACTTCCTAAATCAAAACAGTTTATTCTCTTCATATAGTTTTCCATATATATGCACTTCAGAAATACAAGCAGGAAATAATATGAATGAGCTGCATGAAGTCTTGTTGCAACAATGAGCAAAGTTAAATGCAAAATGGCATATCTAAAAACCAATGGCCAAGTGGAGGATATTGTTAGAGATTGCATGCACCAAAAGCTATGTTGTGTGCAATATGGCAAGATACAGGCATTAGTTGAAATGGACTGGATCATGCAATTATTTGGAAAGAAGCTGCTGAGGAGAATAAAAAAGTGTGGATACCTGTGTGGATCATAGCTTCCTCCATCTTTATTTCCTGATATAGGAAAATACAAGAGTAACTTTTGTTAGTGTTTGTCAAAACCATACACAATGTAGCTTTCCATGCATCTAATTCCTAGAAAGAAATGTCTGATATTATATATAGTCAGAGCTGCAGTCCAATAAAGGCTCCTGTATGGTTTGCTTTAAGAACTGAAAGCTACAAATAAAAATAAAATTGGATGAGAAATTTATGAAGAAGAGAATGGTCATAGAAACAGAAAGGATAAATGAAGCAACTGCAAAAAAATAAAAATAAAATAAAAATGTAGAGAGGCAAGAATAATTCCTGCAAAAGCATAATTTAGAGTCAACCCAAATGAGGAGCAACCAGTTTCACATTAAAGAAGTACAATGTCACAAGTACAAATGTCATATTTTTGTTCAGAAACTTTGCTCACATGTTGCCCTCCATAAAAGTAAAGGGAACATTGGCCCATTTGAATGGGGAGACAACTCAGTCTGCAACAGACACACTCAATTTGTAGTTGGGCACAGAGACAGACAGGAATAATAAATGTACCAAAAGACTTTTAACACTTCACAGCCTGTCCTCTCAGTAGGGACACTATCGAAGAGCAAAGACTTACTAATAAATTTATCCTGTAAGAAAAAAGAATAAAGTTCCAATAAAGCTCTGATAGGTATTATTAAAGAGCACCTGCATATACTTCTGACATGATTTAGAAATAATGCCATGCTAATCTTTCTGCTCAAGACTTGGTATTGTAAATGCCCATCTACAGTAACCTATATAGCGTATTTTATATGTTGTTGCCGCTCCCAGCTGCCATTGTGCGGGAGGATGCAGGGTAAAAATGTAAGTAATATATAAATAAATAAAATATATTAATTCGGAAGAAATCTAGAAAGGTTTTTGGCCAGAAAAGATTTCCATTGTAATTATTATGCATATAAGCATAATTAATCACTAAGTACAAAGGTTTCAAATAAAGACTTATTTCCTCCACTTATAGCCTCTGGAAGCAAAAAAAAGAATATAGACATCTTCATATATATTTTTTTGTTTACCTGTTTCAAGTCCTTTAGGTCTTGGATTACACTGCTTATAACCTTGACAACTTCTTAGCTCCATGAGTTGTATATGTAACTGATTCAAAATGCCTCTTTCTACTGTGTGCACTGTATTTGTCAACTGGATATGGAAAGGCAAGAGAAGAACAAGTGTTTGTTTCTTTATTCTCACATTATATATTAATAACTGAATATTTTGTAACATGGGTTTACCTGGTAGGGATCTGTGTTCATATCAAAATATTCTAAGAATCCAGTTGCAAATTCACAGAAGAGAAAATTGTGTGTGTCATTAATTGTTCGCAAACACCAGTAGGTATTGTTATTTGAACTTGAACAAGCACAAAAAGACCCCACTGTATTTGGAGAAAAAAACAAAACAAACAAATCTATAGTAAGAAATAGGAAACATTACTGTTGCGTTGGTGAAGCTTTGATTAACTTCAGTCAATACTGATTCTCCTTCACCCCGTAAAACCCCTGCAGTTTAAACAATTAAATTATATGCAGAAACATAAAGCTTCTCTAACTGTAATCCACACATCACTGACCTGTGAGTGAAGCAGTATGCCAATAACTGAACAAGAGGGCTAAGGCTTACTGTGGGTGGGTCACGAACCTGTTAAGCAATATGATTCCGACCGGGTTGGGCCATCCATCAAATGTGCTGGTGGCTGAGCTGCCAGGGAGGGTGGGGAGCTGCATAAATGTGCAGTCGGCTGGTCCCATTCCCATGCTGCGCTCAGCGCCTTGCCCCCACCATGACAAGCAGCCATAGCAGCCAGTGACAGCCGCCATGGGCTGGGTCACGGCAGGTCATAAGAAACATTATAGCCTGCTGTGGCTTGGGCTGTGATCTCAGACGTCTCCAGGATCACAGCCTGGGCTTACTGCTGACATGTCCGGGAGCAATCCCAGTCACACATCTGGAAGGGCACCAACAAACGTGTCGGTGGCTTGCAGACTAAAGCAGGCCTCCATCACATTTGTTAACACTCAAAGTTCAGAAGCATAGTTACTGACCCAACTATTTCTTATGCAAACCTGTGAACTAAGGTTACAGTGACAACCTTAACCTTTCCTTTTGAATGCTATAAATGTAACCATAGAATAAAGTCAACTAGATTTCATATTTATTTACCCCTTTATGCTGTTCTTTTCTGTTTACTTTCAAGGAAATTCCAACACTAATTACTGGTTTACATCAGAAATCCTTAACCAAGTTTTAGTCAAAATCTTCTCCGAGCAAAACTTCCATTGAAATTACTACATTATTCCCATGTAGGCAATATTTTAACCATTTCCCCATGCCTGGAAATTGACAACCGGCTAACTTTGGCTACATGCCTAAACGTGTTTATGCATGAGTAACCCCACTGAAATAGCTTGTACTTGCTCATGAGTACATGTGTTTAGGACTGCAGCCTTCAGCTATTCCATAACTATATGTCTGCATTACAAAACTAAAATGTTTATTAACTACAGAGGGAAAGAATCAATTCTTTTTGTTGAACATTTCAAGATAAATAGATCTTGAAGATATATTCAAAGATCCTCCCCAAAGAACAAGCCAAGACATTTACTTTTGTTCTGTGATTAACTCTGGAAATGTTCAGTCCCAAAGTACAGATTTTCAGCCACGGACAACCCTGTCTACCTAGGAGTTTCTATTGTCTAGCAAAGCACAATAGGTTCCTAAACCTGATTTGAGCCTGTGGATCCTATCAAAATACAGATAATGGTTGAAATCCTGGCCCCACAGAAGTTAGTAACAAAATTCCCTTGTCCTGTCTTTTCTGCCAGGATCCCCCTCTTTGTGCATCTGCAACTTCTTAAATGTAGTCCTATGTTCCCCTTTCCCTTGACTCCTCTCTCTCTTGCCCATTCTAGATTGTAAGTCCCTAGGGGCAGGGACCTGTTTCCAGTTAGGACTGTTCAGCACCAGGCACATTGCTGGCATAATAAATAATAATACAAACTGACTAGCAAAGATGAGATTTTAAAAAAGGGAGATGTGATAGCAGTCTTTAAACATCTGAAGGGCTGCCACTGTGGGCAGGAGGGGCGGGATACAAATTGTACATAAATAAAATAAATGAAGGAGACAGCAAGAACTGTGTTGCATGGCTACAGAGGGCAGGCCTAGAAATAATGAGCTCCAGTTACAGGGAGGGAGATTTTGGTTAAATATCAGAAAAAACTTCCTAATAGTAAGAGTTGTGAGGCAACGGAAGAAGTTGGCTAGGGTGATAGTAGGCTCTCCATCGTGGGAGGTTTTCAGGAAGAGGCTGGACAGGTAACTGTTGGGGATGTTGTAGCTGTAGTTGTTTGCATCTAAGCAGGAGTCTGGACTAAATGACACTCGATATTCTATGACTTTCCTGGTGCCAGGATTTCACCCTATAAATAATTACAGGTCGGCTTACAGTTACTTTGCACTAGCAAGTACATCTTGTATCCATTTCACAAGAATCCCTAATGCCTCACTTTTCAATATTGCCCTTGTTATTGCTGCTCTTTGGAAATTAAATCCTACAATAAGAGGGTAAAAGAATTTAGTATCTGCCCATGCCAATGATTAGAAGACTCTCACAGTTCCAGAAGGGGGCTGTCTGCCAGTGATTGTTATCATGGGTAAAGCATGTGAGGCCAGGAAGGCTGCATTCATCGCCTTTCTTCTGACGCTTCTTCCCTTTCCTTTCTTTCTTTCTCCTGCGATTCCCTTTGAAGAGCTGACGTTTGCCATCCACCTCTTGGGCTGCTTCCCTATTTAAACACAATCACTATACAGTTTATACAGAAAAAAATGTATTTATTTAACGAGAGCTTAACATTTGATTATTTTTGTAGCATACACATGGCTGGCCAGAGGAAGACAAAAAAGAGGATATTTTTCCCCCCTTCCATCATCAATCCAGTGTTTCTTTTTTGAGGGTTTCCGTTCAGATTTAACCTTTTTTTGCATTTTATGTTAATTTCACCACTTCGCTTGGATGTGGCTCTGCCTATGTTTTGTGGTTTTAAATTATATTTTTTATTGTATATTTATTGTGTGTGTTTTTATTGTATTTTATTATGTTGTAAGCCATCCCAAGCTGCTGTGGCAGGAGGTGGCGGCTAAGAAATCCAAGTAAATAAATAGTAATATACCCCTATATAAATGATGGTGTGGCCGCACCTTGAGTACTGTGTACAATTCTGGTCACCCCATCTCAAAAAATATATAGTAGAACTTGAAAAGGTGCAGAGAAGGACAACAAAAATGATCAAGGGTTTGGAATGGCTTCTGTACAAAGAGAGGCTTGATAGGTTAGGGCTCTTCAGCTTGGAGAAGAGAAGACGGGATATTACAGTGGTTTATCAAATCTTGAGTGGAGTAGAACAAGTAGAAAGGGAACATTTATTTACTCTCTCACAATGCTACTGCCAAAGACACATTTCATTTGGAAAGAGATCTCTTGGAGGTCAATTAATTCAGTTTGCATAGAATGCTCAGATTCCAGTGTTTCAAATCTGCAGTTAAGGAGCATAGGCTGACTAATGTAGATTATAATCTGAGAACATGTACGTGCACATTGCAGGAAATTGAAAATCTTGAGCATGTCCTGTTCAGATGTCCTTATTATACTCCATTTATGACTATGTTCCCTCCACAAGTAAATATGATAAACACTCTCAATTGTAGGGCATGTAAAAGAATAAGAACATTTAAGAAGTTTACCAAGGTCTAATCAGGCTTAAAAATTATTAATTCCACCCACTCACATGGGCCTTTTGCTGTTTCATTTCATTTTCATCTCATATTTAATTTATATCCTGCACACTCTCTTGGCCCGAAGGCGGCTCGAGGCAGCTCACAATCATAAAATAAATACAATAAATGGGTTTATCCCACACAGGGACACCCCAAACAATCAAATCAGTACAAAATAACAGCAGCACTGGGGTCCATATCCCATGCAGGGGATCCAGTACTGCAAAAAACAACTGTTAATTTTAATTTCCAAATGCCTGTTCTAAACTTCTGATTCAGGCTGTCAGAAGCTGCTATATTTTTTTGCTCATCAGGCATCTGGTGGTATTTTGACTCTAGCTCAGCATTAAAGTTATCTAATAGCAAAACACAAACAAAGAAACCCCAACCTGATGAAGAAATAAATAAAAAATGAGACTTACTTGAATGGATGAAGGTGGCTCTTCAGTTTTTCTTGAGACTTTGCCCCTTTCTCTTTGTTGTAATAGCTGCAGGCAATATTGTTAACAACATAAGCCATTTTTCAAAGTACTACTTGATAAAACCCAATTCATTTTTTGCAACTAATGCAAAATTAAAACATGCTTTGTTTTCAATATTCAAAACCTAATGTATCTCTTTACTATTATCTATCATTTATACAACATTTTGTTCTTTACAGTCCTTCTCTAGTTCACACTCACAATAATGCTGAGAAGTGGATTATTATTCCTATTTTGAAAATAAGAAACTGTGTGAGAGTGAGAGTGGTTTGCCGAAGGCCACCCCAGTAAATTCATGGCAAAGATGGGTTTTAAACCTGGTTGCCCAAGTCCAGTCCAACACCATATTCACTTGGCTGCACTGCACTCTATATCCAACATATTAACCGTGATGAGTCCAAGAATATAACCAGACTCCAACCACACCTGCCCTTTGGCAAAATTCAGTTCTGGGTCTTCACTCATTCCAGACCTAGTCACATGAAGAGTTACTTCAAGGTACTACTAATCCACTGGCTTGCTTTACCATCACTGTTGTTCACGTGAAGAAGTGTTGAAGGATTTCCTTCCAATTAGCTACACTGGAGGAATCCTGCTCACAGGAACACACCCTCCTAATGTCTTTTACTTATAAAATGGACTCAACCAATCCTAAATTTTGAAGTATTCTGGATCAAAACTTTGCAGCTTGACCCACATCTAGATTTTAGTGCTGGAGTATGGGCATTCCCATCTGCTGCGACGGCAGAGGGAGGGAAGACACAGCAGAGCGGAGGAGCCGGCTGACAGGAAAAGAGCCGGTGCGAATGTGGATCTGCTGCGGCTTCTCTCGCGCATGTCAGGGTGCAAAATCCTGCCCTGACATGCGCGAGAGAAGCCAAGGCAGATCCCTGTTCACACAGGCTCTTTTCCTGTCAGTCGGCTCCTCTGCACTGCCGTGTGTTCCCTCTCCCCTGCCTCTGCCGCCACTGCAGATGGGAATGCAGCCTAAGTGCTGTACCAAAAAAATTAATTAAAAGTGTTGATTGGAAGTAATAGCTCATTTATATTTATAGATTGTCTCAATAGTTGTCTTAGAATAATGTATATTAGAAAGTATTTGTTTACCTTTGTTTGCTACAATCACATTCATCAGGTTTTCTTCTTTTTAGATGGCCTCTGACTTCCCTTAAATTCTTAATTTTATCTTGAAGAGCCTCAATCTGCAAAACATTTATTGGGGAGGGTTACAGTTTGGAAGCTTTATTAAAAGCAGGTTCTGAAATGCCCTCAAAACGTAGGGCTTAATTTGTGAGGAGGCATGCCAGGTCTCAGCCCCAGCAATTAAATTCAAGGAGGATGGGGGGAGCTGAGCCCTAGGAAATGTTCCCAGTAGGAGCATGCACCCCAAAATGTAAAAGACCAGGGAAAGCCCAATTTCGGCCATTTCAGATCTCCAAACAAAAGCCAGAAAAGACCTGGATATTTTAAATGGCTTTTGTTAATGATTTTCCTGTTGTACCCTGGCAGGGCAGGGGGAGGCTTCTGGGGTAGGCATGGGCCCGCTTTTAAATAAATTAACCACTGTTCTAACCTCTTTATCAATGTAGGCCTTGTGGTCCTTCCAGGCTCTGGCTGATTGGTATAATTCCCTCTCACAGTGAATGGTGTCATTTGGAAGAATAAAACACCTGCAGGTGTAAATAATAGTGACTGTTTAACAAAAGTATAAAATATCCTTGTATTCATTCAAATCTCCCCACTCCCCATCTCTCCCCACTCTCCATGCTTTCCGATTGCAACATGCCCCTGGCAGTAATACAAAAGGACCCCAATCCAAGTTCCGTGCACGCAAGCAGACCAAACTTACCGTTGTGCATGTACACACAATGTGAGCATGCATAGTGTCCCAGGTGACGTTTCCTGCCACTTGACTGCACTGCCACCTGGCAGAGGGAGGGGCAGAGCTGCAGTGGGGGATGCAAGTGACAGCACAGTTGGGAGGCAGGGGACTTTGCCTGGGACACCATGCACACACACGCACAAAAGGCTAGGTTTGGTCTTCATGTTCACCTTGTATTGAGGTACACCTTGGATCAGGGCCTAGGACACTGGCCAGTAGCAGGCAAAAATATGCCTTGGTGCAAGACTGACTGGGCAGTCAGTACTTCTATCTGTTTTATCTCCACCATGGCAAAAACTCCATGGAGGCACATCGTGAATTGGACCACGGTTGGTCGATCCTTTTGATTATCTTAGATCTGTTGGCTGCATTTGATACTGTTGACCATGAGAGGCTGGTGACCCACTTGCAGGACCGAGCTGGAGTGGACAGGACTGTTCTTGAATGGTTCCGTTCCTTCGTAGCTGGGAGAACACAGCGGGTGGTGCTGCGGGACTGATCTTCAGTCCCCATGGACCTCTCCTGTGGAGTCCCATAAGGTTCTATTCTGTCCTGTCCTGCTCAATGTGTAGCCACTGTGTGAGGTTGTGAGAAGGTTTGGCATTCAGTGTCATCAATATGCTGATGACACCCAACTCTACCTCTCTTTTTCATCTGACTGAGACCCGGCTATCTCAGTGCTTACCCGATGTCTGGCAGCTGGGGGGAGGGTGGGGGGGGAGAGAGACTGGATGAGGGTGAGCCATCAGAAGCTCAATCCTGACAAGATGGAGGTGATACTAGTGTGTAGGGTGGTGGGGTTGGCGCTACACCCCCAGGTTCGTAGCCTGGGAGTTCTCCTCAATTCACGGCTCTGCTTGGATGACCAGGTGGAGGGTGTGGTGAGTGTGCTTTCCACCAGTTATATCTGGTGTGGTGCTTTTGGCTGTATGTCTCAGACTCTGACACAGCCACTATCATCCATGTTTTCATTACCTCGAGATTGGACTATTGTAACACACTCTAACGTGGGGCTACCCATGGTGATGGGGCTACCCATGGTGATGTGGCAGCCCACCTCCTTATGGGGATGGGTCACCTGGAGCACGTTACACCTGTGCTCCATTCTTTACACTGGCTCTTCCCAGGCCTGACTTCAGGTGTTGACCTATAAAGCCCTATACAGCCTAGTCCCTACCTATCTACGGGACCGCCTCACTCCCTGAACCAACCCCTGCTGTCAACCTAGAGTGCCCTTCTCGAAGTCCCCTGAGTTTCTCGGGGAGTGACTATGGAGAGGGCATTCTCGGTGACTGCACCAAGGCTGTGGAACTCCCTCCCCTCCTTTAGATGTCAGTGCAAAACTTGGCTGTTCCACCAGGCATTTGGTGAGGGGGATGGGTGGGGGAGGGGGATTTACCTGCCTTCATTTTCAGTCTGCTATTTTAATACTTATTTTATTGGGTTATATGTTATCTTTTATATGTATTTATATGACACACTGTTAGTCACCCCAAGCTGCTTTTTGCTAGGAGGGGCGGAATGAAAAGTCCATGTGATAAATAAATAAATAATAAATATTCTACCCCTGTGATGTTAGGTACAAAAATATTATTGGCCTGAGACTGCCAATCTTATCAAATGTGAAACTCAATAGGAAAAAAACTCCATCGAGTAGAATTACTATTCTCTTTTAATAACCAGCTTCAAAGAGGATGGTTCCCGCTGCCCTCTTTTTTAATTCAGACTACTATTTTGGGTGTTAACAAATGAGATGATAGCCCCCATGGAGTCCAGGTTCAGTCCATGCAGCCCCCACTCACATGTTTAGCGTGTAGAGCCTAATAAACGGGCAGCCTCCTGCGTGTATTTCTTGTGCATTTGGGAAGCCCCCTCCCCCACAGGTTTAGCGTAACAAGCCTAATACATAGGTAGGCATTCTTCCCTGCCTTACTCTGCTCGCCAACCCCCCTTCCAGTATCCCACCGCATCTCATCATGACTCACAGCCGCACTACCAGTTTCTTTCTTCTGGGCTATTGTGACCTGGGCAGGCAGTCCAGAGACTGCTATCCCTGCCACCTATAAAGGTTCATATCCGGTTTATACTGGCCAGTACTTAGTGGCTGGAAATAACCTTTTGCTATGCACAGAATGCGAGTTTTGAACAAATCGCATACTTATTGAGCACCTATTGGGAAAACTGAAAGTGAAAGTAAACATTGAAAGCTAAAGAAATCAGGCTTTGCACCTGTTTTCTCGCATCCGTGGCTCACAGCGATGCACGGGTGGGTAGCAGCACAAGGTTTCACCCACCATGGGGCTAAAGCTTCCACTCAGTTTGCATAAACCCCCCAGTAAAACATGTCTCTTGTACCCCCTCTCTAGCATCTTCTGCATTACCATACAGTTGAGGTTGAAAACATCCCCGCTTGAGGGGGATTTGCACTTCTCCACTTGTCTGAACTTCATATAGGGCAAGAAGTTCTCCATCCGTCGATTCACATCCCCTGTTCCACGAGTCTCTTGTTCCCCCCCCCCCGATTCAGCTCCACCATCTGATCAAGCCACTCCCAGTGGCTCCACAGGTATCCTCTCACGAAAAATGGCAGGGAAGGTCCAGCCTCTGTTAAGGACTTCCATACAAACATCCAGAAAAGTGCACGAACATCCAGAAAAGTTGCAATCTTGATTGCATCCCTCACTCTCATCTTACCTGGGGCTCCCACTCTTCCATTCTGCTGAACTTGGAATTGCAGCAGTATTGTGCTGTGTCTGCACTTCATCATGCATACATAGAACCGTATGGTGTCCATGCATCACCCTATGACTGCATAGGCTGTCCTGGAAGACAGGTCTGACTTTTCTCTCTGCAGACATTTGGGTGAGGCCTAATGTACAAAGTCAGGTTATCCATGACCCCTCAACTTCTCCAGGTCTCATACCTTGGGCAGTCAACAGCACCCACAGACCAAAGCCGAAGCCATTAGCCTCTCACAGGCAAACAAACCGCAGCAATAGCTTTCTATGGCATTATGACCCCTTGTACTCATTGCAAGCAAGCAAATGGTTACTTTCAAGAGATATAATATGAATAGCTTTTAACCAATGGGCATCTCAGCCCCCTCCTGCCCCACATATATTACAAGTACAGTGACCTTCGCTGCCTTGCAGATCCCCCCACCTTCCCCTTTCATACCAGTCAGTGCTTCCCCTTCAAGTCCAATTAAAAAATTCCATGCCTTTGTCATGCTAACTTCTGTAACATTTATAGATGTGTTAGCTTGTGCACTGAGGTGCTTGTGTTAGAAGTGTCTATGCACTTTAATAGCTATCTAAATTGCATTTCCGGTGCACCCCTGTCCCCTGCGCATCCCTGTCCCATGGACAAGAGGAACAGGTGGAACCTGCAGGAGGGCACTCCCAGTTGACTGCAGGGGCCACAACGGAGCATGGTAGGACAGGCAATCTTTCAGATAAGTGGGGCCCAGACCATTTAGGGCTTTGAAGGTAAAAACCAGAACCTTGAATTGTGCCTGTAAAGGCATAGGTAGCCAGTACAGACTACAGAACACTGGTGTAATGTGCTCCCAGCGACCCATTCCTGAAAGGTGCTGGACTGGTGTGTTCTGCACAAATTGCAGTTCCCAAACAGTCACCAAGGGCAGCCCCATGTAGAGCACATTGCAGTTGTCTAGCCTGGAGGTGATGAAACCATGGATGACAGTGGCAAGGTCCAAATCAGAAAGAAAAGGCTGGAGCCTTCTCACCAGATGAAGTTGGTGAAAAGTGCTCCTGGTCACAGCCACAACCTGATGGTCCAGGTACAGCATGAGGTCCAGAAGCACTCCAAGGCTGTGAGCCTGAGGGACCAAAGGGGGCCAGACCCCATCAATAACAGGAGTCCCAATCCCCTCCAAGTCACAGGGCTGGTCCACCCACATCACATCAGTCTTGTTTGGATTCAGCCCCAAATTAGCTCACCCTCATCCAGTCCCCAAATGCAGACAAGCAGCGGGTAAGCACCGAGACCTCAGGACCTGGGATGGATGAAAAAGAGAGGTAAAGCTGGGTGTCATCAGCATATTAGTGACACCTCACACCAAACCTCTGAATGATCTCACCCAGAGGCCTCATATATACATTGAACAAGAGGGGAGACAAGATAGAAACCTGCAGGACCCCACAGGGGAGGTCATGAGGGGATGATGAGCAATCGCCCATCACCACCTGCTGAGACCTCCCCGACTGGAATAAACGGAACCACCTGAGAACAGAACAGCACACTCCCACCAGATCCCGCAGTCCTGTCAACACCTCATGATCAACTGTGTCAAAGACCGCTGAAAGCTCCAACAAGATCAACAGGGTACAATTTCACTTGTCAATCCCAAGTGCATCTCATAGACTAAGCCACAACCACAGTCTCCATGTCATACCTATGATGAAAACCAGACTAAGGCTACTTTTAGATGTGTGCGCAGCGCTGTGCCGTAAAATCCCATGTCACGTACAAATGTTAGATGTGACGTCATGCACATTATTAGACGCTTGCGCTTTCTTTAGTGCCATGGACTAAATACCTTGGACTAAATACAGTAATATCAAGGTAAAGAATGTGTGAGTGGCTAATCATGCGCATGACATCACGTCTAAAACCTTTATGTGGCATGGGATTTTACAGCATGGTGTCAAACGCACGTCTAAAAGAAGTTTTAAAAGGGTCCAGGAATCCCACAGCGTCGAGGTAAGCTGGAGCTCTTGGGCAACCACTCGTTCAATAACCTTCCCTAAAAAGGGAAGGTTAGAGACAGGGTAGCAATAGCTGGCCAGAGAGTCAGCATCCAAAGTTGGATTCTTAAGCAGTGTGCGCAGACCTAGACTAATGACCGTTCTTTTCATGTCTTACCATTAAAGCCTTTAATAATGTTTCTTGTGTGTCACTGTGTGTCTTCCTCTGGCCCATCTATCCTCCACCCCGAGCACTGGGGTGGCATACTTCCTCTCCTTTGCCCCCCCCCCCCCAAATCTCCCATGCTATTTCCCACCCTTTCTTTTCCCTGTGCGTTCCCTATTGGCATTTTCAGGCTAGCCAGTTGCAGGTCTATACCTCTGCGTTTTCCTTTTGGCATTTGCGTTAGGAGGGTCTAGGAATGGCAATAGAAAGCGCAGAGGCACCCAGCCCCTAAAGCAGCTTATCACTGTGTCATAATACATTTTTAAGCCTCCCCATGTGCCCCCTGTCCTCACTTGCAAGTGCATGGCTAGAGGTCTCCTCACCCCCATTTACAGGACTTCCACCCCCTTCCCTTCCAACCCTCAGCCCCAAAGTGGTTTATTGCTATGCCTTACCATCATTACCCAAGTCTTCCCCCCCGCAAACTTCTGTCCTTTCCCAGAAGAAGCATGGGAACTATGGATTATGAACAACTGAAGAACTTTATTTAACAATTAAATCACTGTTAAAGGCATTTTAAATAACTTCTTAAATTTTTAGTAAGAATTCTTTATTTCTTCTTCCACCTGCCCCTTTTGGGTGCACTCCCTTGGGTGGCAGGACTAGTGGAGGGACATTTTCCCATCCTCCTCTCATGGAACCTATGGAGGAGTGTTAGTGGGAGGCGCATATGAAGGCGTGTTAAGAGGAAGGCGTGCGGGAATGATTGCCCCGGGGGTGGAGAGGGGATTTCTGGGGGAACCAGGGTGGTCGGTTGGGTTCCACATGGTGGGACAGCAGGAACAACTAGTTGGCCATAGCCCCATAGCAACAATGCTTGCAGTCACGGAAGCTACATGCTCGAGCAGGGAGCTTTGCAGCTGAATGGATTGGGTCAAGCTGCTTTGAGTCTGTGTCCACATGTCAATCATCTCCTTGCTTGCCCGCTCGATCACACTGTCGGACCACTCAAACTGCTACATCAGACAGGCCCAGTACCTGTCCTCTCACCTGCAGTCCAGGTGGGCCTCGGTAGCAAAAGCCTTGCATTCAGTGGTGTCCTGCCGCACCAGCTGCCTATGCTCCTGGGCCAGGACCACTCCATTAATGGCACCCCAGATCTTGTCCACTCACTGCGTGGCCTCCTCAAGCAACTCCCTTGCCAAACCTTCCCTGCACCTCTGGTTGCAGAACTGCAGTTCCCAAGTTCTGCTTTCAGCTGGTGGTTCAGTCCATGCCCGTTGCACTGGCAGACTTGTAGCAAGGCAGCGATTAGTTCACCCACCTTCCTGCTGTAGTGTTTCAGCCCCAGCCCACCCATTTTACAGCCTTCCACCTGCAAAGGAACAAGAAAGTCATTAATTCACTCACCTTCCCACCCAATTTTCAGCCCTCTGCCCATCCCAAGGGAAGTGGGACTAAGTACCTGGCCTATGCTGCTGTGGGAGCTCAGCGACACACACTTCTCCTCCCATGATCACTATGGAGAGTGAAGAACATACAGAAACCAAGCACTTTCATTTGACATCTCCCTCCCCGCCATTTTTGCTTCCACCCCTCACCAGCCTGCTGTCCTGTCATGGTGCCTTGCCACCCGCCCCCCCCCCTCCCCCGTCAGTCCTCTGTTCTGCCACGGTGCCTTGCCACCCACTTCCCGCAACTACCATTCCCAGGTGATGGAGCTGTTTCCCAGGGATTTTCAAAGTTCTTCTCCGCACTTTCCTGGCCACCTGTCAAACACAGTAAAGGACACACACACACACACACACCCCACACACATAATTAGATAACAATAAACAGAAGGCTTTATCATGTAACTGTGTAAACACAACCCCCCTCTCAAGGTGCATTAACTTACCATTCTCCTCATCTACAAAGGTGGCATTCGGGTCTTCCGTGCCCTACACCAGAACCTCTGGTTGCTCCTCAAACAAGGGCTGGTCTTGAGCTCGAGGGGATACACCATAAAACCGTAAGAGTCATGGTGTCTGCGTCGGGCATGAAGGATCTCCGCAGGTAGTTTCAGGTTCCATGGGGGGAGCGGTTGCAGTGGGAGAGGGCAGGGGGAAGCTGTATCTGCCTGCCTCTGGTCCCTGGCAAAGGCACAGCCATACAGGTGGGATGCCATGATGGCTCCGTCAACGCATATGAACTGGTCCAGGAGCTTGTGGTTTGGAGATGTTTAGCTCCCATGGCCAAAGGCAAAGTTGCTGACCTAGATCTCCTTGTAGGCTCTCCTCAAGTCCTTGACCTGCTGCTGGCACTGGTTCATGTCCCTGGTGTAGCCCTGCTATGCTACTTGAACAGATATTCCTTGGAACGGCACCTTGTTCCTGTAGCACTTCACCAGTTGGTACTGGGCATTCTGCTCCCCACCCCACAGAGTGATGAAGGCCTTGGTCCCTTCCTCAGTCCAGTGAATGCATTGTTGGCAGATGGATCAGTAAGTGAAGAGGAACTGTGATTGCATGGTGGTGGTGGTGGCGGTGCTGGCTGGTTTTTGGCTGTTGGTCTGAGCCATGGCCACACTGATGGTAAGCCTCTCCAAGCAGTTGCAGAGAATGCAGCAGCTGGGAAGTAGCCAGTGTCACTGAGCACATACTGCGAACCAGGAGGAATGTGGAGAACACATGTTTTGAAAATGGCATGGACAGGCTTTTAAGGCAGATGTTACCTGTGTGCCAGTAAGAACAAGAGCAGAGAGAGGGGCAGGAAGTGGTTGCTCCTGGGAATGCTCTAGGCTTTATGTCCGGTGCTGGCAGACCTGTATGCGCGTGATGCTGCATGCAACCTAATTGACAGGATGTGGACGTGTGGGTGCACATGTGGGCACCAGTTAATATTGGACCTTTTGCTCCCCCCATAGAGTAATGAAGGCCTTGATCTCTTCCTCGGTCCATGGAATGCAGTTTTGGTGGATGGATCAGTGGTTGGAGAGGAACCACGGGCTCTGCATGTTCCAAGACCCCGCTGTGAGTGGGACTGCATGTCTGGTGGTGGCCACATGACCAGTGGGGGCAAACACCTAATAAATGGACATCCACCTGGTGTGGACTACCTTCTTGTTTGTTTTCACCATTTGTCTATGAGCACAAAAAAGAAATAAGAAGTAAGAACTAAGCAAGGGATGGGATTGCCCAAAGGAATGAGTTAATGACTCCTCTATTTGCTATGCTACCTAAAAGAGACATAAAAATGTGAACAGTCGGATGCAAGAGAGCCTGCATCCAACTGATGAAAAAATAAAGGGATTAAAGACAGCTGCTCAGGATAATAGCTCCTGGGAAAGAAAACAATACTCAGAAGGCCAGCATTGGCCAACTGAGTATGAGCTAAAAGAAAAAAATATATCTCTAAACGCTTTGTGCATTTTGTTACCCCTGGGAATACTCTTTACATGCCCCTCTTCAACTTGACTCCACCGAGATAGCAACAGAAGCATATACCATTAGAGACAGAAGGGATACATTAGGTTCTCTACTACACCACACAACAGGGGCAGATTAGTTCTCACAAGTTCATACATTTAACTCATTTTACTTATGAGTGTTATTTATTTATTCTAAATCTTTCTACCCTGCACCCTCCTGCTCACAGAGCAGCTCGGGGAGGTTCACAACAAGTAAAATCAACAATTAAAAGCAACTCCACATTTAAAACTCATTAAAATTTTCTAAAGGAACAGACAACCCCCCAGCCCCATACCATCTCCCTCTCCAAAGGCCTGGCAGAAGAGTCAGGTCTTACACTGTCTTCAGAAAATGGTGAGTTCTGGGGCCAGGCAGGTCTCTGTTGCGAGGGAATTCCACAGCCTAGGAGCAGACACTGAGAACGCCCTCCCCATCGTTGCCACACAGGGAACTTAAGAGTCGGGCGTCCTCAGCCGACCGCAGGGGTCACAGTACTGCCTGGGGCATGAGGCGGTTCTGCAGGTAAGTGGGGCCCAGGCTGTTTAGGGCTTTATAGGACATTACCAACACCTTGAATCGGGCCCAGAAGACAAAAGGCAGCCAGTGCAGAGAACGGAGCACTGGTGTAATGTGCTTGCGACGACCCGTCCTTTTTAGGAGATGTGCCGCCGCATTCTGCACCAGCTGCAGCCTCCGGACCATCCCCAAGGGTAGCCCCACATAGAGCGCGTTGCAATAGTCCAGTCTAGAAGTAATAAAGGAATGGATGATGGTGTCCAGGTCAGAGTCTGAGACATACGGCCGCAGCCATCACACCAGATGTAACTGGTGAAAAGTGCTTCCTGCCACAGCTACCACCTGGGAATCCAGGCGGAGCTGTGAATCGAGAAGCAGCCCCAGACTACGGACCTGAGTGGCTAAAGGGGGACAAACCCTTAAGAAAAAGAGGTAGAGTTGTGTATCATCGGCGTACTGATGACAGCATATGTCGAACCCTCTTATGACCTCACCCAGACGCTGCATATGCACGTTGAACAGGAGGGGGGACAGAATAGAACCCTGTAGGACTCCACACGTGAGGTTCCAGGGAGATGATGTACACTCCCCAAGTACCACCCACTGAGTTCTCCCGGCTGGGAATGAGCGGAACAATTCAAGAACAATTCCGCCCACCCCGACCCGGTCCCGCAGACCAACGTCTCCAACGTCTCGTGGTTAAACGGTATCAAATGCTGCCGAGAGATCTAATAAAATTAAAAGAGACGGTCTCCTCCAATATAATTTGCAGTGCAGGTCATTGACCAAAGCCACAAGTGCAGTCTCCATGCCAAACCCAGGGCAAAAGCCAGACTGTGAAGGCTCAAGAAAACTGACCCGATCCAGATGCCCTTGAAGCTGCTGAGCTACCACCCGTTAAATAACCTTCCCTAAAAAGGTTATTGAACCTTCCCTTTACGCTTCTTCTCCTTCTTATATGGTTTCATCCTTCAGAACCACCATCCACTCTTGTAACTAAACTAATCACGTGCACCTGCAACATCTCAGCTTCATGAATGTATTCCTGTCCCTCCCCTGGTTCACTCTAGATTGTAAGCCTGTTGAGGCAGGGAACTATCTCTACAATCACGACTGTTCAGTACCAGCACTGCTGGTGCTATATAATTCAATACTTTTATACCTTGTTAGTACATTCTGGTATTCCTAGATCATAAAATATTAAAAAATGTGAACAACAAATTGAAGGGGAAAACGGATTTTTAAAAAACCAAACCAATAGTTAAAGCACTCATACTTATGTGTCACTCTGACAGAGTTGGGCTGGCTGATCACGTTGATGCCATCAGCGAGCATCTCTACTTTATCATCCCCATTGATATCTTCTGGGCCCTCATTCTCATCATAACTGTCATGGCGTTTTGCGATACTTCTTGGCTGTAGTACTTGAAGCTCGTCTTCCTCTAGGTTTATGTCATAGATTTCACCTTCAAACTCCACAGACAAGGATCGAGTTTGGCGAGTGTGAACAAATCTGGGTTTGTATCCTGCATCATAAAGTGAAAACATATCCATGTTAATATACATCCAAATAATGTTACATTTTGAAAGGCTGTGAGCCACCCTGAGATGCCTGAGGCAGGAGGGGCCGGCATATAAATTTTAATTATATATATATATATATATATAAATAAATAAATAAATAAATAAATAAATAAAAGGATGGACTTGTGGTTAAGACAATGCTGGGAGATTACAGATCTATTCCTGACTCGATCCCCATCTCTTGAACAAAAAGTTGGCAAGTAATGGAAACAAAGTAGTTCAGATGATCACTCTTAATGGACCAGCTACTGTTGGAGAGAGTATGCGGGTTGTCCAGAGACACACAGCTCGCTCTCTCAGGCATGTTAAAAGTCATGGGGATAAAAAAAAAAATCTCAGAGCTGAAGTGCTTCTCTCCATGTTTGTTTTCTGGACAGTCAATAGGGGAAATCCAGCCAAGAGCAACAAAACTTCTTCTGGATCCATGATGGCGAGAGAGAAGGGGCCACTAGCAGGATGAGTGGATACTGTTCTTGGATATTGGCTGGATAGGTAGACGGTAGGAGCGTTAAGATTTGTGCCCCCTTCATCAGACATTCCAAGATGGTTTAATAAAATTGTCACAGAATACATTTCAGAGTTTCCCCTGGCTTGGTTTTCCTGTGATAAGGTGTCGGGAAACCTTAAATCTGAGCTGAAAATGATTCTATTTCTAGTTCTTAGTCCAGCTTTCATTATTACAGAAAAAGTTGGGGTAAAACGCAACATGAAGCAAAATAAATAAATAAATAAATCATGGTCATATTCCAGAAAAAGGGGGCAGACAGTCTTAAAATGCATGGATCTGTATTGTTCTAATCCATGCCCTTATAAAAGACACCATGGATGTCACTCTGACCAATGATAATGTCACTATCTCAGTGGAGATAAAACTCAGATCAGCCTTTTCATTAGGCACAGACCAGGGCCAGCCTTACCACAGGACAACTACCCTGGGCCACACTCTTTTCTCTGCTTCCGGGGGGTGGAGGGGGAGGCACAGTAGACCGGGTGTGATTTACAGAGGTACAAAATCCACACATGAAGCCACTTGGTCTTCCATGAGAACACTCAAAACCAACTCCAGATGGATACAACCCCTGGTGCTTCATTGGGTGCTTTTAGACAAGTACCTCCCCACCCACTACACATGTTGTAGGGCTGTAGTGGTGCCCTATGGGTGCCCTGAAACATGTATAATGGGGTGAGAGGTGGGGGTGTAGTGGGTGGGGAGGTGCTTGTGTAAAAGCACCCAACTTTGTGTCACAGCTTCCTTCCTCCCACCTTTCTTGGGACGTGGGAGGGTGGTTTAGGGCATTATCTACTTGAACATTTTTATGAATCATTTCTACTTGCAGACATAGTATACATGTATCAAATGCTCTGTGCTCTGCACAATTGTTTTTGAGTTTGTTTATATGGATATTTGAAATTTTCTTTTAAAATATATTTTTTTTTAATTAAAAAAATCCTAAGTTTGTTTATTTTATTTTTTTAAATAAAAAAAGATGTGCTATAGGCTTGGGTATAAGCAATTAAACACATGGATATCCTTCCCAAATTAATATTTTCTTTTAGCCTTTGATAACTGTCTTACTTGCGCATGCACGCACATCCACCCAGCTTAATTCTCAGAGCACACATGGAAAACTTCACTAAGAAAAATTAGATTATTATTTGGGAACAGGTTTCAAGGGGAAAGAGTTTGGCAAATTTAACAACTGCGTATTTTTTGTTTTACTATCTGGTCTTATTAATTTGGCATTATCAATAAATGCCCAGTAACTCCCTCCTTCTCCCTCCCCCCTAGCACAGTGTAATTTTGTACCCACTTTATATTTCTGCCAAGGACTAGTTAAAGTGCAAGGTAACGGTGAATAAGGTCCATTGTATATAAAGGCAAAACAAATTGAAAAGTTAATTCTTAGTTTTCACTGGGCCTTGTACGAGACATTGAATGAGGAAAAACTTTACAAATTTTAAAGCAATATAAAAAATAAATATAATGATGTATCAGCACATAAGGGAAAAATGTGTATCCCAATGAAAAAATGGCAATGTTTTTATTTAAGCTTTCCAGGATTTCTAAAGTGGTTATATTTTAATCTCCAATAAACTTAAACATCAGGTGGCAGTTACACTTCCCACATCACTCCACTAGAGGACACTGGACTCCAGCTCATTAATGTACAAGCCTACCTTGGGAACTTGTGTGTAGGAAGGATTTCAGCTTCACTGTCTGGCATAAAAAAACAACTCAATATACAATCAAGCAACATTTCAACTTCATTTTATGGATAAAGAGTATCTTTTCTCAGGCCAGCATGTCTGTAATGGTATCATTGATCTTATAATCCTCCCCGAGTCGCTTGTGTGTGAGAGGGGAGGGGTAAAAATCTAAGAAAATAAATAAAAATCAATAAATCAAATAATTCACTCTGCAGCTTTTATCGGTACCTAGCACTATAGGTAGCACCAGATCATTGCTACAAATGGGCTAAATAATGGTCTGGACTGTGATATTAGCAGGAAGACTACTGAGAGTCAATTGGGCCGTTAGATGACCAGAGTGTGAAAGGGGTGCTTATAGGGAGGACATTGCAGAGAAGCTGAATGAGTTCTTTGCTTCGCTCTTCACTGCAGAGGATGTTGGGGAGTTACACGCGCTGGAACCTTACTTTGTAGTTGAGGAGTTGGAAGAGTTGTCACAAATCAACATGACTCTGGAGGATGTTCTAGAGCAAACAGACAAACTAAATCCTAACAAATCACCAGGACCAGATGGTATTCACCCCAGAGTTCTGAAGGAACTCAAATATGAAATTGCAGACCACCTGTTAGTAATTTGTAACCTATCGCTAAAATCTGCCACTGTACCCGAGGACTGGAGGGTGGCAAATGTAACCCTGATATTTAAAAAGGGCCAGACCAGTAAGTTTGATGTCTGTGCCGGGCAAAATGGTGGGAACTATCATTAAGAACAGAATCGCTGGGCATGTTGATAAACATGGCTTAATGGGGGATAGTCAACATGGATTTAGCAAAGGCAAGTCATGCCTCACTAATCTGTTGAAATTCTTTGAGGGTGTAAATAAGCATGTGGACAAGGGAGACCCGGTAAGATATAGTGTACCTGGATTTCCAGAAAACATTTGATAAGGTCCCACATAAAAGACTCTTGAGAAAATGAAAAAGTCATGGGATAGAAGGTAGTGTCTTACTATGGATCAGTAACTGCCAAAGCAAAGAGTAGGACTAAATGGTCAGTTTTCATAATGGAGAGATGTGAAAAGTGATGTGCCTCAGGGATCTGTATTGGGACCAGTGCTGTTTAATGTATTCATTAATGATCTGGGAAAGGGTGTTAAGAGTGAGGTGATCAAATTTGCGGATGACACCAAGTTATTCAAGGTAGTTAAAACACGAGCAGACTGTGAGGAACTGCAATAGGATTTTATGAGACTGGGTGCCTGGGAATCTAAATGGCAGATGAGATTTAATGGGGAAAAGTGCAAAGTGAATCACATAGGGAAAAATAATCCAAACTATGAGTACACAATACTGGGTACTAAGCTAGGAGTTACCACTCAGAAAAAGCATCTGGGAGCGATTGTGGAGAATACACTGAAATCTTCAGCCGAGTGTGCAACAGCAGTCAAAAAAGCAAACAGAATATTAGGAGTTATTTGCAAAGGGATAGAGAATAAAACTAAGGATGCCATAATGCCACCATACAAATCAATGGTGTGACCGCACCTGGAATATTGTGTGCAGTTCTGGTCGCCCCATCTCAAGAAAGACATAGCTGAACTAGAAAAGGTACAGAGAAGGGCAATGAGAATAAAGGATATGGAATGGTTTCTGTACAAAGAGAGGCTTGACAAGCTGGGTCTCTTCAGCTTAGAGAAGAGAAGACTGAGAGAGGACATGATAGAGGTTTAAAAAATCATGAGTGGTGTGGAACAAGTAGATAGGGAAAGGTTATTTACCCTCTCAAATAGTACTAGAACTAGGGGACACTCCATAAACTAGCTGCCGACAGATTTAAAACCAATAAAAGGAAGTACTTTTCCACTCAACGCATAATTAACCTATGGAATTTGTTGCCAGAGGATGTTGTCAGGGCCAGTAGTATAGCTGGGTTTAAAAAAGGACTGGATAAGTTCTTGGAGAGTAGGTCCATTAATGGCTATTAAACAAGTAGCTCACGGAATGAACTTCTTACTGTCGGGAGCTGGAAGTGAACAACGGGGAATTGATTGCCCATTGTGACCATTGGTTCTTCTCCCATGTGATCAATATTGGCCACTGTCAGAGGACAGGATGCTGGGCTTGATGGACCATTGGTCTGACTTAGTATGGCACTACTTATGTTCTTATTATTCTAAGATTTATTTTTTTAAAAGCATCAATGATGCAAGTACTGTCTGAACTACAGAAACATTCATTATACATCCAGGTGAAAAAACATGCTCACTAGCAGACCACCACTTATCTAACCTTGACTTTCCTTTCCTGAGCACATTTAAAAGATCCGATACCACCTACTTTGCTCATCAGGGTTTCTCATAAACTGTCTTTGATTTTTTCTCTGAGTCCTGCTGCTTTGGTAATCAGCCTCTCCGCAATTGCATTCTTTGTCCTTATTGCTGTATGCCCGAGAGTGAATGCTTCGTGTTCTCTTCCTGACAGCAAGCACATCACTGGATCCCTTACATTTATGAATTCGAAGCTTGCCAGAAGTATCTTCAATGCACTGCCATTTCTGCAAGAGGAAAAGCAAAGCTGAGTGAGTATTTTCCTAAAAACTAACAGGTGATGCCTCCAAGGACTAGGTTAGCAATTCTTTAAGTCAGGATTCTTGAAGGAAAACATTGGCGAGGATTAAGTTCTTTCACCTTCTTCTCAAACATTTCTCACCCCCGAGAAAAACAGGAACCTAAATGAAATCACTGGAAATCTGCATTTAAAAATATTACTCAGCCAAAGAAGATATATAAAAATCAAGCAAATCTAGACTAAACATACTCTTGAAAGGAGTAAGGAAAAAATAATTATTTACCAAGCTGTGGAGTACAGCTGGTTGTTTTCTTCAGCCCGTTTTTTTTTTTTCATTGAAAACAAACTTTGCCACTTTGGTCTGCGACTTAGTATTTCTACTGCGAGTCATGAGTGAGTGAGGAAGCTTCATAGGAAAAGTTTCCAAGTCTGCAGTGACTTACAACAACACATCGAGCAATTCACTTATTTGCCTGTTACAGATAACAGTGTCTGCGCAGCGCTGTGCATGTTCACCCAAATTGTGTAACTACAGAAAAACGTTAAGTACTAGCTCCTTAAGTTTTATGCCAGACAAGACAGAAATGCACTCGGAGTGAAAGCTAGTGTATTATACAACAGGCCACAGGATCACCAGCTGCACAACAGGTTTAGTCAATCTGTCAAGTATATGCCTATTGCCCAAAGCCACACACAGCCTGTGGGATGAAAAAGAGAAAAAGTATGAACTTGCCGACATGGTTGCCGGAGGTTTTCAGGGAGATGTAGCCCAGCTTTTGGTTAGCACAGACTGGTCATGAAGGGAATATTTGGCTGTCTTGGCAAATGTGCTGTGCATCATAATAAAGGCAGGTACTGTCTTTATTGAGAGGAAGCTGCACTCTTTCCAGCGCTCTGTATAATGTCTGTATGTTTCTAGTGCCAAAAATTCAGTATCCTAGTGGAAGATTCCACCTGGACTTTCCCATTTACATATTAGAAAGCTCCTGAGGCTTTTATTTTGCTTGTACTTTGTATCTGTCATAAGGAAGACATTTAAAACTCTCAATGCACTATTTCTAGGACACTGAGAAAGAGAAACATCTGCATGACTATAGGCTCCCTCATTTGAATCCTTTGATCATTTTTCACTGACTGGTAACATTTGATTACGGAAGCCAAATGGTCTAAAAAAGTGAGAGCTGGGAAGTCTAGAATCCTAGTTCTAGCCCTCACTAATTCACTGCAATGTTTGGTACAAGCAGTTGGGCCAAAGTTTTTCAAACATGCATAATTAAAGCTAAATTCCAAATCCTGTATTTAGCTATGCAAACAAAAACAGCTTATATTTCAGAGGCAAAGAAAATCCACAGCCTGGACCTCTAAAAACCAGACACTGACAGATTCATAGAAAATTATTTATTGAGATTTGGGGTACTTCAGATTTTATTGGTATACCGATTTTTTTTTTTAGTACCCCTTTGAGTTCTGTTTCTGTTATTGTCTGTTAAAGGCTCAGGGAGGTAATACCAACATATAAAATATACATAAAATAAATCCCATAAAAATATATACTGTTTTAAGGGATTTTTTATACAACTCCCCATATCCTATCCCCACCTGTTAAACATTTTTTGAATAGAGCTATAAACCTGTTGTTGTTGTTGTTGTTGTTAAACACCTGGCTAAATAAATAGGTCTTACATTGCCTCTGGATAATGCTCAGACTTAGCCTTTGGCAATTTGAAGGGGAAGGAAGTTCCAGAGCCAAGGCCAGCCTTAGGATTTGCGGGTTTCAGGGTGAAGATAAAATGTGGTGTCCCTGGGGGCCCGTCCCCCTTGGGGTCAAACTCTGTGGTGACCTGAAGGTGATCATGTTTGGGGCCCCACTGAGGGTAATTTCAGACGTGATGGGTCCGGAGGCCCACCACGCCGAACCATGGACTGGGATCCATTGCGGATCCCGGTCAGGAATCAGGCCGTCCATCCTTTAGACGTGCTGGCCTGATTCTGGAGGGGGATCGGGGAGGGGGCAGTGCTGCGCGGGGTAGGGGCCACACAGCCCCACCCCCCCAGCCACCTGCCCTTCAGGAGATGGGCAGGCACAGCGGCCAATTCGGCCACTGTGCCCGATCCTGTCCCGTGGTCGGACCACGATCTGGACCGGCTGAAGGTAACAGACATTACCTTTGGCCGATTCCGGATCATGGCCAATCCAACCACGGTTGGGGCCCGATCCCACCACGATTCTGGACCTCCGGATGGGTGGAGGTCCAGAATCGTGGTCATTGAGATTCCCGCTAGGGATTCACTGGGGTGAACATCTGGCGGAACCCCAACATATGTTACGGGACAAACGGCCACCACAGGGGATTCACTGTGGTTGACCCTGGTCTCATAACATATAAAATTATCCTGAGAGGGAGTGGCACCCCCACAACCTGTTCTAGTGAAAATAGGGGCCGCTTCATGGCCATGTTGTGGGTCTGTTGTGGTGTGGTGTGGACTTGGTGCACTGATGGAAATTGCAAGAGGATGCTCCCAGCTGACCTTAGAGATTGTGATGGAATATAAGAGAGGAGACTGTCTTTTAGCTACGTAGGACCCCAAACCAGCACTTTGAGTTGTGCCTAAGCTAGTGCAGACTTTGAAGCAGAGGTGTCATGTGTTCTACTTCCTGGTGCTCTAGGAGAAAAGGCTACTGCATTCTGCACCAGCTGCAGTTTATGAACAGTTTTCAAGGGTAGCCCCATGTAGAGAGCATTGCACTAGTCTAGTCTCAAGGTTATGAAGGCCAGTTCAGACTGTGAAAGGGTCACAGCCTTTTTGTCAGATGGAGTTGGTGAAACATGCTCCATCACTTCTGCTTCCTGAAGTTGAGAGAACAGTAAGATCCTGGAACACCCCAAGGATGAGAATTTGAGTAACCAAAAGGAGCTAGACTCCATTTATGATAGGTTTCCCTTCCTCCTCACCCAAGGTCACAAGGGTGGCCAACCATCACCACTTCAGTCTTGTCCGGATTCAGCTTCAATTGGCTTTCCCAATTCATTCACCTAATGGTAGTCAGCATCAGGCACCAAGTAGGAATTCAGGCTAGACACCCACATTTGAAAATTTCACGTCCCTCTCTCTGACTGACAAATGGGAACAATGTGTCGGTCCCATGAGGAATGGGAGGAATAACTGGAAAGGAACTATGCCAAGTGCTGTATTAAACAATAGCTATTCCTACTACTACATGGGGTAATTTCAGACGTGCAATCGCCACATCCAACCATGTACTGGGATCTGTTTCGGATCCTGGTGAGGAATCAGTCCAGCCAACCTTTAGACGTGCTGGCTGATTCCTACAGGTGATCAGGGAGGGGGCATGGCTGCGTGGTGCGACGTGCGGCCACACAGCTCTACGCCCCCCCAGCCACCTGCTCTCTGGGAGACGGGTGGCCGCAGTGGCCAATCTGGCCGCTGTACCCGATCCCGCATCAGGGTCTGGGCCATGGTCTGGAATTGGCGGGGGTAACAGATGTTACTTTCCACTGATTCCGGACCGTGGTCCAGCTAACCACGGTTCTGGACCCCCGGAGGTCCAGAACCGTGGTCAATGTGTTTCCCGCCAGAGGTTCACTGTGGTGAACATTTGGCAGAACGAACTACAGACATTACGGTACCGTGGCCACCACAAGGGGTTCACTGTGGTTGACTGTGGTATCATAACGTCTGAAGTTACCCATGGTCTTTTTGACTCACTCTCCGGAAGGAGAGACTTTGACCCTTGTAGAAGGGACAGTGGGATTCAGCACCCAAAGAGGGACTGACCCTTCTAAAAGGGACTGTTCTTGGGAGGTATGCTTCATAGAGTAATACTTACAAGCTCAAACCTTTTGCAATGAGTAGCATCACAGACCCTTTTTATATAAACAGAAGCTGCCACAGGCTGTGCTCTCTGTGAGCTTCCCCTGCTGAGAGAATATTGTGAGAAACCACCCTCTAATACCTTCTTCCCCACAAGACATGCATTGGAAGCAAGGTGCAGGTAGGATAGAAAGGCCTATGCCTTTCCTTCCATGGGAATCTGAGCACCGTTTTCTCCTGCCCTGTCCTAATAAAGGCCCTTCCTTCACGAAGCAAGGTGGATGCAGGAAATGAAATCTAGGTGTACAACTTCGCATGTGTTCACCTCACTGGGAACACTGGTGCTGTGATCAAAGAGTACTGAAAAATGAGGGCCAAATCTTGTGCCCATGACAGCATCAAGGACTTGTATGCGAGGTCAGAATTTGATCGTGACAGGGTAAATTCAAAGGCACTCTGGAGCAGGTGAGCTGATTAGGAAGGTACAGTTTGTACATAGTTATTAACTTTGCATTAAAGCTGGCACAGCTCCAATCTTAACTTGCACTGTGTTAAAAGGAGAAACCACAGTGAAGAAACTGAAAGCAGTGTTTGTTTTGGCTTTTCCTGACTCTTAATGGTTTTGATCGTAACCTTAAAACTAAACATATTTCTTTATTCAATATAACTAAGACATATAAAAAGTCGGCATTTACTGCACAATGGACCATGTAAGTAGTATTCATTGTTTACCTAATACACTGTGACAGCTTTGAAGGAGTCATGCAGCCTATCAGAGAGAGGAAATTAATTAGACAATCCACAGAAAAGTGTCTTAGCAGTAAGCATGCTAAGAGTTTTATGAAAAGGTAATTACCACACATTTGCAGCAGACATTTAAAGTTTAGTATCTTGTCAAGTTTTATAGCCACACTATAAAGCCTTGAAAAATAGGCAACTGAACATAGCAACAGTGATTTTAAAGGTGCTGTCTATTTTCTTGTTATGTTCTTTTATATAGCCCTTTTATGAACCACCTTGAAAATAATTTTTCAGGTTAGAGGCACTTAAAAAAGAGCAGATGGGGAAAAAAGGAGAAGGAGTGAATGCTTGATTTTCTTTAGCATCCATCTCCTTATACCTGTGTATTTTGAAAGCATGGCTTACTAGAGCTGGGAAATTTGTTCATTACACTTCACTTAAACGGGGGGTGGGGTGGGGTGTCGGAATTAGAACTATCTGCTTGTCCAAGAATGTACAACGCTGTTATCTAAAATTGGTATTTTCAGATGTGACGCTACTGTGGGTATCCACACTTTACCACAGCGTGGCCACCCATGGTGGTGTTACGTTTTTTCCCGCCTGCTTGATGTTTACTGTGGGCACGAACAAATAGGTCCCAGACCGTGACAGGATTAACTCCAGATTGTGCGCTGGGCTCCCTGCTAACTCACAACCTGTACCCACGGTCCAGGGAAGTTGTCCCCAGACCAGGGTAGAGCAGGCAGTCACGTATGATGGCCCACTCTACCTAACTCCAGCCGGTGGCCAGAGCATTTCCGGGCAGGCACAGCAGCCTCATAGGCCACTGTACCCACCTGTCAGGGAGGGGGACAGGCCACGCTGAGCAGCATGAGGGGCAGGGCTGTGCAGACCACATCGGCACACCCCCACCCTCTCCCCGCCCCTTCCCCAGCTCCTGATGCCAGCACGTTTGTTCGGCAGATCAAAGCATTTGAAAATACCCTCAGTTTTTCTTTTAGTGCATTTTCATATGGACAAACTAATCCTTGGTATAATCTGAGTTTATTATCTAGTTTTTACAAACTCCTGTCTGTTTAGACAGACATTCTATTACTAGATAAATCTAATCCTAGATAGTCCATCTGAACACAACCTTGCTGTTAATCAGGAATTTGAGTCACTGGGATGAATTTCAATCCCATGGTGCTTTTCGTTCGTGCTCAGTGCACGGATTTCTAGGACTGAAGAAAATCTGATTTTCTTCATTTTTCTGATTTCTGAGTTTAAGAAAATGGAAAGTCATCTCTTTGTTCTGTGAGTATTTAAACTCTGCAATGAATTGCAGAACTATGACAGAGGTATTACTATTGCCCCACAGCCATGTGCCCCTATATATCAGAGAGGCAGAAATGTCTAGAGGTCTTTATGTAGGACTCTGGAAAGTTTGAGGGAAATTAGCCCTCCCAGACCTAGCAACACTCTGCCTATCACCCTATCCATCACTGCAGAGCACAAAAGAAATGCATGGGTGCTGTTGTTGACAAAGCCCACCTTCTGTCCTGTTCCCCACTTAAAGGTAACCATTTGAAGTAACTTAAAATTTCAAAAAAAGCGAGTGGGAGTAATCAATATTCTGAGATCAAGAAGGAAAGAAAAATCAATCACATTTGCCAGTTTTCTCTATTAAGGACAGCCACTTTCCTACACAGAGTTTAAAAATAAATGTGAAGGAATGTCAATATTGGAAGTATGTGCCATTAAGTCCTATGCCAAGCATGTTAATGGACATAAGACATGCATTACCTAGGTATTTTCTCGTTTGTATCTCCTCCTACATATTCATGCCAGCACTTAAATGATCAGAGAGTCTATAAAAGTCTATACTGATGAGTCTAATCAGATGTTTGACAAATGCCCTGAAATATTTCAAGTCTAGGCTTAAAGCCAAATACTGCCATTAGATGCAGAGATATAGTGTCCCCTGACACTGAAGAGTAGAATTTGGCTATTATAATATCCATATCAATAAAAATGAGAGCAATCCTATTGGATATCTGAAGCTTACTGCCACAGTATACCTTTGAGTCAAATACATCCAAAGAGAAGGTCTCACTTAGGCAATACTCTACTGGACAAACCAAGAATGGAAAACCTTGGGGAAAAAAAAAAAAAAAAAAAAGGGAAAACATCTAGAATTTTGGAAGGTATAGAGTTATTTCCAGTCATAATGTATGGTTTTGTCCCAGAATATAAAAATTATAAATTAAAGAATTTAAAGTTTAGTACTTTGCCCCACAATATAAAAATCATTAATTAAGGAGAACTAAACCATAGATTCATAGGGCTGGAAGGGACATTTAGGGTCATCTACTTCAACCTCCTGCTCCATGGTAAGATGCACAGATGCCCTACATCGTCCATTATCCAGATGGTTTTTGAAAACTTTCTGTGAAGGAGGTTCCACAACCTCTGTAGACACAACCTAATCTGTTGCTGAACTGTTTTTTGTTTTTTTTTCATTAGAAAGTTCCCCGTATTGATGTTCAGCCTAAATGGGATTCAAAGAGATGACATTCATTAGGGATGTGCGTGGTTCGGTTGTTCGGGTGTTCGGTTTGGGAACCAGGTTTGGGTTTGGCCATTCGGTTTGGGAACCGGGTTCAGGTTCGGCTGAACTTTGGTTTGGGGGATTTCGGTATCGGTATCAGTTTCGGTGTCCATTCGGTGGAACGCGGTGGAAACCGGAAGTTCGAGCGTGTGCGGAGCTTGTGTGGAGAGAGAGAGAGAGAGAGAGAGAGAGAGAGTGTGTGTGTGTGTGTGTGTTGTGGCTGGCTGGCATGTGTTTGGTTTCGGTTGGCTGTGTTGGTTTGTTTTGTTTGGTTGGCTGTGGTTTGTGTGGCGGGTTGAAAAAAAAAATGAGGCGGATTAGGAGGAGCTGGAAGCCCAAAAGGTGGAGGAGATGGAGGAGGCTTCCGCTGGACCTTCTTCAGAAGTGGTGAAGGTCGGCTCCTCGTTAGAGGAGCCTCAGTCAGAGGGTACCACTGCTGCTGCCAGGTTTGTAAAGTTTATTTCTGTTTATTGTTCCATAGAACTTTGAGGACAAGAAGAATTCTTGTCCTTTAGAGCTTGTCCTTTAGAATTTATCCTTTAGAGCGAGCTCACTGGCTTGCGGGTGGGTGGGCGGTGGTGGGACTGGGCACTGGCAGTCAGACACAAACAGTGGACATCAGCGGGTGACTGGCAGCGGATGTCTACCACAGAGAGAGGGTGGGGGCTCTCTTCCAGCAGTCAGGCACAAGCCGAAGGAAGCACCCACCACCCAAACACGTGCCAGGCTGCCAGCCATCCCCAGCAAGGGTCTCCAGTTGCCATCCCAACAAGCACCCAAAGAAGGGGAGGATTTGCACGTGCCAGCCAGGGGGGTCTCTCCAGTTGCCAATGCCATCCCTACTAGCACCCCAAGGAGGAAGGACTAGAAAGGCATCATTCATCATAAATGCATGATATTATTTAGATGTTGTTTATGTGTTCCTGTTTCAGAGAGGGTGATGCTGCCCCTGCTGCCGCTGCTAGAACCGCAAGGTGCAGGTCGAAGGAGCCACTGCCGCCAGATGGAAGGAAGAGGTCTGATGTCTGGCGGTGGTACAATGTCACGAAAGGTGGATTGATCACTGTATGTATGGTAAGGCATTAAGGCAGGGGGGCTGGTACAACAGGAAATGGATTGCCCTATGACCTGTTAGGAAGTCCCCTGCAGAGAGAGATTGGCCAATGGCCACCCACCCACTTGTTGAGACAGAATGCAGGGCAGGCTTGACAGACCATTGGTCTGACACAGTATGGCACTTCTTATGTTCCTATCTTTTATGTTCTTTAGACCTGTGGAAAAAGAATAAAGTGGGGCAGCCAGGGGACGACATCGGGGCTGATGGACATTCTCCACATGGGCTACCATATCAAGGTGGTGTGCGGTGCTACCACTGAGGCTGGAAGGCACAGCTGCAGCAGCAGGGACTCTGGAGCAGAGGAGCAGTCCTGGAAGCAAGGGGGGGGGGGGGAAGACCCAGTGGAAACACTGCCACCTGAGCACTTCCCCCTCCAGCTCCGCAGAGGAGTCACCAGCCCCCCAGGAGGAGTCAGAGGAGGAAAGGGCCTTCCGGGCCAAGCTGGAGAGCCCTGCCCACAAATATATGGATGCTATCCGTGTGCAAACATGCTGCATGGCTGACCGACTGGTGGTGCGGTTCTGGAAGCTCTGTGCAAATGAGCGGTGTGTGGCAGCTTACGTACAGTACCTCCGCTCAGAGAGGGAGGAGCTGGAACTGCACCGCCAGTCGATCAGTCAATGGAAGGCCTCCTTGGAGGGGGCCGTTGAATTTGCCCGGCAGTACGGGTACGAGGTGGAGGAGGATGTGGCCACCCTTCGGTCCCACCCACCCATTTCCCCTTACCCCCACAAACCCCTAAGTAACTTTCCTTTGTTTGTATGGTTTGTTTTTTTCTAAATTTGTAGAATGTTTGTATAGTTTAAAACGTTATTATAAAAGTTATATTTGCTGTTTCCTGCTTTGTTGGACTGTCCAATCTTTTATCCCTCTGTGCTGCATCTGGCCGGTGGCAGAATCTCATTGTATATACAGCTTGTCTTTGTCAGATCCCTACCTGACAGCAGCAGCACACGTAGTGTATTAGCCCCAAGATGTGCCAGCAGGGTCTCAACTTGCAGACAGACCCCCAGGAGGGACAGGGCTTGTCTCTGTGTGGGTGTGTCAGAAAGAAAGAGAGGCTCCCTCTCTCTCTCTCTCTCTGGCCATATACTGCAGGTGTGTGACAGGTCCAGCATGGGTTGGATTGTGACTCTCTCTCCTAGCAGTGGGGAGACTCTCTCTCTCTCTGTCTCTCTCTCCAATGAACAGCACATTGCTAACTCATAAAGAAAAGGTGGGAGGACAGTGCCCCGTGAGCAGAATCATGGGCCACAGAACACTGAGGGTGGGTCCTGGGACAGGAGTGGCATTGGTGGAGCAGTGGCAGAGGCCCGGCCAGGGCTCAGTGGCTGGCTGGGCACCCCTGCTTGTCCGGGCATTGCAGACTTGCATCCTACTCTCAGGATCACAACAAACTAATCTGCCAATTGGTCAAACCTTGCCCAGTGGTGAGTCACGTAGCCACCCAGCAGCAGACATTGAGTTGCCTGGGTACAAACCCCATGGCATGGACAGCATAGCCACTTAGCTGGCAGCATTGGCAGCTGCAGAAGACATTGGGTTGCCAGGGTACAGAACCCATGGCACAGACAGTATAGCTGGCATTGGCAGCTGCAGCAGACATTGGGTGGGTTGCCTGGGTACAGAACCCATGGCAAAGACAGCATAGCCACTTAGCCGGCAGCATTGGCAGCTGCAGCAGACATTGGGTTGCCAGGGTACAGAACCCATGGCACAAACAGCATAGCCAGCGTTGGCAGCTGCAGCAGACATTGGGTGGGTTGCCTGGGTACAGAACCCTTGACAAAGACAGCATAGGCTGCATTGGCAGCAGGATTTGTCTCTGCGCAGTACCCATGGAACCACTGCTAGCATAGTAAGATTTGCCAGGGAAGAGCTCCCATACAGCTGCAGACGGAAGCGGCAGGATTGGGCGGGACTGGGCACATTTGGATTTTCCAGGGCACAGCACCCATGCCACTGTGCATCATGAGTTCAGTCAGATAAGCCAGCTGAGGCCGGTATGAGACGGGGAGGGGCAGGGCGGGCGCCACTGCAGCATTGGGAGGGAGGGACAGCACCTCAGCACAGCAGCAGCAGCCCTGATTGAGGAGGAGCCCCTTCCCAAGACTGCCCCTGGCATAGGATGGTGTGGCGTGTGCCACTCCACCATCAATCCTTGTCCAGGGGCAGCTCAGGGAATCCCAGAAATGGAAGGTTGACCTTTAGGAACAACTGCTCCACCAACTTGGCCCCCAGTCTCAGACAGTGTGGGGAGCAAATGTCCCCCACCATCAAGAACACCTGCTCGCTGGGGACACTGGTTGGTGGGCAGGACAATAATTCCTTGGCCACTTTGGGCAGGGCCGGCCACACTTCGGTCTTGCCGGCACAGTAGGCCAAGGGATTGCTGCTGGGTTCTATGCATGGCTCCTCCTCCAGGTAGGTCTCCACTGCTGCTGAGTCACCATCATACTCCCTCTAGTAGCTGTCCCCGGGCACCTCAGCCATGCTCCCTGCCCCGTTGTGCTGGGCTGCTGGCAGTAGGGGTGCTGGTGCTGCTGCTGGTGCTGCTGCTACCACTAGGTCTGGTGGCAGGGATAGACCCCACTGGCTGAAAGGGGCAGCTGCTCCCACTCCCACCATCCCAACGGGCGTCCTGCTGCTGCTGCTGCTGCTGCTGAAAACTCTCAAGAGCCCGCTCTGTTTGCTGGACCCTCGTCACAAGCTCAACCTTCCAGTGGCTATAGAGGGCTGTCTGGTGTGCCATGCTGCCCTTGACCCTGGGGTCCAGCATTGTTGCAAGGACATATTCCTCCCGCCATAGGAGCTCATCAAACCTGATATTCAGCCCTGTCTTCAGCTTCTGCGCCAGGCCAACTGCCTCAGCCTCCATCTTCTTGCCCGGAGGGCCACAATCCCACCCCTGCAGAATCTCCTCAAGACTCCTGTGGAGACTGCACCAGAGGGGTCACCTGGCTGATGGTGGCCGTGGCCAAGCTCATGGTCTCTGTCACTTCCAGGAATGGTCTCAGGATGGGAGATCCTTTCCATTTGGGAAAGGATCTCCCATGCCACCCCATTGAACCTTGGAGGTACCCCGATGTCGGTGGCCTATTGCACCTGATGCAAGGCGCTTTCTGCTCAACAATCCGCTCGAGGATCAGGAAGGTGGAATTCCAGCGAGTGGACACATCCTGCACCAGCTGGTGCACGGGGGAGCCTTGCTCTGCCTGCTTGGCCCAGAGGAGCTTGCTGCCCTTCACACTACGGTTAAAAAAAAACTGGCCAGCTTCCTCCCCCCCTCGATCAGGGAGCAAAGGGTGCCTTCCCCAATCCCCTTCTCCCCCAAGCCCAGAGCATCCCTGACCACCAGGTGGAGGGTGTGTGCAGTGCAAGGGATGCTCTTGAAGTCCGCATCGTAGACTCCCTTAAGTATATTGGCCGCATTATCGGTCACCACACATCCCATGGTGAAGGGTGTGCCTGGCATGACCCACTCCCTCACCATGGCTCTCAGGGCTGCCTCTATGTTCCTAGCAGTGTGGGGGCTGTCCATTACTTCTGCCTGAAGCAGGGCCCAGTGCCCACCTATACCCTGCTTCAGGACCCCTCCTGCCACTCCCCAAAGCTGCCTTCTGGTCGTGCCACCAGTGCACCGTCACTGCCAGGTAGGCATGTTGGGTGTTTCTGGCAGACCACAGGCCGGTGGTGAAATGGACGGTGGCGCACCCAGCCCCTGCCAGCTGCTCCCTCACCCACTCCTTCAAAGCCCCGTACAGGGCTGGCACCACCGTACGACTCAGGGTGGTGCAGGTTGGCAGCTTAAACTGAGGGACCAGGAACCCAATCAGGTGCTGAAACCCTGTGTCCCAGACCATGGAGAAGGGCTGCACATCGAGTGCTATGATTTCGGCCAACAGGCGCGTGGCTTTCGCTTGAAAGCCATACCGCCCTCCAGCTGCCGATGGCCTTGGCAGCTGTCTCCCACCCCACACCAGCTCCTCCATGGTGGTCTGACGCTGTTGCTCCTGCTGCTCCCCCCTAGCAGCGATACTGTTCCTGCTGCTAGAGGTAGCTGCTGGAGCAGGATGCTTGCCCACTGAAGGGGGCAGCCGACTGGCAGCCTCTGCAGTCGGGAACCCACTAACATCCACTTCCCCTGCCTGCCCGCTTAGCAGCATAGCACTGTGGCATGATTTCAGGTGCCTCGACATGGCAGTTGTCCCAAGGTTGGTGAGCACCTGCCCACGCTTCACCACCTTATTGCACAAAATGCACTGCACCTCTCTGGGATCATCCACCCGCACCACCTCAAAATGCTTCCAGACCCATGATTGTTTGGCCCCTCCTGCCTTCTGGTACGCATTGGGTGACACACCACTGGGAGTCAGGGCAGGACATGGGGGCACTGGCGACGCAGCTTGTGGAGGGACAGTCATCACCTCAGCAGCACCAGATAGAGAGACCTCCTCCAGAGAAATCTCTGCATTGCTGTCCTCAAACAGAGTGATCGAGGCTGCTGGACTGCCCATGCTGCTCCCACTCTGAGCAGCAATCTCTCCCTGTCCCCTATACCTGCTTCTGCTGCTGCTGCTGCTGCTGCTGCTGCTGCTGCTGCTGCTGCTGCTGCTGCT